>VWZT01000404.1:333897-459330 GCA_013397055.1 Pachycephala philippinensis
CCGTGGGACGGCGAGGGGCCGGCGGAGGCGGCGGGGCCGCCGCGGGCGGAGGCGGAGGAGGACCAGATCGTGGCCGTCTTCGTGGTCACCTTCGACCCCCGCACGGGTGAGCGGCGCCGGGTGCGGGCGGGCCGGGGCGCGGGGGCCGGGCCTGGGGCCCCCGGTGCCGCTGGAGTAAGATGGATGCGGCCGGGACTGGGCATCCCTTGGGAACCGCTCCCCCCGCATCCCGCCCCCCAGGGACCGCTCCTCCCGCCGCGCTGGGGCAGCGTCGCCGGACCCACTGGAGAGCGGCCGGCGGGAGCCGGGCTGCCCTCTGCCCCCACGGGGGACCGCGGCTCCACCGTACGGCTGCCGGTGTCGGGACCGGGGGCCGTGGGCATTTGCCGAAAAGGGAGCACAAGGGGGATCGCGTTTGGTCTCCATCCCGCCGAGAAGTTCTGGCGGGAGGAAGGCGCCGCGTCTGGTGCCGCTCCGAGGAGAGGGATGGGGGTATCTCTTCCCCACAGCGGGTCACGGCACAGGGAGTTTGTGGACGGTGCTGGGGCATCCCCTGTGCCCCGCACAGATTTAGGCCGAGCCTCTGCCCAGCGCTGCCTGGAGGGCACCAACCTGTTAGCAGCATCTTGAGAGCATCCTTCTGTCTCCGTGGAGTGGCGCAGACCTGCCCGCAGCTATCGGTGATGGATGGCGCTTGTGGCAGGCGTAAATCCGGCAGGCTCGCAGGGCATGATCACCAGCAGCAGCAGCAGCAGCAGCTCGGCTGCATATTTCTTGGTGACCAATGTGTTCAGAGGCTGGCCTAGGGTGGGATCTGTGGGACTTAGTGCTTTGAAGGAGTGCTGTGATCCATGAGGGCAGAGGAGAGGGGCAAGGGAATGTATTTTCCACTTCTCAGTGCCATATCCATCTCTCTCAGTGCTGTTGGACTGTGGTGTAGTATCACAACTGACAGAGGTTATTAATTTCAAACCTGTAAATCAGTATTGCAGAAAAGGTCTTTGTTTTCCTAGTCCTGCTGCTCCCACAGTATCCACAAAACAGGATGTTAGGACACAGATATGAAGTTAGCACCCGCCTTGCACCTGTGAACGCAGGTACTACTGTGCGTAGGAGTCTGATGTCCTGAGACACATTGTTTGTTGGGTCTTTTGGCTGCCAGGCACCAACCTGGGCTTCAAAGGCAAGAGAGAGAGATTCAGGAGCCCATTTGCATCCAGATGTGAGAGCGAGCTTCTCCTTCTTCTCTAGACAGGCACTTCCTTAGCAAATCCATAGCAAAAGTACCAGAGACAGGAAAGGGGTCTGTAAAGCACAGTGATGTTGGTTCTCCAGTGGAAGGGGAATGTAACTGACATCCTGCTCACAAGAGGGCCTTGGTACTGAAGACTGAATGCCGGTCTTGAACTGAAAATCCTAAGGAAGTAGTGAACGGGATGTAGCCCCTGGTGTGATGTGATCTCAGCAATGCCCACTGTCAGACAGCTTGGCCGCTGTGTCCCAAAACACCTAAGGGCTTTTATCCCTTTCATACTGCACCAGAGACAAGTGTCAGTCTAGAGATCAGAGGCTCTTCACTCATAAAAATCTGAAATGAGATTGGATGTCATCTTTCCACCAGGAGATGGAAAATGGAGGTGTTTCTCCTAAGTATCCAAAACATTAGAGAGTCTGGATGACTGCAGCAACAGCAGGTTGTCTTTCAATCCGACAGCATATGCCTTCTATGAAATGGTAAGATTTTCTTAGTTGGCAGAAAGCTGAGCTTTCTCAGGAGTTTTTCTGAACCAGCTGTTGCTTTGAATGAAGTCCAGGGAAAGTTGGGCAACAGCTCTTCTCACATGTGATGTGCAGTTAATGCTGGGTGTCACCAGCCTTGGAGTAGTCTGTCAAGTCCAGGAAGATTCAGCCTCCTGCTGCTACCCAGCACGGATGATGAATGTAAGGAACGTGATAGGACTGTGAGCAATATACCAACAAATGTCAGCTTTACAGCTGGGGAGCGAAGTGCCCTATGGAGGATGTGAACTTGGAAAAAGATCGTGAAGTTGCAGTGGTGTGAACTTGCTAGGGTCAAAAAAAGAATATGGGAATTACTGGTCAACCACATCAGGTGGTGTGAAGGACTTCTGTAATATTTGTAAGGGTATCTGGTCCTTGTGTATGACTTAAAGGAAATCATCCAGTTAGTGTCTGAGCTGGAAACCTGCTTGATCCTGCCCAGGAAAAGCACAGCAGACCTCCTTTGGCAGCTTGCTGAGGCATAGGAACAGCCGAATTTCCGGTGGTGGCTGTGCAGGTGGTTATGCCAGGTAGTGTCTGTCAACTACAGGCAAGCAGGTGGGTGAGAGAGGTTTTACTGTAGAAGGATGAAGTGGTGACTCTGCTAATAAAGAACATAACAGCTTCCCTCCTAAATTTAGAAGGGCTTGAAGCAGACAAGCTCAGTGTATAGCAGTTGCATGTGATGAGTTTCCAAAGGTAGGTTATGGGGTTGCCAGGTCACTGTTACAGTTCCGGTGTCCCTGTAACTATCAGTGCTCATGTGAGTGACTGATGTAGGAGCCAGAGGCAGCTTCTGCATCAGTGGTGCTGTGCTAACCTCCAGCATGGTGAACCTTGTGGCACTTGAGGAGCTCTCTTCACTGCTGTAGTGGGGGAGCTGATAGCAGTCACCTTTGTGGAGGTCCCACACAGTCTATTAGCTTAAAGGGTCTGTAAGTAATGGAGAGAGACAAGGAGGGAAGAGAGGGAAGTAATGTGTTTTGCACCAGTGAACATGCAAATACTCTGTTTTTCTGTCCCACATTTCTTCTGTGCAGGAAACTGAGCAAGTGTGATGTTTAGGTTGCACTTTCTTCTCCTGTCCCGGCACAACATGGTAGCACTGCACAACTGGGGACCCTAAAGCCCTTGGGAAGTATGTAATAGTGAGGAGGGCCAGGTGATGACCCACAAATGCTGGTGCCAATATCTGTGAGGATGTGGAAATCCAGTGGAAAGAAAATACAAGGCAAAGAGGAAGAACATCCTTAACTTTGCACACTAGAAAATGAGTGCTGGCTAGGACCTGACCTGAAGGTCGGAGACAGCTTCCAGGAGATCAGATCTGCAGATCTGACTCTCAAGAAAATCACTAGTCTGCTCGCTAATGCTGGGTGACTCTCACTTGGAAAGTTTCCTGTGCACACGAGAGCTGCTTTCTCCGTGGGGAAGGGCAATGCTTCCTGTTTTTCTACAACACTGCTACCTCCTTCCTCCTCTAGTTTCTCAGGCAGGCTGGCAGTCGTATTGCATCTGGGTGAAGTCTCTCCTTTGTTTGCTCTCCTGTTTCGCCAGACCGACTTTCCTACTTTATCTCCGCGTTTGTTCTCCAACTGCCACGTTGCTCGTGTGTTCATAGGGCAAGGTGGCGTGAGGAACAGCCAGGAGCACAGGTGGTTTGCTCCTGACAGATCCCAGAAAAAAAAAAAAATAGCTGCATGATAGGTGAACCTGTTTTGAGGTCACATGTAGTGTAAACATCTGTTTCAAGGCATCGTTTCCTTACTGCTTCTACAGAACAGGCATTGTTTAAGCCATGTCCCCTTTAGCACCTCTGCAGTGGATGTGACACCTGACAGTGTTTGTGAGTAAACTGAGCAAAGCCAGTTTTCCTTTGCCCTTGATGGCACTCTTGCATATCGATCTATTAATCTATAGGTAATGACCAATAAGGGATCCTCTGTGGGGCAAGGCTTAAAAGCACATCTGGCCTTAACCACAATTTCATGGTTATGAGGCAACAGTCTCAAGAGTTGACTTCCTCACTCTTTCAAGGAAGGGTCTTGTGCCTTTAAAAAGCAAACCAAACAGGCACACACAAACCCCAAACAACAAAAGCCACCATCTATATATAATCTGCAAGCCCTCCAGGGGAGCGCGCGGGCTGCTATGATGTCACTGGCTCTCTCTGCCAGCCTTTCACACGCCTCAGAGGCCAAGGCGCCGCACAGCAGAGCTCTGTGGTTTTGCGTGTGACTGCACAGGGCTGTGCTGGGGTCACGAGGCTGCCGCTGCTCCCCGGCCAGCCCCGCTCTGCGGGAGAGGTCTGCTTGTGCACTGCAAGTGGGCAGCTGGATGCAAAACTTCTCCTGTTGCCATGCCTAACGCTGTTGGTTTTTTTGAAGTCCTTGCCAGGCAGGGCTGGGGGAGGTCTACTGAATACAGCATCTATGTGAGAAGAAAAATAGCCTATTTAAATGTCAGTAGCTAAGCCCTGTTCCTGTGCAGGCATATACTTGTGCAGTATGAGTAATGAGACAAAAGACAGGCTTCAGAAATGAGGCTTCAGATTTAAATATCTCCAAGAGTCTTGGCTGAGTGTAAGGCCCTTCCAAATGTACGCTGTCTGTGCAAGCACAGCTGGGATGCTCACCCCAAAGGGCAGGGAAAGGAGTGAACCAGTAGGAAGCATCTTTGTGCTGCATCTGCCATTGCATTATCCTGAAAAATGTTTTTGTCTTGTTTTTAAAACTAAGCCACATGACTTCAAATGCTGTGGGCAAACTGACAGAGAATGGAAACTCAGTGGGTAAATCTGGAGCACATCTTGTTGCAGTGGGAATGTCCAGGTGAGCAGGTTGGGCTCTGGAGTGCTAGCATGGGAAAGCATGAGAAGTCACCCCTTTTTTTGTCCATGGTAAACTTGTTGGACTTGATTTGCTTTAGGGACATTCTGTGACTTCTCTGATATCATCTGTTCCAGGATCAGGCTTCTCAGGTGGCCTTTTCCCCTGAACAACTGCATGCTTTCTGGCTGAGTTGGCAGGTGACAGATGTTTGCTGATCTTGATCTAGCTTGTAATTCATGCACTTTTTTGTTGGTTATTCTAGCATACACAGACACACTACAGTACCTGGATCACCTCAGCCTCCGTATAAAGCTTCAGCTAACTCCTCCTATCCTAAAGAAAATAGGAGAGATTTCAGAAAAAAAGTGATGACTTGGATGATGGCTTAGGGGTTTCTGTTTGACCAGGCTTGCCAAGCACAGGCAAAGGACAATATTGGTGGTGATGTGAGCTATCCCAGAAACTCATCCTAAAGAGCAACAGTCTGTCCTTTGGTTCTTTCTGTATGGGATGGATACTCCTGTGGACCAAAGCTTATCCACTGTCGGGTGAAATCGTAGCTGCTCTGTGATTAAGCTTATCAAGTGCAAACACACAAAATAGCACTAGCTTCAGAAATGGCCCCAAATGTCCTGCAGTATCTGTGGATCGTGCTACAACAAGTAACATTTGCAAGAGATGTGTGGAGTATTGTATGTCACCTACTGGCTGTGACAATTTAGGAGTTCAGGAGTTGTGTTAGGGCACTGTTACAGGTATCCCAGTGTTAGAAAAGCAACAACTTGCTGTTGATGATGCGTGCATTTTAGAAACAAGTACTGTATTCAAGCTCACCCAAATTAATTTGCTTCTCTGCAGGCAATATGGTGGAATGGTGTTTACCCCAAGATATAGATTTGGAAGGTGTGGAATTCAAATCCATGGCAAGTGGGTCCCACAAAATCCAGTCAGATTTCATGTGAGTACATCTGAGCTATATTACCTCTTCCTTTCTTAGTTGTGCATCTACACCAGCAGCTCTTACTTCAGAACATGCAAGAAAAATACCATCTAGGAAGCTACGGTCCTGCAGAACCCTGCTTGCTAAACTGTTTCTAGCTGAGCCAAAGATACTTTTCAGAGACTTTCAGTATCATATTAAGTACCAGCTAGCTGCAGGGACCTGCTGTATGGCTGCTCTGCCTGTGGAGGCCAACTGGTGAATGGGGCAGGTCAGCCTCTCACTGGTGTGCAAATCTTAATGTGTACTGCACTGTCACTGTCGGGACTGTCAACAGAGGTGTAGCGTGAAGGGGAAGGAATGGCAGAACTGAAATGGGAAGGATTTTGCAGGAACAGGACTTTGAAAAATGTTCTTAACTCTGCTGGAACTTTTGGTTCCTTTGAATGTTGTTATAAACAGGTCTCACTCACTTTCTTCTTTGCTAGCTCCTTCCGTGGAAACACGTAAGAGAGAAATTTTCTGCATTCTGCTAACCCAATGTTGCAATGCAGCAATGTTTTGCAATGAACTGCAATGTCACAATTCCTTTTGGTCAGGAATAACAGTTACTTTCTTAAAGGCATGTGAACTGAACCCTTGCAGTCAATAGGAGTGTGCTTCAACGTGCTGGCACCCAAAATATGACCAGGTAGCTGGGCTGTACTCAGAACTGCATTCACTGCAGGCTTCTTCCTTGGAGGAGGGGCTCTGCACTGAATGAATAATGCATTCTGTTGGTCTTCCTTCCAAGTTATTTATTTACTTGCATTCCTTATTGGCCTGTGATGTGGCTGGTAGGGGCTTTAGTAGGAACTCTTGCCTTAAATATTCTGTCTTGTTTGTGAGAAGACTGGGGCACCCAAGGCCTGTCCTCAGCTCTTCAGCTAGCAGGGTGGGATTTCAGGGAGTTCCTTACAGAAGAAACTGTGTTCCCAAATCAGTATTTTTAGCACTCAGTTACCTTTCTTTCTTCCTCTTTTCCTCTTTTTAATGTTAACCCTTCTGTCAAACCTTTGTCTCCAGTTATTTCCGGAAAGGGCTCTGTTTTGGCCTGGCCTGCTTTGCCAACATGCCTGTGGAGAGTGAGTTAGAGCGTGGTGCCCGCATGAAGTCCGTGGGCATCCTCTCCCCTTCCTACACCCTGCTGTATAGGTACATGCACTTCCTGGAGAACCAGGTCAGGTAAGTTCCCTTGGGAATGAGACTGGCAATTCCCCACCTGGGAGAGGTAATGCTGCTTCTATGGAGAGCAGTTTTAGGCAAGCGAGAATTCAGTGACAGTGCTCTGCTGTGATTTCCTTGGCTGGCTATTTCTCCAGAAAGTGTTACAGGTTCACAATGTGAAGGAGACAAAGAACTGATTAGCAGCAGTCTGTTCCTTCCTAACAGGCTAGTCAAATGCTACCCAAACCCTACTTATTGTACGCAGACATAAGTGTCACAGGGAGAGTTGAGAGAACAAACAGTTCTTCCCCTTTTCTTTCCCTTTTCTCCTTCTGAAAACCATTTTAATAGGGGCTTATAAAAGGCTTCTAATTGTTTAATGGTGATCCTGGCTAGCTCTGTGCTTCAGCTGTGTTGAGTGGATCTAGCAGGGAAAATGGTGATGGTAGAAAAGAAGACTGTTCCTACCTATTTCAAACAGGGATCAGTGCTGTGCACACCCCAGCACGCTGCCTGTGTCAGTCCTGTGCGTGTTCTCTGGCTGCACTGAGAGCTGCTGGTGATCCTGATGCTTCTTCAGTTCCCCTGCATAAGTCTGTGCAACTGAGGCACCCAGGATCCCTTTTAGCTAGGAGAGCAGATGTTTGCTGGGGGCATGGCACTAAACAAATAGTCTGGAGACACTACAGATCTCCCCTTTTTTCCTTTCTTTTCCAGACACCAGCTGGAGATGCCAGGGCACTACTCCCATCTAGAGGCATTCTATGATGACAAGAAAGGAGTTCTCCCTGATAGCAAGGGCACCCCCAGCTCTCAGCAACCTGTCCACTGGCTGCCTTCCATCCACAGATACATGTACCCAGAAATGAAGGTGAGGCAGGTGCCTAAGGCCTGCAGGAATGGGCAGAGGGCTGCTGCTCCTTGCTGGTGCCTCATACTCCGTTATGTAAGCAGTCACTCCTGCGCTTTGTAGGCTGCTATAGAGAAGATTTTGTTACTTGGACTGTTGCAAGCTGTGTGCTGGTCTTGCTCCCACATTTAGACTTAGCATCTGTGCATGTGTCCCTGTTTCACCTCTGAGCTGTTTTCCTCCCTTTCGCTCCACCTGCAGATCACACACCCTGCTGGCTGTATGTCTCAGTTCATCAAATTCTTCGGTGAGCAGATCCTCGTCCTCTGGAAGTTTGCCCTGCTGCGCAAGCGCATACTGATATTTTCACCGCCCCCAGTTGGAGTTGTCTGCTATAGAGGTATGTTTCCAGGGACACTGCAGAGCTCTGATCTAGTAGGCTGAAGAATTGCAGAAATGCCTGCGAGTACTGAGGGGACAGACGTCATGCAGGTCTTCAAAATCCATTGTGACCGTTCCCTGTGAAGATACCGCTCAGTCTGCATTTACACGTTTCCTACCAAATGCTTTTCTTGAGGCCTCGTGAGTAAGGACACATCTGGCAACGTCAAACTCAGTTCCTGTCACCACAGGACAGTAAGAGCACTGACTGAATTTGTGGATTCTAGAATGTGGGATTCCTATGGGAGAACTGATTATTTCCTATGCAAAACAGGATGTCATCACTTGAGAAGTTCTGGCATTCAAGGGCATTTCAGAGCTCTGACCATTGTTTTCATAGAGGTGTGTGGGAGAACTGGGCAAGTGGGGTTCAGAATGCCCTTGAGGAAAACCAAAAGCATCTCAGGATGTACTTCTCTTGTCCGCAGTGTATTGCTGCTGTTGCCTTGCAAATGTTTCTCTGCCTGGTCTTGGAGGAACTGTTCCAGAGTCCAAACCATTCTTCTATGTGAATGTGGCAGACATAGAAATGCTGGAGACAGAAGTATCATACGTGGCCTGTAAGTATGATGGATTAGGTGATGTTTTTAGCTTCAGGCTGCAAAATGTCTTGAGACACCAGACTGTGGAATAGAACTGATGAGAAATAGGTTGTGCACGGAATGACTAACTATGAAAGCAGGAAAGAACAGTTGGTCTGCTGGGAAAGCAACATGCTGCTCTGAAAATCTTCTCTGATTTTGGCAGGTACAACAGAAAAGATCTTTGAGCAGAAACGGGATCTCTATGATGTCTATGTGGACAACCAGAATGTGAAGACGCATCATGAGCATCTGCAACCACTCCTGAAAATTAACAATGCTGACAAGGAGAAGTACCGACGGCTCAATGACCAAAGGTAATCACAGACATTTGGGTGGTCCTGATATGTGGGATAAAGAGGACACTGCTCCTTTGTACTTTTCTCCTTGTGGTATTCTCAAAATATCCCACTGGTTGGTTCAGCTCATCTCTTGAAGATTCTGGTCCTCTCATAATGGTTTGAGGTTCACAATAGGTATATGCAATTAACCTGTCTCCCTTCTCTCAGGCAGATGTTAATGTATTCTCAAGAAGTGGGTGAGGATTGCAGCTCCTGTGAAGAGGACCTTTTCATCTTGTGAGTGACTACCTCTAATACTTAGTTGGACACTGTTAGTTTTAGGGAGCCTCTTGCACTGATTTCATGTTGCACTGGTTTGGCGTATTATGAAATGTCACGTTTGACATAATTTCATAGCCAACTTTCTTCCTCTAGGGTTCAAAAAACAGACTGGCTCTTCCTCTTCAGATCATCTTCCTTTCATTTTGAGGATCCAAAATGTAGTATCCACTGGGGTCTCTTATGTGCCAGGAGGGAGAAGTGAATTTTAGAAACACAATTAGAGATGAAAGAATGCCCTCCCATTTTTGAAAACATAAGCACTATAGGATTTTTCTTCCCAGAACATTTGGCTCTGGAAAGGACAATGTTCATGGGAAGCAGGCACTGTACCATGCTGGGGGTGGTACATTGTGGAGATAAGACTTGCATGTGAAGGATTGGCCCACTGATGTGGCTGACTTCATACTTGGCAAACAGAGGAACCAGAACTGGATGCAGAGTGGGAGGTACAGAATTAGATAAAAACCACATGTCTACCACCTCTGAAGCCCTTCACTGCCTGTTGCTATTCACACTCTGCAGCAGGTGAGAAGTAATGGGATGAAACTGTGTGAAGGGCTGTCGGGACAGAGCTCTGACTGTTGAGCTTCACAGGCGTAGCCAGAGCTCTTTCTGAATAGCTTTGGCTGTTTCTAGGAAAGCAACAGGTGAGAAGTAGCTCTCACTGGTGTGTTCTGCACCAGTGGTGGAGAATTTATTTACCCACTGGCTTATCAGGTGGGTGACAACACTGTTTCCTCCTTTACATTACGGGAGCTGTAGGTGTGATGTACCTGCCTGGTGACCACAGAACACACTTTAGCTGATAATGTGGCGGCTTCTGAAGGAAATGCCTCCCACAGATGGGAGTACCACTGTCAATTAAAAGTTACTACTTTATCTTTGTTTATTCGGGGTCATCCATAGAGCAAATGGAAAAGTACTACAGCGTCACCTAAAAAGGATCTCTGGTTAAAGGGGGTTGAATGCAGTTCTGGAGCTCTGCTGCCTGTTTGGTAAATACACTGTCTTTTTGGAGGTCCTGTGCTATTGCTTTCACTGACTTTACCCTACAGGTTTTTCATGGAGCAGAACAACCGCATATTCCAGACGCTGATGGAGGTGTCAGCCAGCCAGGACAAGACACTGACAGCTGACCATGCACGAGGCATGGGCCTGGATCCCCAAGGGGATCGAAGTTTCCTTATGGACCTCCTGGAAGTGTATGGCATTGATGTTATGCTAGTCATTGACAACCCCTGCTGCACTTAATCCAAGGGCAAGAGGTGGGGAGCAAAGATCACTTTTTAAAGACTATCTGCCATTGCTTAGGAGGATCACTGGAACTCACCACAGCCACAGTTATTTAATAACTTTATATGGAGAGTATTTATAATTTTAAAACAAAATGTGATTTTCTCACACTCAACTTCCCAGTGAGGACCTGCTCTAGGGTTCCTTTTGGTTTTGTCTCTCTTTCCTTTTCATTTGTGTTTTTTTTTGTTTTGTCTAGCTAGGACCAGTGGCACCTTTGCACCAAACCTCACTGTTGCCAGTGATAGCTAGGTTTTGGCCTGGCCTGGATACCTGAGGGCTGAAGACTTCAGGAAAGCACTTTGTTTGATGGCAACCAATGTGAAATGCTATAGCTGAGCTTTCAGACTTGGCTGGAAAATCTTATTATCAACTCCTCCTTCCACTTGGGGACTGAAGTGGGCTTCAGCATAAGCTGTTAATGGCCCAGTCTCATAAATATGTCCTACCAGGTTTATTGGTGGGGACAGTTAAACCAATTATAAGAACCAGGACTCCTTTAAACACTCCTCACCCAACTTTAAGCTGAATTGGAGTAAAGCCACCCTTCCTTGTAAATGGCAGAGGCAAGTTTGGGATCGGGGACACAACAGGATCTTACGACTTTGCTTACTGGAGCAGCACGGTTTCACTTCCAGCATCTGAGGTGGTCTCACCTGGCAGAGACTGCACGTACGTGTGTCATAGCTGGAAAAGAGCACCTTCTCTCCTCAGTCCATCCCACCACTTCCTTTGGTGTTTAGTTGTATCACACCTGCTGCTTTGGTTTAAAATCTTCCAACCAGCAAGACGGTCTCCCATTTAACAGGGACCAACACCACTGAGCCACTTTGCAGTCACTTTGTTCTCCAGCCTCAGCTCGGATGGTGCTGGGCTGGACAGGGTAGAATGAGTATGCTTTAACCAATGTCACTAGCCCTTCCTTTGTAGCTGATGGGACTTGTTGCTCCTTTGCTTTAACACTGTCTGCTAATCCTCCTTTTGTTGAGCCTTCAGCACTGCCTGCTGCTATCCCTGGCTTTCTGTGTGAGACAGAGAACAGACCTTTCAGCTGGAACAACTGAAGTTTGCAGGAGGTTCCCCAGGAGTTTGGTGTTCTTAACTGGCACAGCTGCTAGGAGCAATGTTTAAAAGCAAGCCTTTCTTCTGGGCAGAGCTGTAGAACTAGATGAACATAGAAAACAGATGTTTTCTTATGCTGTGGAAAGAGCAGGATTCAGTTCATGAAGGACCAGTCATTACCTCCAGGAAGGGTATCCCAATAAAGAGTAATCCCTTTGCCATGCAAAATCCAAGAATGTACTGTGGGTTCTAGGTGTGACATACTGCTTTGCCCCAAATCCTTCAGCCAGTAGCAATATCAGCTTTAAGCTAACTGTTCTTTCTGAACTGTGGCTATTGCTAATTAGTTGCTGCTTCTATCATTATAGATTCCAGCACCCTTGGAGGCTTTCTGTGCACTGAAGGAATGCAAACTGTAGCTGATGTATCCATTAGCCCTAGCATTTTATAGGATGAGACAAGAGCCTGAACCACCAAAGTCTGGCTCACTTTAAAGCAAGCAAGCACCTTTCTGAAACAGGTGAAGCAAATGTTCTCCAAGTATACGTTCTGTGGATTGTCTCCCTTGGGAAAGGAGGCTGGCATGTCCTGGATTTCCTTGAAGGCTGTCTGCAGCAAAGGGATAGTTTTGCTTGCTGTGGATACAGTTTTAATGAGGTGTGGTATCAGGGGCCTCACAAGGCTTATTGCACAGTTCATTGGTATGAGCTTCAACATATTACGTTCCTGCAATTTGCCTGGCTCTGAGCAGTCACTCCCCGGCTGCTTTTTCAAGGCTTTGGATGTTTTTGTACAGAAGAAAATACGCTGCTGTTTGTACTGTCAATTGCTCTCAACTGTAACATCATCATCCTTAGGTGGTTAGGGAAAAAATGTAGGAAGAGGTAGAAACAGCTGAGCATCATTTAATGGGAAGACCAGTCTCTTTTCCTTAAGAAATGGCTTTGTTTTTAAATTGACACCTGAAGTATAAAAGTGGCCCACAATCTCCACACTTTTTTTCCCTCTAACTTCCACTTTAGTTTTAACATGCTGTCTGCAGTGACAATCCCTGAGGAAGTACAGCTGCCCTTGTATTGCTGGCACTTCTTCAGACACCAAAAAGAAAAAAAAACAGAACTGAAACTAGTCTCTAGCAATTTTTCCTCTCGCTTGAAGGTTTGCTACATAGTTCAGCTGTGGTCAGTTGTTAATGACTTTCTATTCTCTTTGTCAGTAGTTCTTTTGCTAAACTAAACAGAAACAAACCTTTGATTTGGTGTTGAAATTTTACAGTCACTGCAGTCAGACACTTTCTAACACCCTGCATTAGAGCACTGTTGTTTACAAGCTGTTGGAACATAAGGTCCAGTAGACAGCACTGCCAGAGCCCACCAAGCAGAAGCTCCTGAAATTACTATTTGACATTTATTAAACCTCTACTTTCCAGAAATTAGGTCCTCAGTTGTTAGCAGTAATATGGGGGCAGAAGCATCAAAGCAAGCAGATTACTGCAGAAGTAGCATCCATGTGCTACATCCAGTTGGATGGCTGCAGCCTATTTTGTTCTTCCTTGTAAATTTGCTTCTCTACCAAGTCTCTCTTGGCAGGCAACTGCTACAAAAGTCAGGAAGTTGTCCAACAGAAAACAGAACAAGAAGACTTTTCTCTCCTAACCCTTCCTTATTTGATTAGCTGCCAAAGTGCTTTCACCTGCACTCACTTCAGGAAAGTCCGCAAGAAATGGGTAATGGATACATAATAGAAACAAATTGTTATAGCTTGGGACATGAAGGACTGTTCTGTGGAACCAGTTTAACTGAGTCTTATCTTTCCAGGAGATAACATAATTCTACGTAAAACAGTTAGGTGCAGACATTCAAAATCCCCTCCTGGACACTCAATAGGTGCTTTGTTGCATAGCAGCAGCTGGAACACAGCTATTGGGGATGTTTTGAGTCAGGAGGAAAGTGTGGCGTAAGACAGGATATTGCTGATAACTCTTCTCCCTTTGAAGTACTTTGCCTTTACAGTGGTGCCTTCAGTTTCCTGGGTGTAATGCCTGTGGTCAGTTGCTGTGATCAGAGCCCAGGTTTGCATGGTGATTACAGTAACCAGGTCTATCCTGTGCCCAGTGTGTTCTCCAAAACTCCAGTCATTGGACAGCCATTGCAGGTTCTCAGCTGGTACTTGCTTGACTTTAACCAGGAGAACAAGAGCTTCATAACTGCATCTTAACTCAAGCTGCACTAGAAATGTATAATCAAGCAATGAATTTTTACTGCTTGTACTATCTGCATTGAAGGGTAGAGCTTGTGAGAGACAGAAAAGCTAGGTTTTCAATCTGAACAAGCAACACCATGCCAGACATTTAAATCATCCAGAAGTCTTCTCACTGCAAGGTTAGGCCAAGCTGCATAGAGCCAACTACAATAAAGAACTATAATGGATACTAGGAGAAAGGCACTTTATGGAATCAGAATTCAGATTTGTCTTACAGACATGCTACTACCTTCTTTTCTAGCATACATGAAGTACTTACTGCAGTGTATCTTACAACCAATGGTCATGGCTGTCACAGGAGGTGAGCTTGCCTGTCTACCATCCTTAGGGGCAGAAGAAAGTTCCATCACGTTTTCAAGAGGAAGTAGCTCCCTGTACAGGTTATTCAGTAAAGCAGGGTTATAGTGATACCCCATTTGAACACCTGTCAAAGTTAATGAGCAAAAAGCTGGGAGTAGCTGTGGCCCTCCTGGCCCCCGACTATGCAAGGGACAGTCATGCTTCGCTCTGGGAGGTGGAAAGACAGTGGCTTCTGGAACAGCAGGGCAAGAGCACTCTATCCTAAAGCAAAACTCTAGGTAAAAAGCATGCACACTAACCCAAACTCTCATCCTAGCCATTACTTCTAAGTTAGTTGCTGTCTTCTTCCCACCTTCCCAAAACCAGTGGTGTAGTGATTATGGGAAAAGACAACATAAATGTCTTTTACAAGGGACTGGAATGTATTGACTTAACAGCGTGATCTGTCTAAAACAGAGGGTACTAAATGCCTGTGAACCAGGATTTTAGATCTTGGTTAATGCAACATGCCATTCAAATGGGAATGTTTAAATGTGGTCAAAATAAACAGGTGCCTTGAGCTGGTCCATCATTAGGTTGTTATCCTTCCTTTTTATTTATGTTACAGTATTTTACGCCCTTCTAGAATGGACTGTAAGTTGAAGCCAGGATAAGTGTTTTCATAAGCGGGACCTAGGATTCTACTCCTCCTTCCTGTCTTGGAGTTTGTACAAAGTTTTTTGTGTTGCTGTCAGACAGAAACACGAGAACTGAGTCCTTTCCTCAACACTGTAAATAGTGGGTTCAGCCCCTGCCTATTTTATGTAGCGTCTATCTCACACCTCCCCTCTGAATGTTGCAATTCAGAGGTCTAGAATTACCCTATACTGGAAGAACTCTGAACTGCAAAGGAAGGAGAAAAATTACTTGAATGATATTTATACAAGCTACTCAACTTATGCTGATATGAATATTTAAATACCAGCCTGTGTCTCAGATGATCCTTGGTACTTTACCATCAGAACAGCATCAGTGATACCAATTCTGAAGGGATCTCTTGGTTACCCTCAAGCAAGGAATCACATTGCAATGGGAGCTATGGAAGAGAACTAGTAATTTTCCCTGTGAAATGGTACAGATGAGCAAGGAGCCAGTTCTCACCATCTCACCCCTTGCAGCAGGCTGGTGGTAATTCTAACAGCTCTGATGTTTGCATCTTGCAGATGTGTGGTTGCTCCCATAGGCCTGTGGCTCTGTAGAGAAACTGCTTACTAAAAACGTGGGTATTTTTTAATACAATTAAAGCTTACCTTTTTGAAATGGCTGCTGCCTTGTCTTTCCTGCCACTGGAGAAAAAACACATTGCTGATTTTATTACAGAGACATCACCTTGAGGAAAACTCCAGTGGTGAGAACTGCCCTCGACTCTGAATGAGCCAGGGTCTGCAGCACAATGTCCCAGGTGTCTCTGTGGCAAGCAAAAAGAGCAGAGCACAGCCACCATGTTCCTTGGAGAGTGACCCAGGACTCCACTGAGCACTCTTAAATGCTGCAAACCAAAAGACAGACAGCACAAACCAGGTCCTATCACCAGCATAACTCTTAAAAGGAACTAGCAGGCTTCTACCCCCTTCAGTCTCAGTCAAGAGTTACAGAACAGCTAGGGCTGGAAGGGACTTTAAAGATTACCTAGCTGAGGTAATTTGTCTCTCCACAATATAGGGAAGAATAACATTGTTTAGTTTCAGCATCATGCAGAAACCCAACCCTGCTTCCCCTTTCAAGGCATTTTTCCTTTCAGATGTCTCCAGCAGAGGATGCTGTTGGAGCATAGGCTGCCAGGATTCAGTCCTTAACAGAGCTGCTGGAAGCCAACTCACTTATGTCCATATTTTGATAACAGTGGAGAGTCAACAGGTGAACTTAGACCTGACCACAGTGTAACACAGGGCTACAGACAATCACATCAGAAAAATAAGGATAACTTTTTTTCTTCCAGTAAGCAAGGCAGAATCACGTGAATTTCTAAGTTAGAATAAGGGCAACAGATAAGCTTGCCTAAGTCAGTAATACTTCCTTTCTGCAATTAAAGCAAAGCTATAAACAAAAGCTCATAAAAGCAACAAAACTAATTATGGTACTGAGGCTCAAGGGGATGGAGGTTGCATACAGACTGGTGAGCACTGTTTACATTAGAGAAGAGCAATCAGACACAATAAATAATAAACGTTATTTGGATGTCCTTACTGGTGTTATCTACTGCAGGAATAAACGGAATACTTACAAAAAAAAAAGACTCACTCAGCTTGTTAAAGAGTCTTTCCAGATGCACTTCATACAGCTTTGGGTCAATGATGTTTTCCAATTTGGTTCTGTGCAATATACCTAAATTGATCAAAGGAATATATTTCTACTATATAATTACTGGAACTCTGTGCTGTTGAATCTGGCAAGATGAAAAAAATTAGCATAAATATCTTATCCAGATACATACGGGGAATTTTTAAAACTTATTCCAAAGCTTTGCATCACCAATCTCCAATTTTTGTGACAGAGTAGATAACCAACCATCTTTTTTAACGTGGCAATTCCAATGTTTCACAGAATTACTTAGCACTACTCTCCCCCAAATAATTTTTTTCTAGGATCCCAGGCTTTGCAAGATTTCTATACAGGTAAAGTAGACCTAAACTCTTAGAATACAAGGACAAGTATACTTTCATTTTACTTTAATGTACAATTGCATTACAGCAGTAGCATCTGGCACACAGCACTCAGCCTGCAGTGCTGTAAATGGAACAATGATGACTTCTTAGGGGAGGGGAAAAAACTGATGCCATCAAGTTAACATGCATTTTTCAGAATTTTCATTTGCATTTTTAACCCCTTTGAGACCAGTCAAATCATACACTTCCAATGGAAGTACCTCACACATAAAAATAGCCAAAAGGCTCATTAGTCTAGTGGGGTTAATCAAGTTAGTTAGGTCTCATGTGCCTTGAAGAGATCCTGGTAAGACTGGTGAACACTGGCCCCTCTGCCATGAATTCTCATTGTACTGCTGCCTGCAGCATCTGCTCTCTCATTCTGGGATCACAGAAGAAGCGGAGTTTCCGGGGTAAGAGTTTCACCTCCACAGGCATAGCTTCATACTCCTCATTATCAATGCCAAAGGATCCCTCAGTGCCCTGTGTGCAGATAACAGTTAAACATCAAACATTATTTCAGCAAGGCTGCAATGCCGATTTTACTAATAGACTACAGCTGAATATTTAGCTGAGTCTCAACCAAGATGACCCCCTGCCTCTGCCTTCCAGCCCATTCGCTCTCCACAACACACGGAGAGCTATCCTTCACTGCACACAATGTATTAAATGTCTGGTGGATAAGATGTTACCTCACTTAGTTACTAATTAGTGATAATTAAACACTAGGAAGCTTTAATGACCCACATTGTTTATACTGAAGGATTCTTTGCTATTGGAACTACAATTATGTGCACTTAGATCTTGTGTCTGCCAGTGGTGACATAAACTAATCTGCAGAAATGCCTGTTAAGTAACTTCTATTAAATCCATGTTACAAACCCCTTTCAGTATTGTTTCACTATATTGATCTGAAACATGAGATGCAAAGTAATTTACTGGCCAGGAATTACTCAGCAGTAGAATTTTCTCAAGTGTTTAATGCTGATAAAGTCACCATGTGATTAAAACCATTCATCAAAATGGCAGGCTGACTTTACCTAAAAACAACTTCAGTGACTGCTTTGCATGCCCTTGACTCATGGGAGGGCTGTGCTATGTGGATACTCCAACCAACTCCAAGGGAACTCAGACACCAGAACAGCACAGACTAGAGGAACTAGTACAAGTTCTGGCAATCAGAGGTACAGCAAAGCACTCCACCTCCATCAACATAAGCTGGTGAGACTCATCTGAGCTGCCTCCAGTTCCTTCACTGGAGCTGGGCCATGGAGTTGAAAGCACTGCTCTGTACCATGCACCCATGTTCTGAAGATCTTAGCAGCACCTGCACTATGAACAGCTCATTTTATACCACAGCCCTTACTTACGGCCCAGCTGTACTTAGCCCAGCACTGCAGAGTGTTCTTTCAGAATCACAAATCTGCCATGATCTGAATTCAAGTATTAGGATGCTGGTTAATCATCACATCATAATTCATGATTTTTACTTGGTAGCAACAGATTTTTTGCCTTTCAACACATTCTATTCTCCCCTAATATGGAATTATTTTGCCGAACGGTAGATCACTTTAAGACAGAAATTATCTATGAGATTGATTTCATGTCCTTGTAAAAACAAGAAACTGTCCTCCCAGGGCCACAATAACAGCTCAGAGGCAGGAAAACACGAATCTAAATTACTCAGGCGGGCACAGCTTTGTCTTCTTTCTCAGCTTCATCATTTCAAAGTTTTGAGGCACCTCCTTATACTGATCTCAGCTTCCCTGCCCTGTCTTACCCTCCCTTGTCTCTAATATTTATCTTCTTTGCAGCACAATGCCTTCTAGGGCAAAATGTACACACCTTCAATGCTAAGGAGAAGATCTGCATATCACAGAATCACAGAATGGGTATGTTGGAATCAACAGTGGATCATCTGGTGCAACCTCCCTGTTCAAGCAGGGTCATCCCAGAGCACATTGCACAGGATTGTGTCCAGATGGTTCTTAGGTATCTCCAGTGGGGCAGACTCCACACTCTCTCTGTGCAGTCTGTTCCAGTGCCTGGTTATCTGCACAGTAAAGAAGTTCTTCCTCATGTTCAGGTGGAACTTCCCGTTCATATGCAATACACTCAGGTAAGAGACCCTTTAACCACCAGGACTGTCTTCATTAAAGGCCTGCCACTATTTCCTGGCAGAACAAAGCTCCCCCTCAGGTTTACAGACCACTTGGGGAAGTGCAGTATGTCAATCCTGGCATGGGACTCATTGGCTGCACCGTGGAACTGAGTGTCTCGCAGTGTAATCAATCTCCCAGATTTAGAGTAGGAATCTCTTCAAGTGCAGCATCAACAGGTACAAGAAACAAAGTGAAAGAATTTTTCAGCTCTCTCAGCTTCTCACCTCTGGAAGTTGCAAGATGCATCTGCTGGCTTGGATGCATTGACTCCCTTCAGGGCACGTATGTGGATCACGTATCTTTTGACTTCTGTCCAAACCAAAAGAGAGGTAAGGTAAGGACATGTTTCTCTCAGAAACAGCCTTCTTCATGGATGACATTCTGTTGAGGTAAATCACTATGCATTTGGTAAACGTAGAGATTATATAAATATACAAATATTTGTGGGTTTAACTGTGAAAAAGTAAAGGAGTCCTTCCCTCTTCTGCTGCAGTCAATACATATCAGAATGCACCGACAGCCTTCAACCAGCTTCTGCTCTGAGGCTCACTGAATGTATTTGAACATAGAGCACAGTTTCGTGCTCTTCACTTCCATGCTGAACTGTGCACTTCCTGCAGTGATTACCATCTCCTCACATCCCATGCACCTAAACTTACCAGCAACCTAAACAACGCTAAGCCAAAGAAAGATAGAATTATAGTTATATTGAACCACTAAATTACTATCTAAAAACAAACAAAACCCCCACATTTTTCATATCAACACCAATCAGCATGACATTTCTTATCAGCTGCTTCTGTTGTCACTCATGAAGAAACCCCCATCATTTTGTCCATTCCAAAGAACATATCCAGTTTTGTCAGTTTCTCTCTTCTGGTGCCTGTGAGATTCTTGTTTATGTACTGTACTTAGGTAAGTGCTGCTTCCTTTCCTACTCCTGCTGATGTCAAAAGGGACCGCATAGAAAGCAGTTTTCCAAGAAACTGCTTGGTGGTGCAAGTGCCACGTGGTCTTTTTCAAGTTTTAGGCTGCTGTCCTGTCACTGGCTCAGCTGTTACAGAACAGCAAGTTGTGGTTCCTTTTCCCCACAAGTGCTGCTGCAGAGTGAGCACAAGCCATGGGCTGTGCTGACCTTCCTCCAGCCTCCTGACTGACCACACATACAACCTTCTGACTGACCACTGGCAAAGGGTACACTGCACCCCAGGCAGCAACCTGTCAGCTTGGGCCCTTCTCCAGACAGATAGCAACACACAAACAGCAAAGAGAACAGCACAGAATTACAGTGTTAATATACCACAGCTCTCAAGCATGGCAGAATTATCACAGATATTCCTCTGACAGGCAATGCCTGCTGTCCCCAGATTTCCATCTATGCTGTAGACTGATATGAAAGCAGTGTATTTCAATATTGCCCAGGAGAAGAACTCACAAAAACATGTCAGAATCTCCCTGTATACCAAGTCTTCTATGCCCTGAGGAAGGCAAGCGCCTCTTAAAGTCACAGAAAATCCAAGACAAGGAACATGAGAAGAGAGGGTTGAAACAGGAGATGATAATCAAAGACAAAGGAAGAAAAGCTAAAGAAAGGGCAGGGAAGGACGGAAGCAATATTAACTGTGGAAACTTTGGTTTTAATCAAATATGTATACACTAAAAGATTGATGAGTGACTGTGAGGGAATTAAACATCCTCCAGCAATATAAATTATAAATCATTGATGGCATGCAATACTGTCAGTTTATACAGTGCTGTACAAACAAGCAGAAAGATTCCCTACCTAAAGTTTAACCTGCTTGGAGTTTAACCTACAAGGTCCTAGATACTAGATACACACAGGGCATACTCTGGGGACCAAGCAGATTTTTTTGGTCAATGAAGGCACATGAAGCTCTATAGAGATGTAATTATGGGGTCAAGATAAACTCAAAAGAGCCAAGACATGGAATTACAGATCAATCAAAGGAGAACACTGGTAGAAGCAAGTAAGACACAAATCCACTTGCAGTGATTGCCAGCAGTAGTCCAGCATAAAAAAATCATAATTCATTTCCCTTAGATTCTGCTCCTCACTCAAGACCAGACAGCAATGTGAAACAGGAATAAGGCCAGAAGTCTAACAGCAAGTTTCCATTGATTGCATCCCACCCAATATGCTGAATCACAAAAATACAGGCAGAGAGAGAACCACAACACCTACTGCGCATAACACACAACTGGAACCTAGTTTCCACGTCCAGAAGCTGCCAATGTTAAATGATTCAGAGTAAGACCTCTAACAAAAACCCCCAGTTTTCTGCACTGTAACTGATAACTGTACTTGTGCCCTGGAGTGACAGCTCTCCATATGTACACATACAGAATCTGAACTGGCTACCAGGATGTGGATCACTGATGCCACACTTTCCATGCCTGCCCTCCTTCCCTGCAGCCCTTCTTAGTAAGCACTCCTGTAAACAACTCTTCTTCCCCTACCTTATCTAACCATCAGCTCTATGGCTGCTGCAGATGCTCTTGTTCACACAAATTTGATCCACAGCCAGAGGGCACTTTGATACACCTGGGATGACCTCCTCCATTCTCCAGAATCCAAGAGCAGCTGCCCTCCAGCACACTCTGATGCATCCCCACACCTCCCCAGACACACACACTGCCGGAGTGTCCATGGTAGTTTCCTGCTGGATGTGTAGTTTTCTCTGTGTGACCCATCAGTTCTCATCAACTCATGTCAGCGCCCTCTCCAACATAAAAACTCCTTGCTATCTGCACTGATAAGGTATTTTCTCTAAAAACCTTTTCAACCCTCCAAATTCTGGAATTTAAACTATGCACTAAAAAAAAAGAAAAAAGAAAGCGCTGTTTCACACACTTCCAAAGACAAACCCTGTTGGTGCTAGACAATGGGGGGCCTCTGATAATGGGCTTGACTCAAAACCCAGCTGGCAAAGGCACAGTGGGATCTCTGAACACCCTGATTCTGCCTTGAAAAAACAGGGCACATTTTTTCTGCTGTGACTCCTCTCTGTACAACCAATCACTCCCTCCCACTGCTCCCCCACCCCACACACCTCTCTTTGTCTTTCTTTGTTACCTACAGGCTTTTTGGCACTATTTAATCAAAAGAGCTTGTTTCTCTGAACTTTGCTGGAACAGCTCAAAGCTTTCAGTACTGCCTCTAATTAGCTCTCAACAGCAGGGCAATGTTAATGCTCCTCAGAGGCTTTTTCTGCATGACACTAACTGTAGTCAGAAAATGTGCCACACTACTGCAGGAAGCATGTCCAGTCAACACAGAAGATATTATTTACAGTGGGAAAACACTTGAATATGCCTTCCTCAAGTCACACAAGCTAATCTACATTTTTCTGCTAGCAAAGTCTTCGAGAACCCAGAACAGCATCTCCTTTGTCTCCCTCCTTTAGGAAACCAATTCCTTTTGCTTCTAATAGGAAAACCGCCTCCTCCTTTCCCTCTGTAGCCCTCAAAGCAAACAAATCAGCCCCAAGCAACCACGGTCCACATGCTCATGCAATTTAAAAGCAGATGCAGGTGGTAACCTGACTTACAGTGTAGGCATAGGTCAGAAGGTTCTATTCCCACTGAGGCTCCTGGGAGGCTCAAATAAGGGGCCTGAGCTGCCATTAGTATCATGAACAAGTATCTGGCAGGAATTATTAGGGTGATGACAAGCAGGTAAAACTGCACTGAAATCCTCCCATTGATTTCACTAGAGGGAGCTCGAAGACTGAGAAAACAGCAAATTAAAAGGTAATATGGAGAGGAGCTCTCCTGGATTTAGCAGGAAAATCTGTTGCTGGTAAAACCTGCACTGAAGATGCAATGTATTTGTGAGTGGGACTCTAAGAAGAAGCTGGAAAAGGCAGCTCTGATTTGCGTGTGGCGAGAGCAGGAGGAACAAGCATGCTACAAGACAACATCACAAGCACAAAGGAAGCAGTAACATTCACTTTCTCCACATGCTGCTTCTTCATACCTGCAGCCTTCTTATTCCACGTACAAGCAGGACCAATACGTTTGCTTAAAGTCCCTGTTTAAATTCACATCTTCCAAAGTTCTTCCAGCTCAGACCTAATTTCTCACAAGAGCTATTGAGACAAGGAAGCTCTTTCCTTAGAAGAGGGCCTGTCTAATCACAGTTCAAGAATTCCCAGGTACCACTAGTACAAACATGCCAGCTCTGTGACCCAGCTCGCAATCCACTGAGCAGCTAGGGCTAAAGGATTCTGGGATAAGTCTGCATGGCTGCCTATAAAACTCAGTTATGACAGCAATATCCAAGCAGTACTGACTTGCAGCAACAGGGGAAAAGATGAAAGGTATAGCAAACTCAGAAGCTAGGAAGAACTCCAGGTTCTGAATACCAACACTCCAGGTTCTGGAGTTCTGCCTTGTTTACAGAAACAGAAAATGAGTAAGAATTTTAAAGAACAAAATTATTAGCCCACGTGAAGCATTACTGACTGACGTGCTTTGCAGTCCTCTGCTTCTGAATTTTGCAGCACAGCATGAGAGAAAACCAGCACTTTTCAGAGATCCTGTCCCCTTTTCACAGCCTTCCCATACTCACCCTCTGTGAACAAACTCCCCTTTGCTGACACTCTCTGCTTCAATGCAAATGTCCATGAAGTCCTCAGTACGCTGTGCAAAAAAGGATTCAGAAATCAAGCAGTTAACATTTGAAAATGCCACACCCAGGATACTGCAATATGTTCACACAACGGCCAGTCCTTTGTCCCGCAAAAGGAGGCAGAAGATGCATTTCTGCATTTCATGCTTTATTCAAATCTCAACTTGAGATCTGAATTAGAAATTATAGACAGTATTTTCCCATTAATGAATATTCAATAAATACCACAAGAAGCAAAATAATGAGTCACACATTTGGCTTCTTGTTACACTTAAAGACAATAGCAGATCTCTTAGGTTTTCTAATTTAATTTCTATTCAGTGGGTCTTTCATGAATTTAAGCAATAGTACAATAATACAACATTTGGCCACCAAACATCACAGTAAGAGAATTTTAAACAACACAAATCGGAAATCGAAGTGTCCTTGGTAACAATCCTTTAAACTCCTTACTTAGCTTCTTTCCTATTTACAGCCTGCCCTTAAACTGAGTATACAGTAAAGCTTTTTCTGGGAAAGCAACTTTGATTAAGATGTGACTTATTTTTTTATTAATTTTAATATTTCTGTCCTGGCAAAAGTCCTAGTGCAGATGCAATCAAAATGACAAAAGTAAAAACAAATGCAGTTATTAGTGTAACTCGGTTTATTCGTTTGCTGTTCTGCAGATGCAGTCTTGGCACTGCTTGTGCTGCACCTGTATGGCTTTATCCGCTTCTCTTCAATGGGGCAGCCTAGGCACGAACCTGAGGTGAGCCACAGAGACAGGAGTGGCTGGCAGCAGTCAGCAGATATGGACTGGTATTGACTGCAGAGAGCTGCTGTTCAGCTTTGAGGGCTACAGGGACAATGGTTCCAAGAGACGGGTTCAAAGTAGTAATAAGGGGTTTGTAGGAAAAAAGATGCAGTATGAAGATACTTCCAACTCTAGAAACAGGAAAGTACAACTGGTCTAACATGAATTTGTCCATTTTTCTAGGCTATGCAAGAGACCTGAGAACCCTACAGCACTTCCTTTTTTTCAAAACCAGTATTAAAGTGCATCTTGAAGGCCTAAAGAAGGCAAAACCAACAAAGCAACAGAAAGGGCATAAGGGCTGGTTTGTGGCAATCAGATACTTTTTCAGTTCTTGGTAGGTCTGTTTTTACTTTACATCACTGACTCCAATCCAGTTCAGCAACCAAATCTCTTGTGTTCAAGTGCCATCCAGAAACCACTAAAAAAACCCCCAAAATACTAGTCTCTGTCTAGCTTCTACCATTACTAGGACACTGACAGCCCAAATCATAAACAACAACGAAGAAGAAACTGAAGTTCATGTGATACACACAGAGGAGAAAACAGGAGAACATTTTAAAAACTATATTGGCCTGTTTCGGTTTTTTTGGTTTGATCCTACAACACATCAATATAATTGAAGTTTTCATGTTCTTAAAGACCCTGTATTCTAAGAAGTAGTCTGTTGCAGTAGGTTCAACACCTCCTGTTAACCTGGGTGTAATGGCAAGGGTTTCCTGAAGCCAAGAGGAGGAAATGACGAGAAGCTCACAAGTATAGGATCACTGTGTTAGCATTTTCCAGTAAAATTAAAGACTGACATCTATCCAAATAGCTTTCACAGCAGTAAAATTGTACCAAAACACAGGCATAAACCAAAGACAGGTTCTAAAACAATGAATGAACAGCATGAACATGCTGAGAAGGTTATGACAAGAACATTTCCTTTGCTGCCTTTCTTCTGTTCTTCCACAGCCACCTGCATTTCCTTTCCTTCAAATCGGTGTAGCCCCTGTCCTTTCCCTAGTATCAATTATCTTTAACTCCACTCTGCAAGTCTAAAAAAGAGAGAAAAATCAAAAATTCCAGCTAGACATTCAGGCTCAGCTTCCTTCTAGCAGCAGCTGATAAAACAGAATCACTCTCGTATAGGTGAAAAGGTACAAGAATGCTTCTTGGTGCTTTGTTTACTCACAGGCAATCCTAAAGCTTCTGTTTGGCTACTGAAACATTGTACAAATTCCTTCTGATCCCACTGCATCCCAGTTTTACATTGGTCTCCAGTGCTTTTACACTGGCCCTGAAACTTGTCCATTCCTGGATTCAATCATGGACCTCTTCTTACATGAGGTAGTAAATGCTATTTATATAGATACAAGAATGGGAGTTCAGCAAGAAAGGAAAACTCTGTGAGCATGCAGCATTTGGAATCCAGTTGTGTTATGGCCTTACTGTTAGATCAAGCTGCCTGTTGCGAGTTGCAATGGAAAGCTCAATGGTGGACAGCTTCAGTTCTTCCCAGTCCTCTGGGGCTACCTCCTGGGGGACTTCTGCATATCAGGAAGAGAAGATATCAATCATTAAGTGGAATTTAATTACACAGCTCACTATGAAGTATGATGCCAGACAGAAAAATCAGTCTGAGCCATTTTGGCCGCTAGTTTTGTTTCTCTAAAATGTCAAGATCTTAAAAAAACAAAAGGGAGCTTGGGAGTACTGAAGAAAAGAAAAACATACCATCAGCATACACAGTAGCAGAAAAGACTGCCAAGCACAGTACATCACAGCCCTGTGAGTCCTTAGTCCAGGGAGTAACAGATCTCCTGGGCTGGTTACAGGAACACTTAGAAAACCCATGAAATGCTGCTACCAAAAAACCAGGAATCCAATGTTCAGAATGCTGTGGTAACATGTATTTTCTACAGGAGGAAGCTCGACAGTTCAGTTCTCATATCCAGGTCACTTGGTTCATGCTCCTGCATGAATCACCTCTGCTAGCCAAGGAGGAACAAGGTCTTTGCACCAGACTGTGCAAAATACCCACTCTCTTTCCTCCTGCAGCCTGCCACGTGCACTGCCCAGACAACAGCCCAACCCAGGAAAGGCTCAGAGAACGTAAAGTTTATGGAACAGAAAGAATTTAATGTACTAAGAGAAATTTAGGGCTTCTGCATGGCCCAAATTTTACTGTTCTATTTAAAGTAACATTTGTTGCTCTGTGTCAGCAACTCTCCCCACCCTGGAAAACAAGGGCTGCTCCTCTCTCCCCAGCTCACTTAGAAGCCATTCTGCTGGAAGA
Source organism: Pachycephala philippinensis (assembly GCA_013397055.1). NCBI lineage: Eukaryota > Metazoa > Chordata > Aves > Passeriformes > Pachycephala > Pachycephala philippinensis. Next base: position 360,643 of record VWZT01000404.1, read on the forward strand.
AGATTTCACTTCACCCAGAAGTGCCAAGTATCCTCTATGGATACCTCCACAGCAATTGCAACTGTGAGTCCAGAGTTTCTTTACAAATGAGTATTTGTTTATGAGACCACAAACATTGGCAGGACTACTCTGTTCCGTTGCTGACAGATACCACTATAACTACCTTGACAAAAATCACCGTTTAAATAAATAAAAAAGTAAACAAACAAATAAATAATAGTAATAAAAAAGAGAGCAGTAAAGTAGACATGCCCTCCACACAACACACCCCTGGATCTATTAGAGGAGTAGAGCCTGTGTGGGAGTTCATTCCAGAACACGCCCAGCCCACCTTTTGGAGATGACCAGTACGATCGAAGCCGTCTGTAAAGCCTCACATACAAAGGAGGTCTGGATGGTTTCTCCTCTGGCTCCTCTGGAGGTCTCTCAGTTGGACCCAGGTACATGAGAGCAGCTTGATGTCTCTGAGGCCACTCCTTGGATTTACATGGAAAGGAAATATGGAAGATAAAAGGGCATTTTGTTTAGCGCTTACCTGTTTATTCTGTTTAGTCCTGTAGCCTTTTTATTGTGTACTCACACGTAGTCCTGCAGAGCTACCCAGACCCCCCCACAGCCGCAGCCTACTTCATGGCTCTCCAGTCTCCAGATTCATTGGTGAGGTGACATTTCTGCAGGTTCAAAGAGATTACCCACAGTTCCCAAATACACTAATCTAATCCTTCCCTACACAGAAGTGAGGGCATTTTCCCCTCTACGAACACAGGGTGAAGGGATGTTTTCTTTGCTGCTGATGTGTGGCAGGGTGACACAGCTGCTTCTGGCTGGAGGGAACAGCCCAAACCAGCAAGGTCAACATTAATGTCTGAAAGCACAGTTGGTTTCTGCATGGCACAAAGGCAACCTCAAAGAACAACTGCTCAGCAGGATTCAGTGCAAACAGACAAAAGACTGCAGTGCTATGTGCAGCCAAGGAGCACTAAAACCTGCCAGGCCTTTGTTCTCCAGCAACTCAAACAATCCAGACCTGGCCTGATAGGTGCTTATAAACAGCAACACAACAGGTCTTAAGCCAAGTCACGTGAGCTTTATAAAGCATCTTAGGGAAAGAAAAAAGAAAAAGTAAAGTACTAACACATTATTCTTAGTGATATTTCAGATTCCAGCCCCAAGGCTACAGAAGAACCTTAGCTTTTGAAATATCTCCAGATGCTGACAAAATTCATTTCCTGTCATTGTTTTGAAAATAATTTCCGAAGTGCTCCAAACATAGGACTTAGGGAGGGAATAATTTAATTGGTTTTTAAATCTATATACTAAAACAACACAGCCAAGAGCCCACATGAACTCAGTGCAATTATTTTTCTATATACAAAACTTCAGAAGTAGTTTTGGATTATATAGCACAGGCAGTTAAGCTAATTCACCTCACACCTCTGAGAGCAAGGAAAGACTTCACTCTCATACTTACATAGGAAGCAGGACAAACAGAGGTTGTATCACTAGGGCAGTACACAAACAATAAATACTAATGATTAAATGGAAAGCAGCAATGCTGTGATAATTCAAGCCTGTATATTTTAGAAGAGAGGATAACCCTCATAACAATGCCCCTACCAATATCAGAAGTGAGCTCTTTCCCATTACACTTTTTTCAGCTACAGGTCATCCTGTTTCAAAAGACACCCACAGTAAAACCAGAAAATATGAAGTATGCAGCAAACACAAGCCAGGAAGAGATTAAGCTCAACAGGCTGGAGCCACTTCTTGTAGAAATTAACGAAATGATAACCTAAGAGGCACATAAAGCAATGAATATCACAATTAGGGGACATCAGGTAGAAACTTTTCTATCTAAATAGCTGAAGTGGGCACTTCTGTTTAACCTTCAGCAGGTGAAACAGATCTTTTTAATGTACAGTTAATAGCTCACCAGAGAAATCCACTATCACCACCCCCAGATGAGCCTAAGGACTCGAAGTGAGAAAGGAGCAGGACAGAAAAAAATAATAGGTTTCTACCCAGAATGCCAGCACACAGAACCATAATCTCAAATTTTCTGGGGATGGGGGGGAAAAGCCACCCCAACTTTCCTGGATATACGACAATTAAACTCCCCTTTACAGGAGTTTCCTGTAAGGGAAGCACTGGCACTGTCACAGACAGCATGGCTAGACTGCATTGTTTGATCCACTGTACCAGCTCCTGGGTATTTCCACTGCCTTTCATGAGGTTCCTTATATGTTCAGAGAACAGGAAAACCACGTGAACGAAAATGCCTTACCTTTCATGTAGGTCAAATTTTAATCTTTCCAGGATCAATTTTAAGCAACAGGAAAGTTTAAGGCAAGATAAAAGCTATTCATCTTCATGTTCATTTTACTACACAAGGAAGCCTGATTATCAATGTGCATGAGCAGTCTAATTATAGACCCTTCTGCCAGATGAATAAATCAGAGTGAAATGTTATTACAAAGACTGTTGAGAAAAGGTGGCTGAGCACTTTAGCACTTCACCACCACTGCTGCTCACCAGTTTCACAGGGGGTTATTGGCTTCCCCTGGTGATCTTGCAGCAATGGATCTTCAATAAAGGAAATTTCTTTTAAAAGTATTTCTCTTCCCCTTCCTTTCTTCAGAAGTCTACCAATTGGTAGGCTTTTTGAGTTTCACTCCCATTTTATATTGTTACCAGAATCCTTCACAAAAGCTGGCAGATAGATTATACAAAGCAAAGTCAGCCTGTTCGCTTCCCAAACAAAAACACTTTCCTCACAATCAATGTTTACCTTAAATGTACTGAAAAAGTGAGCTGCTTTGGTTTTCAGAGGCCCAAGGTACCAGTACCTGAAAAAAGAACAGAAACAGAACTTCTAAGATATCCTGGAGTCAGTATTAGGAAAGGGAGAAACTTTGCATGAAGTCAGAGCACACAGACTTGTTTGCCACTGAGTTAGTGCTCCCTGACAACCTTTAGCTTTTTGATACTGTCAGATAGTTTCTACACATCACCAGCAGCCTAGCAGTGACATCCCTATCCTGAGTTACACACCACCAAAATGCAGTGTATAATCTTCACTACAGGCAGCAGGACATCTCACCATCAGAATTTTACCTCGTTATGTGAGACAACTGGGGATGATTTAAAGGTCTGTGGTCTAACAGCTGGTGGTGTGCATCTCCACAACGTGCAATAAAGCGTATTGCCAAAGGTCAGAGGAAACAAACAAAAAATCGAAAGCTTCAGTGACAAAAGAAGCAGCAAACATTCATTAGTCCCAAAGGATTCTCACATCAAAATCAGGGTTTTACAAAATAAAAATCCTGCCAGCCACACAGCACCGTACAGAACCTAAAGATGCGACTGTATTTAGGCAGGCCTGGCGCACATTTTGATCACCATCTTTCACCAAAGAGGGTCAACAAAGCACATTAAACACCACCAGCTCTCGAGTACTGCAGCTATCAATAACCATTAAGGCATGCAACTGTGCCACCACCCCCCTCAAGCCAAGAAATTGTCTGTAAAATAGTAACATAAAACAGCACCAGGTCTCCAGCAGCACAGTGCTTAGCAGAGGGATAGTCAGACACATTTCTGGGACTGCGTCTTACGGCTTAACTCCCTTTGAGTTCTTTTCCATTTAGGATCAGCTGCACTGGAACACACCAAATGTTTTTAGTCCAATAACCCATCTCTCACAGGGAGCAAAAGTGGAAAAGTATAAAAACAGGACAAGCACACGTGGATCTTGTTCCAAGCAGACTCTGAGCACCTGTTCATTTGTTGCTGAAGTGCTTTCCAAGCTGGACATGTTTCTCTGCATTCAAAAGCATTCACGGAAGGAAGCAAAGCTTGAGGATGTTTATGTGCCTGACGTACCAAGGTGCTGTCATGCCTCCAGCACTGAGCCCAAAGGACTCGTACAAAAGGGAAGTGCTGCAGGGAAAGATGTGAAGGCTGACACCAGGAGAAAACCAGGGCATGGGCAGGAAGCCCAGCAGGAGTGCAGAGCAGAGAGAAGTGCACTTCCGTGAACTGGGGCTGCAATTAGCAGGAGAGCCTGTGGCACAGCCAAGTCAGCACCCACACAGCCTACTAAGAATGTCCCTGGCTTCCCAGGGACAAACAACCTGACCATTTGCTGCACCTCCCCCATCCCACAACACCTCTCAAACCTACTCAAATATTTGCCAGACAGACTCCAAAGGTCTGCTGCCTCTTCCTTCCTGACACAGATAGCTCATTCACAAAGCACATGGTATTTCCTTACACCTGCATTTCCTCCATAAGGGTTTGGGAAGTGAGCTGCTTTGGCCCTGCTGCTCCTTCAGCAGATAATGCTTGTCATTTGATACACAGACAGTGACATGTTAAATGTCCATTTGGAGAAAGCCCAATAATTGTGAGTTTAGCATTTGGAGAACAGTCACCAGATAGCACAGTCCATGCCATTTCTGGCAGGAACTGAAGGGCATTTCTACTGCATCTGCTGTCCCTTGATGGAATTAAGTTTCAGAGTCTACATGCAGCTTTTCATTGGCAGATGATGAAAAACAATGGCCAATTACTTTACTTAGACTTTACTCAAGGGAGAGATTTTCCCCCCATTACAATCTGAACAAAGTTCCAGAAGCAGATACCACAAGGCAAGAAGAAAATAAATACTTAAAAGAACAGGTCAGCACCAAGTAAGTGTTAATTTCAAATTACAAAAATTCTGATACATCTTACACTTCCATATATGTAATGTAAGACCTAGCAAGAGTGGGTGCCTCTGCCTGTCAGATACCTTCACTCAAAAAAAGGACTTACTTGAGAGAGGGGCGTGTGTCTTTTTAGGCAACAGATGCTAAAAAAGGTACAGTTTCAAAAAACAGTATTTTCTTACTTGCTAACTTTAACTCCTGCATCTCTGTAAGATCCCCATCTTAAACCAGAGACTGCAAACACAGGCTGTTCCTTTTCTCCCTGTAAAGAAAAATAAACATTGCAAAATTGCTTTCTCTTACCTTGTTTCCAACTTTGTTTTCTGAAGTTGGAAAAATAGCATTTCTACATAAAAACTGATTTCTGATTAATCCCAAAAGCGAAATCTAACAGATGGGGTACAACAAACAGCTAACAGCAATAAAGCTCAGCAGAATTTAAGCACTGTACATTCCATCTACTCCAGAGAGGAATATAAGAGCTCAAGTTTTGAAGAGGTAGCCTGAGTTTGACTGCACACCCAGCAATGGCCATTTCATTTTGTGGATTTGACTGTCAGCCAAAAGCAAGGGCAAGGAGCTCTGCACAGCGACACAGTGCTCTCGCTGCAGAAATGTCCATTCTACAACTGAACAGGAAAATAATGTTCAAAAAAGCCATACAGGGCATAGTCAAAGGTTTTCCCATTTTATATTTTTCAGTTTGTCAAAGAAAGCTATTAACTTCACAATACACATGAATGCATCAGATCAGCAGACAGCTACTGCTATCTCACACCATTGCTACAGAAATATCACTGTTAGTAAGTTTTGTATTCATCAATACTCTCTGAGTCTCAAAGAAAGGTGATGTTGAGGCATTCTAGTGTTTCCTTCTGTTTAGACTGTCTGATGCCATAGCACATGGAGAAATGACCGCCACCAGAACTGCTGATATCATAAACCAAAACTCGTAACAGCAATACACAGAGGAAAACCAGTCCACGTAAACATAAAAACATGACAACAGGAAAGTTTTAGGAATGTTGGGTTCCAAATAAGTATATGCTTTCACCTTGATCTGCAAGACATCAAGTGGAACTGTCTCTCCTTTCAAAATGGCCAATGTAGCATTAGTAATATGTCTGCAAAACAAACAGAAAAAAGCAAAGGAAAACAAACAGGAAGAAAGGAAATGAGTAAGCTTTAAAATTACTTTTCTTTTTAACAAATTTCACTATGAGTCCAGGTAGGGCTTTTTTCAGCAAACATAAAAACCCCAGGGAAACGTGCCGCACTTAACTGAAATCAGAAAGCAAAATGAGTGGTTGCAACACATGACAAAACCTAACAAACAGTAGAATACAGAAAAAGCAAATGGAAATTATCAGCCTAAGCTTTTGAGAGATTCCTCCTTTTTGAGCCAACCTGGCAGGTCAGAGGCCAACTGTGTTATTTGCTGTTTCAGACAATTAATGTACTAAGGACCCAAATCCTGGTTTTATTTTAGTGATGGCAAGTATCACAGCCTGGGAGAGAAGGGGACAGCATGACTGGTCTCAACTCACGTGCCTGAGATTGAGCTGCATTAGTATGTGCTAATTTATTCTGAAGATTTTAATCAACCTAAATCTACCTGTCAGCAGTGCTCATGTTGTTCGGGTCTCCATTAAGTTGTGGACAGTAGCCACAAGGCACTTTGTCATTTCAAGCTATAAAGATTTTGTAGCCAAAGTGTCTAAGTCCACTAAATAGTCTATGTTCAAACCTTGAAGCATATACTTGATTGAAACCCCTTCCTTGTTTTCAAAGTTGGGTGATATTTAGTTTCCACACTGCGTACATTTCCAGTGTCTCAGCTGGACAAGGAAAAAATGCAGTTTTCAGATCCAGCCCAATATTCATGTGAATCAGTGGGAGAAATTGCCCTTGGTTTCATCAGGATTAAAATACTGAGACAGATAAGGAAGCTGTTCTTCCCACAGCCTGTCTTCTCTCCCAGCTCTTATCTTTCTGTAAGACCTTTACAGTTCCTACGCTCCAAAGTAAGAGAGTGATGAAGGCAACAAAGCCCAAATATTTCTTTGAAAAATATCACTTCTGCACTTCTTAACTCAGGTTCTGTTTCTGGCGCAGGCTGTTAGGCAGCCTATTGACCAAATTACCTTCAACTTCACCAGTGTGCTGCAGGCCCACCTGCACAGTTCATTACCTTGGGACAAGAAGATCATCCATTTCAAACAGCTTCTTTAGAACCCAAACATAAATTATTATTTTAATCTTAGCTGCTGATTGCAGCCTTGTCCACCTTTCTGAGCTTCAAAGCACTCTGGCAGTTTTAATGAAGGATGTTATGCCAGTTGACACGCGGGTTTTATGTATGATGGATACCAGCAAGGGTTCCACAAAGAAAAATGTTAATGAGTTAGTGGGAGAGTGAGAGTGAAAAGATTTCAGGATCAAGAAGAAATACATTTATTATTATGAGAAATACGTTGATTATTATTTATAACATTATTATGAGGAAGGGAAGAATTGAAAAGAAATGAAGTGTGGGGAAAAGAAAGATTATTTGACTCCCTTTTCTCTTTACAAGTGGACAAAACAATCCTGCAACAAACTGAACTGCAGGCAACAGATAGCACCAGACTGCATCATATCCAAGATGAAGATAAGAATCCAGGTTGCTGGATTACTGCCAGCATCAGTCTCACCACAGGGAAAAGTCAGTCCTACCCAGCAAAAGTCAGTAATGGGATCCAACCTTTCCCATATTCTTGTATGCCTTACTTTGCAGGTCCTAACCAGGCTGTATGTGGACTGGTTTCTAGAATTCTTAGACTGGAGAAGGGTCAGAAAGAGGACTTATTTTTGGCTTATTTTGTCATATCCTTGCTATATCCTTGTCATACCCTTTCTGCTATTCCTAAGAGGCTGATTCTTTAATCCCTTTTTCTTTTTAAACTCTGAGCATCACACGATCACAGAGAAATTAGCCACAGCAAATGATTTCTAATAATACATACATTTCCTTCCTTTAATTTTTAGTCAGTTTTTGGAAGTCATTAACTCAGGCAAGTCCAGAGAATCATCAGGCTCTGCCCAGAGACTGCCAACTTCTACGTAACACAGAAGAAAAAGAAAAGCATCAAGCTACCAAGAAGCACTGCTCCTTGAAAACGAACAACCGTGTTTCAGAAACATGCAATACTTACTGGACTTGATTTGTGCTCTCAGGGTACAGTGTGTGGCTCAAAGTGCAAGTTTTTCCAAGGGGTATGAATCCTATTGGAATCTTACTGAAGGCAGCCTGGACACATGAGGAGAGTAAATTAACATTTGCATGAAGCTTCCTGTGTGGAGATCACAGCTGTGTCTGGCATCACCCCCTTGGCACTGAGCAGCCAGGCACTTCCTCACACAATGACTCAGAACATGGCACCCAAATCTGTGAACCCACCAGTGCCAACTGGGTACAAAGGAGCTCTCTGTAATCATTAAGAGCATTGTTACATGCAGTTTGGCAGCCACATCCCAACTAATGCATGGATTCTGTCAGCAATCCGCCATCTTTCTTAATACTGACAGTGGCATCACAGGCTCTGAATCTCATTTACCACTGCAGAAATCCCCTCTGACAGAGTAACCTTGCATAGCAAAGAGATTTTCTCACTTAGGGAAAGGAAATCAATTGATTCCTCTGCCATTCAAATCATGAAGCAGCAGGAGGTCTAATTTTGGAAAGTCACTGACCATGTTCAGCAAAAGGGCTTGCTGAAGGAGCAAGTTATCACCCTATACCTCATCTTAAACCTCGCTTCTTGAAGCGTGCCAGCAAATCAGTGTAAAGTACCACATATGTCAGTGCACCATCTCCCCCTGGGCGATGCTGCCAGCAGCACCGGGACACAGCCAATCCACAGCCACTCAGGAATTCCCGGCTCACTGCACACCCGACTGCTCTCCCCTGCTGTCTCTGTGTCACCTGCGAGTCCCAACACTCTCAAACACCCTGCTCTCGTTTTCTTCAGCACTGCTTTACAGTGTGCAGATGAGAGGCTGTTTGCAGCTCCTGCAGTCAAGCTCTGCTCCCCTGGCTGCTAGGAACAGGGCTTCTGGAATACCTCACACAGGCTCTTCTTATGGAGGGAACAGTGGTGTGACACCTGCAAGTGAAAAGGGAAGCAGGGCACAGAGAGAGGGAGCTCAAGTGCAGATCTCTGCTCCTAGGACAGAGTGACATGAAGGGCAAGAATTCCTTGGCCAAAACATGAAGTGACACGGTGGCAATATTACAATGCAGTATTCCACCCGTAATTGTGCTGGATGCAGAACTTCCTACACTACTGCAAAACAATCCAAGCTACATCAAGATAAGAAGCTGAAAAAATAAAGAGAAACTAGCCAGTAAAGCCTCTATAATTATACTTTTCTTCCACCATCTTCAGATTATAAAGGTCTCAGGATCCAACTATAATAATATTAGATTTAAAACAGTGATGTCTCAGAATTGATATAACTAGCCCTCCTTTAAAAATACTGGCTTGGTTGCAGAGTTCTCCTTGTCACATTCAGACAAAGCAAATGCCTAAACAGATACAATTCAAGCTGCCAAGGGTATCATCATAATCTTGTCTGGATCATTTAATTGAGTTTTTGCCAGTTCCTGCCAGAAGGTTTTGGGAACAATGATTCCCTCCTTTCTTCAATAACACTGTCCTCCCACTTTAAAAAGAAAAATCTCTCTCATTTCCATTCAGAGTGATCCACCTTGAGAGGTTAAAATTTCCTTAGTACAGCCATCTGCATAGGTAGGTATGCACTGCTTGAAGAAACAGCAAAGCAATCCCAAAGCAGTAGGAGTGCGACCAGAACTGAATTCGGTTTCTAGCCTGTACAAATACAAGAAAAACATGTACTTTTGCCCAATGCTTCTGCCAAACAAAGTGGCATGCACAGCTGGTCCATGGGTCTTTGAAAATTGAGCATTTGGCTTCTCCACAATCCCTGCTCTGACACTGGAAACTTCCCAAAGCCATGGCTTGGGAGTCACTGCACTCCCTCAGAAAGGGAACAAAGGACAACAGGCAGCATTGCAGGACAGTAGCCCAGCTGGCTTATTACACAGCAAGCTCGCTCCAGATCAGTAAGCAACGTGTCTGCTGAAGGCAGCTGAGGCCAAGAGATCACAGTAGATGTGTAAGACACTCCACGAAATAAACACAGTTTTTAAAATGACGCCTTCTCACCTCATCTGCTCTACGGAGAAGTCCAGTTATGACCTGAAAAACATGGGAAATGGTCAGCTCTAAGAATTTTATTTTTCAGTTACAGTAAAAAGCTATGGAATTCTTAACAACGTTACTCTTTGAAAAGATTTAAGGAGCAGCTACTCTTTTATGGAAGGAGCTACAGTTGTTTACATGGCAAAGGAGGAATGTTCAGCCTGCAAACATGTTGGAAACAGCAGGGTTATTAGTGTGCCCAAGTACATGCTGGCACCACAACCAATGCCAGTGTAAATGTTTTAACACTGAACAATGTTCTGCATAAAGCAAAACCAGCACCAATAAGTGCAATTAACAAAAGGTCAGAATCAACGTGCAGCTGTATTCTGATCACTTTCTCTTAAGGTCACTGCATTCATTTAGCCATTGTCTTATGAAACCAGTAGTTGGCAACCAGGAACTGCTTGAATAAAACACAGTTTTACTTGAAAAAGAGAGTATCCCCATTCTGCTCCTGTCATTAATCATTTTGACAATAGGCATTTATTAAATACATTCCGTGCTTTGTTATCATTCCCACATAATTTTTAAATTATCTGATTCCCACTTAGCAAAATATGCATTCCTCTTGGGGAGTATATAGATAGGAAGGAACTTTGAAAATCAAACCATTACAACTACTTTACACAGAAAGAAAAAGTAAGTCCATGTCTTTCCAAAGAGTTTGCTCATTCTAGAGTAAAGTTCTGGAAGACAGTTATGTCACACACTCCTTTTGTCCCCACTCCCATCATCTCTTGAAGACTAATACCAATGAGCAGAGTGTTCTGCCCCCAGAATATTATAACATTTACTGGAAATGCAGATTCTAAACTGGACAGATCTCTAGGAACAATTGTTATGATGCTGCTACATTGCACAGACTCAATCTTCTTGCCCTCAGCCCAACTATGATTCTCAACAAACCACGCTCCTGCAGTACCTCTTGGACTGTGCCATCTCCTCCTGCAATAATGATCAGATCCGTGCTTTCCATTAATTCCAGAAGCTTTTTTGCTTGTCCCTCATAATCAGTCTGAAGAAACAGAAATCCAAACATGAGGACTCAAATTACTATTTCTAGTATATCTCTCTTATAAAAAAAGAAACACCTACCCATCTGGTTAACTGTTGTTTTCATACAGGCACACACTACTGTATATTACTTACATTCAGAGATATTTTTTTCAACTTATGAAACCAGTTTGATGCATAATATAATATGTGCAAGCAAACACACACACACACATACACACAGAGGTTAAATGAAATATCAGAGCAAACCTTCCTCAATAGACCTAGAATACCACAGCAATAATCATATTTCCAGGTAATTCTACATTGAAACAAATCCAGAAGCCAACCACACCCTTCCAGAAAAACTCCCAGTATCTTTAACAGTCAAAGTGCTCAAATGCATCTCCTGAAACACAGCATCAACTACATAATAGGCCACTGCCTGACAGACACTGACAATGTATTTAGCAGTAAAGAGTACTGACTTTTTAAACCACCAAAACTGTTTTCTGCAAAATAAATGTCTTTTGCAGAGCCATCTCAGCCTCACTTCCTTGTCCAGCCCTGTTTTGCCAACCTGTCAGGTCTGGCGCTACCAAGCATCAGTTTTAAGTCTCGCAAAATCATTTCTTCTCTTAGAACGGGACTAGGGATTTTTAATGATCAGAGAAAGGGACTAATAAAAACAGCATTTTAACACTAAACCTTGTGAAAAAGATTCCAAGGCAGAAAGATGCATATTAAAGAACTTTACTGTTAGGACACACTGATTATTAAGCAATCCACATATCACAGCCTTAAAAACCTGCAAAAAACTCAGAATCCCTTCATGTTTCCTTGTTCTCCTCTTTCCAAAGAAAACCTGTTTTTTAATTCACACCATTTAGAGCTCAGTGTTCTGCTTTCATGATGGGAACATAGAATTATTTGGAGAGGCATAGAAATAATTTCAGTGTAAAGATAAAAGGTTATTTTTAATTAATCTGAACAGTCCAACTGCATGTCAAAATTCCTCACTTTTGAATTCTTCAAGTTCAGGCAGAAATGACAGATTCAACAGCAATGGGCATGCACCACTAGCCAGCACTCAAACATTTAGAGTTTTCTCTCAAACATGAATTATAGAAGGTCTGCTTTAGACAGACAAATAAGCATGTGTATTGCTTCAGCTGAAAATTAAAAACTCATTACACTGTCTGTAAACTAACTGTGAATTAAAAAGATTAGGTATCAGCTTAATATCTCAGTATTTATTTCTTCCCGTAAGAGGCCTACAGGACAACTGAGAATTTTAAATGCATACAGCTTTGAATTTCAGTTCTTCAAGAGGAGAAAGCAGAGCAGTCATTATTTCTATAGTAGCAGAACCTATCCGTTCTTACCTTAACCACAGTTACATCCAAGCCAGATAAGTGCAAAATTGGTGCAGCATTCTTTTCAAAAAGGTTCCCAGCTTTGCTAAAAATAACAGGGTAAAGAGTAAAAACTATATAATGACTCTGGTAGCAGGAAAAAAAAAAACAACTTAAAAGGAAAGAAACAAATGAATAGCAAGAAGAAATCTACTTAAAACCAAGCATTCAATCTCCACAATCAGTCACTCAACATGACAGTCAGGAAAGATGAGATTTCATGTGGTTCAATTGTATTACATTTCTAGTCTCCTATCTCAATTGTCAGGGTTCTGCTGCAGTTTTAATAAATGCAAAAGATGCTATCTAGCTTTTGCCAAAAATAATTTTAAAAACCCATCAAAACAAATTAAGATCTCCAGAAAGAAATTTATTAGAAAATTAATGACTTACAAAGCACCAGCCTTTAAGGACCACAAAGAAGGCCCATGTAGTTTTTCAGAAACATTTAAAAAATGCCAATTATTTATCATTACATATTATTAAATAAGGTTAGAAGCAAAACTATTATTTGATCTTTTTTTGTTATAGGACTGATACATCTTATGCCTGTCATTGCATAATAAAATAATTATACCACTAACTATAAATTGTTTACAAGTAGAAACATGAGACTTGATTAATACTTTGCATTTTCCAGTCATGAGTGTTTTGAACAAAAGCATGTGAGTCCAAGCACTTCCATGTCAGGTATATTATTCTCTTCATATTGGTAGTAAAAGCTCTCTGCCCCTCCATAAAATGCAGCTATTACAAAGCTCAGCTGATCAGCAGAAAGAAACACATACCATATCCAAGATTATGGTTTTTCTGTTAATGAGCACATAAAAATAGCAGCCGACCTCTTCCAGGAGTCTTGCTCCCAGCCCATATTTAGCCTCTCAGTTTGTGGGCACATCCCTTTCAAGGGCAGGTTCCCACAGAAGTAAGATCACTTCTTGCCAACTTCAAGTCTTGAAGCAATCAAGGTCATCTCTCACTTCTATAGATTTTGAGGATGGAAATATATCATATGCAAAAGTTTGGAAGGAATACAAAGGAATTCCACATGCAAGGGAATGACAAAGGCCAAAAGACAGGATTAAAGAAAAAAATGAAATATATATATATATATACATATGTTTGTTTAGAAATCATTTTTCCATCTCAAGCAACTAATTCTATTTTTCATCCCAATATTTTTGGTGAAATAAAGTTTGGCATAGTTACATAGTACCAGCTTGGCACCACAGGGAGGCAAAAATGAGCTCAAAAATCTGGCTGGCTTTTATAGTGGATAGCAGAGCAAAAATGCAGAAAGAGTGCCTCAAATGAGAGTGTTGGGAAGGAGGAATTTTACCCTTTGCAAGCTGCTGGGTTGAGGAACACTGTTGCTTTCTTCAGTGGCACAGTGGCAGGGATCAGCTGGTTGCCAAAAACCTAAGTAAGAGAAAAAGCAAAGGGCTCAGTTTATCTTTTAAGCACACTGCTAAAAGAGCTCAAAATAATGCATCTCTACAAATGTCAATGGGCTTTCAAGCCTCACGACATTCAAATGACTTCCATCTTCAGCCATTGTAGAGGTCTCCTATTCAAAGACCTGCACTCTTAGCAGCAGCTCACATCACTGTCGTAAGTACTCTTTAGCTCATTTTTACAATTCCACCACCATTTCATTTTTGTCCACCTCTGGTTTTCTGCCATGGGCAGAGATCCAGGGAGCTCTCCTTGACTCCAAGGTTACTTGATTTTCTTTCCTTATGCAATTCTCATACACCTGCCTTCCACCTTCTTTCTGCATTCTTTCCAACTTCTGAACTTTAATTCCTCTATCTCTTCGACTCATTTTAGTATTTTCTATGCTTCAGTTTTTGAAGACAGGAAAGATAATTACAAGAGAATCTGCCTTGACCTATAAGCAAGTTCACTATTTCTCACTTTTTTTTTTAAACTAATCTCCCTCTATAAAAATCATCCAATTCCTCTTCAACTTTTAATCCAATTCTGAAGAGGCATCTCAATTTTAAATTCTTTGAGAGTTCCTCCATAAAGCCTCTTGCACCTTGTACCTATTTCCAAAGCTGCTCAGCATAGGAGAGGCAAGGAAATGCAAAACTTCCATGCATGTTACATCCCAGTCTGTAAGCCTCTAGAAGGTCACTTGAAGGCATCCTCACTAACACACCGAATCAAACTGGTTCTGAATACAAGGAAGACAAGGTATTCAGCAACACCATCCAGAAGCCCTGGAAACAGAGTAGGAACCAAAGACTACTGTGCTGAACGTGGTCCAGTCAACTGTCCCTGGCTTCTTTTCCCCTTTACCCTGAAAGCTAAGCCCCTAGCAGGAAGTTTTATATTGAAGAAGGTGATACTGTACACAAAGAACAGTACATTTTAGTGGTTGTTAGTTGTTCAAATCTATTACTAATTCCACTTGCAAACTTTGCTCAGGAAACCTCAATTTAAAGAAGGGTACAGATGGTTATGCCGCTTAAAACACCCAAATTTCTTCCTCAAGAAAGAAAAAGGATGAGAGAAGTTGCTGAGAGAAAAGAAATCTTCAAAGACAGTGAAACAAATCAATAGCTCTTAAGCTTTACTCAAAGATCAGCTGGAAAACAGACCAACTTATTATATTGCAATGGTTGGGTGGGAATTGGGGAATAGGGGACCTCTAGCATGTTACAGCTGTTAGAAACAACTAATTATTTGCTTGGGGGGCACAATGTGATGGATTTGCATGCTCCAAACAATCTAACAAGGCTCTAAACAACCCAACAAGGCTCATAAAGATTTTATGAGTAATGACATAATTGCTTCTTCATGTAATATACTTACACATTTATGTTACGTACAGGGGCATTTCTAAAGCAAATGCTGATTTGTAAGACAGGATATAAAAAAATAATAATGCAACATTCCAGAAGTCTTTCAGGGCAGAACACGAGTAAAGACAACTTACAGTCATACCATAAAAATGGTTATTAAATATAAATATGAAGTTATAATTTAGGTAAGTGGATGCCTTTTTCACTTTCTTGTCAAATGGACACTTCCAGGTATTGTATTTCTGGACTTCTAAAATGATAATCACTGTTCTACAACTATGTAAAACCCTTTATTCAAAGCTTTTACAGTGCTTTATGAATACCAGCAAAGAAACTACATTCTTTTACAGAAAACTATCCTTGATTGAATTGTTTGCCAGATAAACAGCACCTCTAACACATGCCCAGAGCTCAGCAACAAGGTCAATCAGCAAGACTGATTTGCCAAGGAAGTCCAAGTCAGCTGAAACTGAGTTATCCCAGAGACAGAGGTGTAAAATGTTAAAAATATGATAAATAGGTTCTTTATTATAGAATCTTTCCATAATCATTTGCCCCACCAAGGCTGTCATCATGAACTGATATTTAAATTCAGACACACGTGGAGGAACCTTTGCAGGAAATACTGCTGTAGTGGATACTTTGTCAGGAAGGCAGCTCCCTCATGAATTTGATCATGTAACAGGCTCAAAAACCTAAAAATCCAATGTAGAAATAGTAGGAACTTCACACACACTTCATCCAGACTAAACTTTTTCTTTGGTGAGTTTGCCTCTATTTTTTTCCAGTACTTATATACAGCACTTATACAAAACCAAGTAGCATTTTTCAAACAAATTTAGATTGTTGTTATTCTGAAGAACATACCAGACACTTAATGCCTTAACGCAGTATTGCTGTGTGTTTTCAAGCACTATTTGGCACTGACACATCAGTGAGAACAGAAATTACAGCAAGAATTGACTACTAGGCTTTTTGCTTCATTCCTTTATAATGCAGGAGTCTTCTGCAGGATATTTTCCCAGGCTTTAACCACTAAAATTGTAGGGAGCTCTACTGACAGTGCTTTTGTATTTTCATTTGTAAGAATAAGCCATAATGGAATAGAACCTGTCACTTAATAACTGGATTTAAGAAATGAGAAATTCAGGATTTCCATAACTGAACTACCTGCTGGTACCACAGTTTTCCTTAGCACTCACACCTTTTTGACAATACACACAAACCATTTCATCAGCTCCTTTTAAAAAAATTGATTTAATTTGGTCATCATACTTCAAATACTGAAGTATTAATAGCTATTTTTTGTGATATAAAAAAAATTCTATCACTGTGTTATTATTCAGTAAAAATGACTATTGAAAACATAAGACTCTGAAATTACAAGTATGGTTTATGAAAGCAGTATTTTCAGGGAAAGATTTTCCTTGTTCGTTCGTGAGCCGTGAGTTCCCTTACATCTATTCTGGCATGAAGATCCATTGCACAGGACAAGTTGCTGTGAAAATCTTTCCCTCAACAGCAGACAGGCTAAAATTGGGATCACTTAGGTGCACAACACTTCTCTACTGCGAAAAATAATTTTCACCCTTGTACTCAGGCCTCAGGACGTAGCAATGATGGGAGCAGTGTTACACCCTGCAAAATCTCAAAGATCTATCATGAAGAAGCAGGTTTAGAATAAACTTTATTTGTGGGAAGTAAAAACTCTTAAAATCCTACAGGAGTGATGTCATCCATGGGCAGCAGCACTTATACCTCCAAGAGACTGCTTATTAAGGACAAAATTTCTTTGTGGGAATACTACAGTATGGGAGTTTGTTTACTGCTGTTTGCCCATGCAGGCCACAAACTACGAAATGCAACAGTCAGTACCCTGAGAGAGTAACTCTCTCCCCCGAACGCTGGCCTTCTGGTCACTGATCAGCAACCAGGCTGTCCCCATTAAGTTCCCAGTACACGGGTCTCCAGAGAGCTGGGTCAGTCAGACATCACAGCTGGCATCCCTGATAAAGTCACTCAGGGTCAAACACACAAGGGCAAGGTCTCTGCAGCCCAGCACTGACATGAAGCGGTTTGGGCTGCTCTTGCCCAGACTATACCCCTCCTGGTGGGGCTGGGATTTCACTCTTATCAACAAATCATCTTCCTACCAGAACTTTACAGGCACAGAGCAATTACATGTGCAGCAGTGGAGGTCTGGGTAGCTCCAGCAGTGACTGAGATCACCCCAAGGATAACGCTGCACTCTCCTGCAGCACACGAGGGGCAGTACCTCGGCTGCAGGCCGGGGCCCTGTCCACCCCTGGGCATTAAGGGAAAGAACACAGATAGCATCATTATAAGGCTTGTCACGTAGGAAAGGCCCGCCGGGAAAATCTCAGGAGCCCCGCATAAACAAGATAAGAGGGAGATTTTAATCTAATTTTATTACTTTAAACGGTATTACCTGGGCTTCTTGGCATGCAGCTCTTCGTAGCAGGTTATCACTATCAGGTAAGACAGAAAAGAGAGCGGACATTATGTTGTGTAAGTTTAAAACAATTTGTTCATTTTTAAAACGTAGGTACATACCCCTTTTACACACAGTTTGACAACACTGAAACAAAAAAAAAAAAAAACCACACCCAAACATTTTAAGTATAAAATACCCCCATTTATGCACACATGCATTTTTTTTTTTCTGCATGTGCACACAAACATTCTTTCTACAGGAAAGAAAAGCAGAAAACAAAGAGCAAGATGCCAAGTGTGCTGAGATAAGCTTTGGCACACTGTGTAACTGTGATTTATTTGTTAAATTGCTACTTAACTGTACTCCAGAGCTCAGGTGTGGGTTTTTCCAATGTTCTCGCTGCCTGGTATTTACACTGAAGGTACTTACCATTCTGGCAGTGTAGAAGGGTTTTAGAGAGGACTTAAGTCTTTGTGCATTACAGCTGTGAACTCCCCTCTCCATCAGTTTGCAAGCCAAACACAGGTTAATGCAGCACCTCCCACCCACCTGGGTCTGAGCATGGCCCAAAGCAGTAACTCAGAGAGGTGAAATACACTCAACTCGTTAAGTGAAGTTTAAAAACAAAAGAGAGGGAGATGATCAATGTTAGATATGTCACGGATGGTCATTTCAGAAGTACATTCCTGACCAATCCTTGTGATTGTCACTGGTGACAAGACAGCATTAGCAAGGTGGTAAGCAGGGTATATAGATGGCAAGCACTGGAGGACAGTGAGGAACAAAAATCTATTCCTTCCCCAGCCCCAAAAATGCCCTATTTCCCCTTGCAGACAAAATGGCAAGTACTGTTCTGCAGTGCCCAGAGTCTTGCCTGTCCTCTATGCACCAGACACTCCCCATCCTTCAGCTTGTCCTTGCCAATACGTGGCAAGATTGTATATTACTGTCCCAAAACATCAAGTACCAAAAACCCCACTTAGAGTCAGCATACCAAACACTATACCAACCAAAAGGACTGAAGGCCAACCAGACAGAAACAAGCGACTGGGAGAACAGCACACTTCTGCCCCAAAGTGTGGCTCACCAGGCCAAACCTTGCCATGGAAATGGCAGAAGAGAAGGCAAGGCAAGGCCAAACCCAAGTGCCATCTATTTGATTCCATTGGTTTACAGTATTTATCTGTAATGGGACTATATAAGCTGCTTTTTTTGGCATCACCAAGAGATGCTGCAATGCCATAAAATGAGAAGTGGGGTGACTTCAGGTGAGATATAAAACTGGGTTCTGAGAAAATAACTATGGTATAAAAGCCACGGATTTATTCCTGGTAATAATGAAAAGACAAAGGAAGAGTTCAAGCATGGAAAAAGAAAATATGTGAATAGTACCTCATCAGGATAACAAGTAACTGGAATGTCTGGAAAAAAAAAATCCTCAGAGACATGCTGTCATATTTGCTCCTTAAAACCAAAGGAGTAGATAACTTGTACTAAGCACCTGCAATATTAGAGGAGCGACAGCCTTGAGTTTGATTGCAGTAATATGATGAAAGTGCAGCACTTAAAATAAGTGCCTCTGAAAAGGCTGGCATTCCAAGCTGTGGAACAGCAGTGTCACAGCTAATTCCAGCTCAATCAAGACAGCGTGACAGCCTAAGCCTACACTGTGCCACTGAGGGCATGAGCCCTCACACAGGGACATTTCCCCCCGCTCTGTGACTATGTGTGGCCAAAGCAAACAGAAAACAATCGCAATTTCAATATGTAAAGTTGAAATATTATGGGATATCAAGAAACCCCCACTATCAAATGACGGCCACACAGTTGATGTCTTTGAGAGTTGCTGTCCTAACCTTCTGAACAAATCCCAGCCAAGCCCACATTATCTGTTTACTCCACATTGATGCTATTTCATTCAGAAGTCAAGCTCTGTCACGTTGTCGGACAGTCTGTTTTCCTAGTGCCCCCAGCTTTATGCTGCAGTGTTAATTGCCTTTAAAATGGAGTCCAGCAACACTTTCCAAACGCAAGCAGAAGATACTGTGCTCTTTCCCAGCCTGCAAAGACCCTCAAAATAACTGTCACGGATTCACCTCAACAGAGTCTTACCCATAAAAATTAAGCTTGACAGTTTAGATGTCAACATTTATGCTGATTTTTTTCCTTCACCGAAGCACTTAAAGAGACAGAAAAAGCCTACTCTGGCACTTACCATTTTTGTGTCAAAGGAAAAGTTTAGATTCTGAGAGCAGAAGGATCATTTACCATCCAGCAATTTCCAGGTGATCTGTCTCACTTCTCCAGCAGCACAGCACCCAGAATCCCATACCCCACCAGCCATACTCATAAGATTGCCACTTATTCAACTGGGACATATTTCAAAGTCATCTGAGTTTATCTTAAGAATGTCCCAAGTTTGGTTTAAAGATGCCAGGTAACAGGAATTTTTGTATTTCCTTAAAATATTACGTCAACACCTAACTAGCTTCAAACTCCAGAAAAAACAGCACAAGTGCACTCACAGGGATGCACCTGCAAGAAGAGCAGTCCTCCTGTATCACAGCTGTTGTCTTTACTCACCTCATGCGGCTCACCTGAAGTACCCCGAGTGGGCCTGCAAGTCCTCTGCAGGTCATAACAATCAATTAATATAGCTGGAAAAATGTGAAAACCAGTAAAAAGAAAACTTCTTAAAATTCTCAAAATATGACTACTCACCAGCTCCCAGAGAACAGACTAAATAATAATCATAGGATTTTGTTGAGATTTTTGTACTTTATTGCCTACTGTTAGGTAGTAACAAAGCCTTTTCAACAATGCTTAAACACGAGCAGGTGAAGGCTGAGGGAAATTGCTGCACTGCTTTAAAGAACACACAGAGATTTCTTCTGACTTGAACCATATCCACAGCAAACTAAAAATCAATTTTTACTTTACATTTCCCCTAAGGGCTTATCTACACAATTCGGCCTTAAAGCCAAACAGACAAGCAGTGTTGCATCTGCTGGCCAACTCAGGGCTGTCTTCCTGCTGTGAGAATTAAGCATCACACAGTTTACAGCTGGGCCAACTTGCTTAAGCAGTAAAAAATTGGGAAACGGAGAGGAACAAACAGTGGCAGCAGGGCACGGAAGAAAGAGGCTGTCCTAGGCTGAACCCACAGACAGAACATTCCCAATAAAGCCTCAAGGCCGGCAGCCACCGCAGCACAGGCTCTGTGGAGAGTAGAGCAGGCTCACACCAAAGGATGGAACCAACACAGAAAGGACACAAGGGCAACTGTGCAGAGCTCCCCACGCCTCAGCCGTGCCAGGCTGCCAGAACACAACGCTCTGAGAGCACAACATCTGTACAGCTCGCCTGGACAGGGCTCTTCTGATTTCTCTGCAACACCCCCAGTGCAGGACTGGTGGGCACTGCTCCTGTCCTGAATGTTTCCAGCTGGAATAGGGAATTAACACCCTTACACATAAGCACAAAGATGCACACAATTTAGTATGGATGCTCCTCAAGCTGAGACTGAGTCCTGTGCCCAAGTGCCAGCAGAAGCCAGGGTGGAAAGGACAGGTCCCATGATGAAAGGTTACCCAGGGCAGCAATGAATGCAACAAGCAGAAGACAACAAAGTCAAACTGAAGCTGTTTGAGGCTCTCAGCTGCAGCAAGGGTCTGTCTTAGATCCAACCAAAATAACTCCCCTAAAAGTGATCACACCACAAATGTATAAAGAAGCTCAGGATCTCATTTCAAAATGGGTTATCAGCACTAAATCTAAGACTATTAAATATACTCAGCCATGAAGAAGCCTAAAAACTCTCCAGCTTCAGTGTCTGCATCAAAACAGAGTTTTATGAGAAGAAACTTGACCAAAGCTGTGCACACAGGATCAGTCCTCAGGAGCTATAACAGAACTCCTGAAAAAGATTTTATCTCAGCAGAGAGCTTTTTTGGCTGCTTCTAATACAGCAAGAGCACAGAATCCTCTTTACTGGACATTAGCATTTACTTCCATCTTGGCCTTGGAAGGGCATGAAAGACAAATCTTAGGTTTCATCAGCTTTACCTAAGACTCAGAATTTATACTCTGTTTTTTTGACAAAGTTTTGACGAAATAAAGTCAGCTACTCAGGAAGTATATGCAGAAAGGTGACTAAGTGAGTTATCAGCTGGCAAACACGCAGAGACTAACATTCAAATTGTAGATAACAGTACCACTCAGGATTACTGGCAGGCAGTCAAAGGCTTAGGTGCTTTGCCAGCACTTTCTACTGAGAATGTCAATACTTTAACATATACAGAGTAAAACTAAGTATGTGATGAGTCCACTGCCTCAGTAGAATATCCAGGGTCTCCATCCTGACATGGTGATGATCACTTATTGTGGCAGGACGGTTACCCCCATCATCACCTCCTCCTGTGTGTCCCAGATATCTGGTGCATAAAGAGATAGCCCAAAGGCACAAAGGCCCAGCAGGGGTCATCTCTGGCGCCAGGAGGGCTCATACCTGACTAAGAATCCACATCTTCGTCTGCAGAGCTGATGAGAGGAGAGATGAAAGAAAACTATTGACTGAGAGCCATGGTTTTACACTATAAAAGATACACGAGATATCACTGAAGCAGAAGTCTCTTACACACTCCTTTGGAAAACGTGTGAGGGATTTCTCCCTGGAGCTTGCACAACTCCAGGTCACTTCCCTGGGATTGAGAGAGAGGACTTCGATGCACATCCCTTCAGAACTGATTGCTAAAATACATTGAATCCTAAGCTTATACTATTTCTTCGCTAGCTGTAACTGAAAAGGTACCATTTTTTGTGCACTGTATATTAACTACTAGTATTCTCTTCCTTTTGTTCTATTCCTGTGTAGTATTAGTTTACTTTAAGTCTTATGTTTGTTAGTTCCCCCGTCTATTAGTAAATAATTTATTCTACAATAGACAGAATCAGTCATCATTAAAAGAACTTATGAATGAGAGTGGGTTTTGGGGTGCTGGCCGCCTCAATAAAGTTACTGTCTGCTGCCAGAGGCCTGGGCAGGAGACAGAGTTAATCTAAACCCCCACATCCATTCGTGACACTTAGGCAGTGACATCACTGGAGCAGTCTGGTCAGATCCGACAATCGGTTAAGCTGATGTCCATCCTGCTGGAGATTTCTTTTCTGCTGATTTGACAGAGCTGGTAACTCACTGCACCACCTGGGCATCCAAAGAACAGCTGCAGCTCAATTCAGGAAAGGTGACCCAGGACATAAAGGGGAGAGGGGATTCCAAACTTGGTGGAAATTTCAGAACAATCATTTGGTATCTTAACTTTATTTGTAATCAACCTCACCTGTGTATGCTAAGCAGAAGTATGTTACTGTGTATGAGCACACACCTGACAATCTGCACACCCTCCAAGCCTTAATCTAGGATATTAAATTAAGTGTCCCTTGTACCCACAGCATGATAGGCTATAGATTAAAATGAGCCTAATATATAAATTCACGGAATCCAGAGAAATTAAAGACAACCTCATATGTAGCAACACTGAGTTATCCTCCTACTTCCCAGATACCACAAGAGTATTTGCTATGCAAGACAATGGATTTTTAAAACATATTCTTTTATGAGAACAAAAGGAATTTTAAGACTCATTACTGTTTTGCAAGAATGGCAATAGGGTTTTAGTTAACAGTAGTTCAACCAGACATAACACCTATCATTTCACACATGAAAAACCTCTGCCACCTCCTGACTGACACCCCTGTTGAAGAGATACCTTCTGTGCTATCCCATGCTTAGAAGGGCTGAGTAACGTATGGGGGAGGGGGAATCAGCACAAGGTTTCCTCCTCTTATTCCACCTGCTCATTGAAAGCTCCTTACTTTTGATTCAGTCAGTGTTTGAACAAACACCTCCCAAACTGAAAGGCTAATACACTGATCCAGAAACTAAATGCTGCAGGAAGAAAGTACCAAGACCAAGGAGCTCCTCGACCTTTACGGTTATTGCCATCCACAACCTTTACACCAACTCAGCAATGATCCATCACATTCCAGTGCCCCTCTTCCCCTTACACCCTAGGGAGCACAAGGGCATCCACATCAGGCTCCACAGCAGAGTCTTCAGGGTGCAGAAGGGGGACACCCCTGTCCATTTCCAGGCAGGGAAGAGGTGCTGGGAACAAGCCTGGAAAAGGTAACATTCTTCTTGTCCATATAGCATCCTCCAAAGTTTTAAGGAAATACTTCAGAACTCTTCTGTCCCTAAGACTTTGTAGAGACTGACTACAAAAAAGCTGCCATTTATCTGCACGACAGATTGTTATTTACAATGGCTCCACTTAATGCAGGCATCATGGCTGCTGTATCCAAAAGAAGAAGGAACCTTGAGAAGCCAAAAAAGCAAATCATCTTCTCCTTGCAAGAGAAATATTTTAGAAAATCCACAAGGACGGAAAGAGGGATGCAGGATGGCAAACCAATATTTTCTTCAGCTGCAAATGCATGACCAACATCTCAGCTACTTCCAAGAAGTCGAAGGCTAATCTGAACCAATGCTGTGCTAAAGCAAGGCCCTTCATCAGGAACTTGTGATGCCAGAAAGCAAAGCACAAGACCTCACTACACTTTCAATGTGTTCTCAAAGGGCAGATATCAGTCTAGTCAGGTATGGCTCATGCATAGCAGTGTAGCCTCTGCAGTGGATAACAACAAGCCTCAGGGCCAATACAGCCCGTACAGCTCCCTCATTCATTAACCTCTCCCTGCGGCAGCCTGTGCATGGGGCAAAAGGCACCTCTCTGCTCCCCGGCACAGCTGGGACATGGACACAGAAACTGGAAACAGGGATGTACAAAAACACACCAAAAGCCATCCCCACGAGCTGCAGAGAGGGATCCTGGCCTATTCCCTGCTGTCCACCTGCCACAAGGTAAGGTCCTCACTGTGCAGAGAGTCTCACAAAGGGCTGTTGAGACCACCTTTGAATTCTTTTTTACACTCTTGCCATCAGGCTCTTGTCATTCCTTGTTTTTCTATAAGCTGGATAAAACAACCCTCCACAGAGAAACTGATAAACAGTTGTCAGTGTTTCCAGTGTTTAAAACTCTGAAAGCAGTAGCTACGGCCTACATCAAAGTCTCACTGAGCTGTTTGTCATCACAGGATTTCCTACCTCGCATTTCCAGTTTCTGCTAAGGAAATGCTGTATTTTCCTTTACAGATAAAAGGGGAGATTGGAGAATGGGATACGTAAACATTTTTTTCCCCCCAGTACATTATCTGGGTTAAAGCACCACGCCTACACTTGGGGCAAACAACCTCCACGCACTAAGCTTTAGATACCAAATATTCCCTTTTTGGTTGTTTGCCTTTCATATTTTCCTCCTTATTCCCCACCACATCACCTGTGGCATGCTCCACATGCTCTGTGATCCAAACACAATTTCACCATTACCACACAAGAAATCAATGTACAGCTGGAACCAACAGCACACAGGCACGAACTTCCAGACACAAAAGACACAAAGGGGACACACTGGCTGTGTCTGTCACTGTTCCTAGGCCTCCTCAAGTGCCCACTCTTCACATGCACAAAGAGCAGGTAGAGTCTTTTTGTTAATGTCTATTTCAGTATCTCTCCATACGACCTGGGCCTGACTTGCCTTCTGCTGTCATCAGTATCTGTGGCAACAAAAGACCAGTGAAGAGGCCACTTACTTACATAAGCTGATACCTGGGAAGGTCACAGGCTGCTCTGCCCCACCAGCCAGCCCCTCATATGAATGCCACCGAGCAATTTCTGCCTCCTCATTTGGTACATTAAGTTTACTCTTTTGGCTAAGAGGTATGTGGAATGATAGAACTTCAAATAATTACTCATTTACATTTTACTATTTTATACAAATTCAAAGTTCAATTTATCAGAGGACAAAGTTGAATGCAAGTTCACTGACATTACATGGAGGCGTCAAAAAACCCCAGCATTTTCAAGGAAAAAAATTTGGAGGGAGAGGTTTTTTTGTTGCTTGCCCTGCAATCACAGAATCACAGAATGGGTAAGACTGGAAGGGACCACTGTGGTTCATCTGGTCCAACCTCCCGGCTCTAACCTGCAGGGATTTCCTAGAGTACATTGCACAGGATTGTATCCAGATGGTTCTACAATATCTCCAGTGAGGGAGACTCCACACCCTCTCTGTGCAGCCTGTCCCAGTGCCTGGTCACTTGCACAGTAAAAAAGTTCATCCTTATGTTCAGGTGGAACTTCCAGAGCATCACTTTGTGCCCGCTGCCTCTTGTCCTATTGCTCGGCACCACGGAACAGAGCCTGGATCCAACGCCCTTGACACCCTCCCTTCAGATACTGATGGACATTGATGGGGTCCCCTCTCAGTCGTCTCTTCTCAAGGCTGAACAGCCCCAGCCCCCCGAGCCAGTCCCTTCATCATCTTTGTCCCCCTCCACCAGCCCCGCTCCAGGCGCTCCCTGTCCCTCCTGTGCTGGGGAGCCCAGGACTGGACACAGCTCTCCAGATGTGCCTCCCAGGGCTGGGCAGAGGGGCAGGATCACTCCCTGACCTGCGGGCAATGCTCTTCCCAATGCACCCCAGGATTCCACTGGCCTTCTTGTCCCTCAGGGCACTGCTGGCTCAGGGACAGCCTCTTGTCCAGCAGGACCCCCAGGCCCTTCTCTGAAAGTCCGCTGAGCCTCAGTGCTTCAGGTAACAAGCAAGCAACTAAAGCAGATGTACCATGCAAAACAAAGACTGATTTAATGCCAAAGTCCCTAGGCAAAAGGATGTGAAGAAAGAGAGTATAAAAACAACATAAACAGATTTATTTTCCTAACTTTTCCACCCAGACTTTGGCAGTATTTCGATATAAGCAGAAAAGAACACTGTTAAAAACCTGACTAAACCATTAAAAAAACATTAAGACAATGACAATAAACAGCAGAACCAAAAGTAACAGTTTTTAAAAATAATTTGGCTAAATTTGAATTTTAGTCAAATGCATTAACCGTAATCCTGAAGGACAGGAATTAAAATATAAACCTAGGTTTTTAAAAAACACAAATGAGGATTTTTGCTGTAAGAGACATTTGCTCCATAGGTAAGCAGTGGGAATGACACCATCAGGTATAACTTATGGGAGGTGCAGCTGACAGGCTCCTTCCAGCTGGGTGGGTGACAGCAGCAAAGACCACACCAGGGAGGGACAGCACAAGGCTGCTGCCGGTGCCAGGCCTCAAGGAGGGACAAGGACTTCTGCTACAGCAAAAAGGAGGTGGGAAAACCCACGAGCACAGGACCACCACGTTGGGATGGGCCACCCCCAGCATATTCCTGCAGGCCTGGTTCCAGTCACCCTTATAATACAGGCTAAAAACAGGCAAGCTGAACACACACGTAAGGCTCATGACATTCTTTTTTAGGTTAGAAGAGAGAAAACCTTCTCCTCTCCAAGAGGCCCCAAAATTGCTCATGCCAGCCACACATCCCCTCTGTTTAAAGCTCCCGCCTGAACCCGCCCCAGTCTTACAACACGGCGAGGTGGGAAGGCATAAAAAGGCACTGAGCTTCCCACGCCCACAGCTGCTGAAGCAGGAGGGAGACCCATCCCCTCTGGGTGCCGGGGCCCTTCGGGAGGTGACCCCCATTTTAGGTGCTCCCCCTCCCTCCACCTCTCCGGCCCGGCCCGGCCCCAGCCGGCATTACCAATGCTTCTCATAGAGCCAGTGCCCGCCCCAGCCCAGCAGGCAAGCCCCGAACGTGGATTTCTTCCAGTGGTTCCTGAGGGTCGCCAGCACTTTCGCCATCCCGCGCCTCGGGCCGCGCCGGCCGCCCCTGGGGCCGCGCCGCCGCTCCGCGCCCGGCCCGGCTCGGCTGGAAACGGCTCCCGCGGCCCCGGCGTTCCGCGCACGCACCCGGCCGCACTTCACGGCAGCAAACAAACAAACAAATCAGCGCGAATCCCAAGGAAAAGAGTTTCCACCCTTCCCAGAGTCCCCGGGCTCGCTGCCTTGCTCCGGCCCCCGAGAGGACCTATTGCCATGGGCTCTTGGCTGCCAGCGCTGACACCGCCGGGAGCACGGGGGGATGAAGACAGAGTGTAGCAGAGGACAATAGTGAATAGGTCTTTTTTCCACATCGATAAAAATATCCACGGTGCTGCCCCCGCCCCCACAAAAAAACCCCCACCAAAAACCCCAAGAAAACCCCAAATCCAAACCACCCAAACAAAACACAACAACAACAAAAACCTCAAAGAAAACAAAAATCCCACAAGTAAAACAAGATCACACACAAACAACAAACCGAAAATATTTCAGAACAGTCAGTTAGAAGAAATTCTGTCTAGGAGGTACCTGGGTTTTGCAGTTTAAGTCCAACCAGTGGGATGGCCATAGGAACCTGGAGAAAGGTCTCCAATCACGCACGGAAAGCACGGATCTCACAAAGATGCCATGCAGCCATGAACAGCATGAACATCCTGCCAGGGAAAGGTGGAAACATAACCAAGGGGCAAGATCTGACCTCATCATGGAAAAAGCTTTAGTGATGGTAGCCTCTCCTAGCATCAGATTGTAGCTAGTACAGTCTATAACTATTTTTCCAAGGTAACCCACCCAGTTGATCAAGGGAAGCCAGTACATGTAATCTTTTTGGATTTCAGTAAAGCTTTCGATGCTGTCTCTCCTAGCATTCTCCTGGACAAAATATCCAGCACAGGGCTGGATAAACTCATCCTGTGATGGGTGAGCATCTGGCTCACGGGTCAGGCACAAAGGGTTACAGGGAATGGAGTGACATCAGACTGGTCACCTGTCACTGGTGGGGTTCCACAGTGCTCCATTCTTGGTCCTGACTTGGATGCAGGACTAAACTGGGAGGAGTTGTTGACTCCCTCGAAGGCTGAGAGAGTCACCCTGCAGAGTGACCTTGACAAACTGAAGAGTTGTCCCGCGCTGCTGTGCACAGGGGCAGCCTCACCTTGAGTCCTGTGTGCAGTTTTGAGTGCCAAAATATAGAAAAGACATTTAGCTATTAGAGAGTGTCCAGAGGAGGAGCATGAGGATGGTGAAGGGCCTTGAGGGGAAGCTGTAGGAGACGTGGCTGAGGTCACTTGGCCTGTTCAGTCTGGAGGAGACTGAGGGGAGACCTCACTGCAGTTACAATCTCCTTGTGAGGAGAAGAGGAGGGGCAGACACTGACCTCTGCTCTGTGGTGACCAGTGACAGGACCCAAGGGAATGGCCTGAAGCTATGCTGAGGGAGGTTTAGGCTGGATATCAGGAAAATGTTCCTCATCCAGAGGGTGCTTGGGCACTGAACAGGCTCTCCAGGGAAGTGGTCACAGCACCAAGCCTGACAGTTCAAGAAATATTTGGACAATGCTCTCAGGCACACGGTGGGATTCTTGGGGTGTCCTGTGCAGGGCCAGAAGTCAGATTTTGATGATGCTTGGGGGTCCCTTCCAACTCAGGATATTCTAGAATTCTAACTCAGGCCAAAGTTTCTCATGACACATGAGAGAGGGTGAACAGCTGCAGAGATTTCATAAAAATGCCGAGTTACTCAGAGAGACCCCATCCTATAAAAAAGGAAGAGGGATGTTGGCCATTCCTAATGAACTTTTGAGTAAATGAGTCATGTGAGGGAGCAGTGCTGCTTTTGTAGACCACTCTTGACAGGGACCTCAGCTGTGGATTCAGGAGAGCAAGGATGCACTCTGGCAGGGACCAGCAGGTCAGGGTAATGAATGTAACACTGGACAGAAATTGTTTTTCTGAATGTTTTTTCCCTTTTACAAAATGCCATTTTAGCAATTCAAAAACATCCAAGTCAATAAAATGGCTCTTTTTTGTTGTTGTTGTTCATAAAAAGCTTCCCCAAGTCCTTCTGCTTAAGAATGTCAGGATGGGATATGAGTAGTAACATAAGGTGGCTGCTTGAGGCCAAATTTGGGATTCTGGGTATGCAAAAGTCTGTTCTGCAAAAATCAAGTTGACGCAGAAGATGGTCCAGAAAACACTCTGCTGTTAGTGATAAGAAAAGCTGATTAAACCGTACGGATTAGTTTCCCTACTATGTTTTGGGGTTTTTTTTCCCTTTATTTTGTAGAGCAGAAGATCTGGGAATTTTTTTTTCTTTTTATTTTTTTAGCAAGAAAACATTAAATTAACTTCTCCTTGATGAATATTTCAGGCATAACCTCATACAGTAGCCATTGCTTCCCATTTAAATATTCCAGGTTCATCTGTCCAGTGCATCTCAGTGTGCTGAGTACATGCACTTGATGCAATGCTGAATGTTCCAGGTGGTGTGGAGTGATTAAATGTCCTACTTTTCTTTTGGTGTTTGTCCTACTTTTTTTAGAGGATTCAGGTGGTATGGCCAACTGCTAACAGCAATCATAGCCACAGATATCAGTACTCTCATCCTTCTTTCCTTCCCTTATGAAAAGATTTTGTGCTGATAAATGCTTTTCAAATTCATAATTCTCATGTGGTGCCACAAATAATTTACAAACATCTGTAACTTTCTATTTTGCAACCAAGTCTACCGAGCACAGTTATGTTCGTTAACGATGTTTCCAAAACAAGCTTGAACTTTTAAAATAAAGCCTCTTTCGTATTCTAATACATGTTCAGAGCAGTCAGAAATATGCTTAAATGTAGGAAAGACCTGAGAATTTCTGAGATGGCAGAATGGAAATTTTCCTTTGTTCATAACCATGAAAACACATCAGAGTTAGTATAAGGGAGAAATTTTAGCTCAATTTCTGGTTGCCTTCAGCATCCCTAGCAGAGGGACTTGACCCTGCTTTGGGCAGGGTGGCTGGACAGGGTGAGGTCCAGAGGTCCCATCCCATCTCCCCTACTGGGATTGCGAGACACTACCTGAAAATTTGGGTTGGTGATTTTTGATGGGGGGCTTTTTGAAGAGAGCTGTCTTTAGAAGAGACAGTGCAGACAGCAACAACAGACTGTGCACTTGTCTTTTTACTTGGCTTTACTTACAATGCAGCGTCCATTCCGAAATTCCTCCTGGCAAACACGTATGTCCTAGTTTTTGGCTGTGGCTGTCTGATACCCTCAAGGTAGATCACACCTGCCATGCTGCTGCATGTACCAGGTACTCATCTTGTAGCTGTCCTAGTTTTCTGCATGTCAGATCAATAGAAGCAGGTATTAGAGTGTGTGCAGTGGAAAATGAGAGGATAAAGGACTGATCTTGAGCATCCTCTAGATGATGTGCTGTAGTAATTTTTTTAGGCCAAGTAAAATTCCTGCTCTCTTTTTCATAACACTCTTCAGAGGAGGCTGGAATGTGGGATTTTGTTTTCTTATGATTGCTAGGTGGTTTTTTTAAACAAAAAAATAATTCAAAAAGCTGCTCTGAGACTCAATACTTGACTGGGGACATGTCACTTAAAATTATCTCACAAGTTGTGTCTGAAGACAGGTGAACGCCTCATCCTGGTTACTCATGTCTGACCCTTTTATGATGAGTAATTTTTTATCATGCTGTCTCTACCATCAGTTCCAAGCCTGTTAGCAGGAGAAGCTTCAGATACATGATCATGCTTCAGGCACATACTTATTTGTAACTTTGGAAAAGGCACATCCTCCCTCATCTCAGTGCTCAGCCACAGAATGTAAAGGAAACGGGAGAGAGGTTTTTGTCTACTACTTGGCAATGCCCTGCAATTGATAAGGACAGAGAATCATTTAGTCTCCATTTCTGTCCAGCACAATCTGTGCCTGTGTTTGCATAAAATAAGGGACCTCCCCAGTCCAGTGTAGTCCTTCTGTCATCCTTACAGCAATGGAGAATTGGGACCCCTCAGCCTGCTGGTTATTCTGGCATTTGTGACTCATCTATCCATGGTCTGAGGGTATGGAACAGCAGTGCTGTCAGCACATCCCATGCCATCATGGTGATTCTGTCTCTTCAGGTGCTTCCTTACAAGTAAAATGCAAATAGCTACTTGTGTTGCAAAGAGACCAAATTTATTGCTCTGCAGGAGCTGTGTGTTTACCTCAGTGATGCAAGTCCGTGTTCCTGCCAGACCGAGGCAGCGTTGTCTGTCAGAGTCTGCCCACGGCGCCCTGTTTTTACATGATTAATATCCCTGTGGCCGGAGTGACAGGGAAGAGCATCCTCACACAACCTCCAGGCTTTTTGCATCTGATGAGGAGAAAAACAGAATCTAAATCTTTCCATGTCTCTGACCCAGCAAGGGAGATTATAATTTGCTTTGTTTTAATTCTACAACACCCGAACACCAAGCGTGATTTAAAGTGAGGGAGAGCCCTTTTCCTCAGTGGATGTCAGGAGGACTGACTGGATATCTCTCCAGATGAGGCCATGGGATGGGTGCTCCAGCCGTTCAGGCACATCCACCTCTTGACTTTTCTCAACCACAAGCCACGGGCACAGGCTTGGCTGCAGACAGAGCTCTTTCCCTTCCTGTCCAGGAGGGTCCCTGGGCTAGCTGAAATCTCTGGTGGGCTTCCCAGTCTGTGTCTCTCTGCTTCTGTTCTCCTGGTGTTATGTTCAGGGCCTGAAGCTCCTCCTCCACAGTGTGTCCCAGGTCCCACTCCATTTTACCCTGGCCAATGATTTAAGTAAGAGAGAGGAGCACTGCAGCTACTGAAGCTAATCAGAGAAAGTTCCTGCCTGTGAGAGCAGAGAAAGTTCATGATGGATTCTCTTGCCCTCATTTCCAGCTCTGCCTGGAGGTGTGATTCCCTGGGGCAGTCACGTCTGCAGTCAGTGCCTGCCTGCTCCACTGGTTTGGAGAAAGAACTGAATCACACTGGCAGGGTTTTTGGTTGGGTAACTCGGAAAAACTCTGCACAAGAATAATCTCTCCCTTCTTCCCCCTCCTTGCTCTTCCTTGGCTCTTCTGTAAGCAGAACATGACCTGAGCTTCACCCCCTCTAGAAAGAAATTCAGGAGTGTGCCTAGCGTATTTATATGGCAAAACCCACCACCTTTGCACCCTGCCCCCTCTTCCCACATCCGAGCTATTACACAGAAATATTCCCTGATTCTCTGAGTTTATTAACCTTTTTTCCAAGGGAATGAATAGAGATACTCACAGCTTTTGAACAGCAGCAGAAACCCATTAAGTTGCTCTGTGGCCATCTTGTCAGGAACTTGTTCCTTTAGCAGAGACACATTTCAGAGTGCTCTACACTCACTCCCAAACCGTTTGGATTCAGTAAATGCAGGTGCTACTGAGGCTTTAGCGTGAGCAGGCCTGGACCCTAAGCTTTGAGTGTAGTTAGATCTCCTCTGGGTCTGCTCCAAATGGAGGAACAAGCCCAGTTCCCTGGGACTGGCACCTACCCATTCACCCAGCAGCAGAAGCCCCTGCACAGAAACATCTGGCAGCTCCTGTGCTAATTCTACACTCTGCTTCTCAGTAAAGGTCTAGCGAGAGCTACATCAAAGACATCAGTCTTGTTGCTGGTACAGGTTCCTACCCTTCAGAAAGTCCTGCTGACTGAGGCTAAGGTCACTCCTCTCTGAGCTCATGCTGTTACTCTGGTACTGCTACATATTAGAGAACTCTGGACAGAAAATAGTAGGATAGAGGGAGGGAAGGAGAGAGCCCGAGTGCACGGTGCAGACCTGCTTGCAGGATGTGCATTCCCCATTTGGAAGGGATGTAGCTGCCACCCCGCAGGCTGGCAGCACCAAACCTCTCCTGGCCTTACATCTGCAGGCAGGTATTGTCACTTCTGCAGACTGAATCTGAGTGAGGGATGTAACCCGTGAGACTCCTCACTCAGGCATTTTGCTTTTGGCAGAGATTAATGCTCATTATTTAACAAAAGAAATAAGTCATATTCTCTCCTTTTATCCCCATTGTAGAGCTGGATGAGAGAGAGAGAAATTAAGGCTTTTACACTGTTCCTTGATTTCAGTGCATCCAGAAGTGTTATATATGACTTACCTGTATTCACACTGAGATACTCCCTGCCCAAAAATCCAGCTGCTGCTATATACCATCCTGGTTATATCCCATAGCCAGATGATCTTGTATTCAGAAGAGCTCCTGAAAACTACTAATATATCTGCAGCAATGGTTCATTTTTCACTGAGGCAGTGACATTCTAATCTATGGACCAGATGGAGTGGGGCCTTGGGCAATTGTAATCAAAGAGCAACAGCCACAGCTTGAAGGAAAGAGATTCCCTGTTGGTTTTCTATTAAATGCTTCTATTTTCATTTTCTTTTGACTCAATTGTGTGTATCACCATGGCCCACTGAACACATCTGGCTGACATCTTAGATCACATACCCAGCACATTACTGTGTTTGCTCAAAGTTTCACTCCTTCCAAAGTCAGTGGCAATGCTCTGTGACAACGGCTTGTTTTATCCTTGTCCTCAGGTGGAGTTTGGGGATCAACAGAAGCAGTTGCAGGCAAAGGCAGGCTGAGAAAATCCATCACTGTAATGATGAACTGCTCCCATTCCTCTTCACCAACCAAAGACCTTTGCTGCTGTAGAAGGTGGAAGATTAATTTGTCTTGGATACTAGAGTGCAAAACATGACCACTTAGAAATAAGTATAATCCCAGTGAGTTACTATAAACTGGTCTAGTTCAGTCCGTGCCAAAAGATACATTCTGCATCTAATACTGACAAGGACCTTTGCTCACAAATTGTAACAGGCCATTTCGTCAGTCTGTGAAGTAGAGGTCTTAATGTCTTCTGGTGTTGATGAACACATAATTGTATTTTGTCTCTTTCTTTTCTTTAAGTAAATTACTTAGAATAAAATCTGATATTCTGCTTTTTCATTTTCTCATAGCTTTCAACTATTTAAAGGTATCATTTTACTTTTCCTGTGAAAAAAAAGTTGTTGGAGTTACAGATCCTGTTATATATACTGCTTCCCAAGGTTTGGGAAGACATTAGAGAGCTCTTCCAAACATTTTATTTACAAACTCTGTAGCATTTTCAGCAAATGCACTTCAACAAGCTCTGTGGCTAGTTCGGTTTTGAACAGTTTCACATTGCATTTATCTTCCGGAAACTTACTAAGTGATACGGTTTTATAAATTGGTTTTGTTATTTTCATGTTGTTAATTGACATGCTAATTATGACTGACACAGGCATTGCTTTTAAACCCCATGTTGTTTCTTTCCCTGCATACAGTGCATATTCTTTGAATTCCTATCACATTGTGATCTGGTGTCAGTTCAAAGACTGGTTTTGCTTTTCAAGCTGTTTAGACATTCTTTTCACTTAATATGCTGCTTCAAGGATCTATGCTAAGATGTTGCTGAGGGCAGTGTAAGACTCTGGGAGTTGACTAGGCTAGATTAGAACAGCCATGTATTTTACATTAAATGAAAGTGGTTTGAACCACAGTAACGAGCCAATACTTGTTATCCATGCTCTCCAAATGCACAGGCATTATTGGCTCCATTTATATGACATCTTCACTTGCTTTGTTTTCTTGCTTTCCCTTGCTAAGAACAGATGGGAAGAGTAATTTAAATACCAAATAACATAAGGTACCTGGAGTAAAGTAAATTAAGGAAATACCATAAGTGAGAGAATGAAGTGTTAAATCGCTAACAGGAGATTTACAATTAAGAATTGACAGAGAAGATGAGCTTTGCCAAGAGACAGAAATCACTTCACAGAGCGAATCTTGCAGGGGATGGGCAGGTCGCTGCCATTACAAATGCATGGAGAATCCCAGGTCATAGAAAAGAGGAGACTCAAGATGTCAAACATGTAAAACAGGGTATGGATTTATGCACACTGTAGCAGGCAACATAAGTTGGGATAATGTCCATTCCATGGCGAAAGAGGCAAGGAATACCAGACTTGACTTTGCTTCACAAAAACATTTAAATACCAACAGAAGGAATATATAGGATGGGTAATGAAAACAAGGACAGCACCACATGCTTAGATGAAAATTATACGTAGTGAAAATGTACAACATAGCAGCCAAAGATGAAATGATCTAACTGGAAATAAATAAGACATTTATTTTTTAACTGTTATTCAGAAGCATATGTGTTGCCAGAAATACTTTTGGAAGATACTTGTAGGAGAGTCACACGTAGCAGAAGGTAAATATGGAAACAGAATGGACAGTGATAAGCTTATTAAGCACAAAGTATGTGAACAAAAGTGGAAAATAAATGGGAAATATACTGGAAAAGGCATAATTTGTAATATTGACCCAGAAAATATCTCAACTCCCTTAGCATGGTGCTATGTGCTCCCTGCAATTCTTAATTTAGGAAAGATACTCTTAAATCAGAGGCAAAGAGGGGATATTAGTAGGATCACTGAATGGAGGATGTTAGAACTATCACATTAATTTTTGTAGGAACAAAGCACGGTTTCTTCTAGTACCAGGACAAAAGCTAAGCAAACCAAACAGAAAATTCTAGATAATGCAAATAATGCTTGAATAAATAACATTACATAAAAACTGTAATGAGTATGTCACGGGTGAGATGACGGGGGGGAGCCTGTCCACATAGACAAGGAAAATTTGTAAAGATTCATTGGGAAGGTTGGTAACATTTGCCCTTAATCTGGCTGCTTGCAGCAACCACCTGGAGCACTGCTGCTCGCTGATGTTTAATGGATGTGCAGTGTCAATATTAATACAGAGCCTGAGAAACTGAAGGAGTTTATTAGGGGACTCTATTCCAATGGTTCACAGCACAAGAGTTAGGTTATGCATGTATTTCTCCAAGGACACTATTAGTGGTGCTGCAAAGCTTTGCTCAAAGCTGCAAAACAATGACTTCTGTGCCACAGACGCCAATGAAATGTGATATCGGTGTGTTCTAGTAAATAAAGAGATTTGGGGTTTTTTCACAGAAAACAGTGTCTGCTGAAATTGGCCATGTCACACTACTGAGATTGCCAAGCTAGTTCATCCTGGGAATTTCTGCTCACAGTTAAATACACAGTTGGCAGCATTTTGGGGGCCTAGACCCACTCCCAGCTACCTGTGTGAAAATGCAGTAGGTACAGCTTAGAATTACATGTTGTGTGTAATGATCTCACTTAGAAAAACAACCAACCTACTATCCAAAGTTTTGTCCAACCTTGAACAGAAGATTGCCAGAGATATGACAGAGAGAGAGACTGTAGAGAAAATGTTAGTAGCAGAATTGCTATTAAAATTATGTAGAAACTCTCATTAGTTAGGATAAAAATGGATCTGTGAAAGTCCTTAAGAGACTGATTAAGTGAAGAGCCAGGAAAATATTCCACAGATCATTAAAGGCACTGAGGAAGCTGGCAAAATTCACTAAATATACCAAAACAAGCAAGAGATTTAGATGATTCCTTTCAATGGTGGAGGACAAGCTGCAGAGCTGTGCATCTGCTTGTGTGTGTGCACTGTCGTTGCCATCACTTTACTAAAACAGTGGGACACAAGCACCTGTGTACTCTGTGGAGCTGATGCCTAAAGTTTTAGCCTTTATATTTTTCAAATTCTGTATTCCTAGTGTGTAACTCTGCAGTGTCCTGTAGCCTGTGAGCTGCTGCTCTCTCATACTAAGACAGACATAACAAAGCCTCTCCAGGCCTGCTCTCCAAGGACACCCAGCCCGTCCTAGGCCCAAAATGTGTAACCCAGCATCTTGAGAAGGGGGGCAAGCTGAGGGGAAATTACATCATTAGCTGAAGTTTAATTAGTGAAATTGAGTTGATATGCAAATGGACCAAACCTATAAAAGTGTGAAGAACTCGTGACTCAGGGTCCATCTTGGGTGTAGCCTTTGGCCTGCCCAGGGTGTACCTCTGAAGGCCATTCAAATAAATATCCACCTTTATTCCCTTACTCCTGTCTAGTGTCTGTTTCCAGGTTGGCCTCTTTAGGCATCAGAGTTTGTCACCTGGAGCACACAGTTAGTTGTGTGAACACGTCCAGACCCAAGTAGGGAGGGAGGAAGGGGATGATGAGCCTGTTGTTTCAGCCAGGACAGCTGGGCAGCCTCAGGATCTGCAGGTTCATGGATATGCGAATGCTTTGTCCCCAGTCAGCCTTGCAGATCCAAGAAGCAGCACATTCCTTGCACTAGTACTGATCCTGAAATGTCACTAAGCATTGATTTAGAAAGGAACACGTGGCATTAAGGTGACAACTTTGATGGCCAAGCATCCGTGTCACTGCTGTGCTGTCAGGCTTTTGTGGCCATCACACATGAATAATGGGAGCTAGACAAGATGTAAGGCACAGCTCTCAAAAGCCAGGCACAGTTTGACCACTTGGACCTCAGCATTCACAACCCAATGTGTTCCTGGGAGTCCTGCTGGGTCCCACCTCAGCCACCACATCCTGGGCTGTGGGGAACCATAGCTGCTTGCCCATTCATACCCTGGGCAAGGCTTTGTCCCACAGCCTTACGAGTGGATGGGAGAGCCTGGACCAAGCATCAGTCACTGGTAATCTCACTGTAATGAAATGTGTATCCTGGTAATTTGGGAATAATTGTATCTTAGGTTAATAGCCATTGATATCTTCCCTCATCAAGTTTATTTGCTCCATGACATAGTTAGTGTCTTAAACAGAAATCACCCTCAAGGTATCATCTAATCATCTTCTCATGATTCTGCAAATCTGTTTCATATTACCAATAATCTTATTACTACAACTGCAACATTCATTAAGCAAATGGAGAACAATAAAAATACATACAGTAACAGCAATCAAATTAAGTTTGAATCTCACAGTGAGTGATGGATAATTCTGGATCAGATTGTTCTCATAGATTTTTCCCCATTATTTTCTTAAAAGGTTTAAATAGCTCAAAAATTTCAATTACAAGGTGCTCTTCTAGAGTCTGACCATTTTATGTGGCCTGGTTACCACCAAATGGCACAGTCAGGACCAGAACTGGTTGCAGAAGCTTCCCCTTGTGAGCAGGGAGACCTCTCAGCAGAGACAACATTGCTGGGTTCCCACAGCAAACACCTGTCCCTGCCAGGGTGAACTCTGTGACAGTGATCCAACATCTCTTGGGTGTGTCAGACGCTTCCAGGTGACATCCTGGATGGGCTTGCATGGGCCTGGGAAGCCATCACTTTCTTCTTGACATGTAGTGGCTCCTGATGTTGCACTGAGCAAAGCAAAACCACAGATTTGTTCTGAGCCATCTGTATTTAAAAGATTTGGGGCTTGATCCTCAGCTCAGGGGAGTAAATGGAAATGCATTCATGAAGTGCAG
Organism: Pachycephala philippinensis; assembly: GCA_013397055.1. NCBI lineage: Eukaryota > Metazoa > Chordata > Aves > Passeriformes > Pachycephala > Pachycephala philippinensis. The sequence goes on from VWZT01000404.1 coordinate 399,522, forward strand.
ATGGGTAGATTTTCAAGCTGTTCTTGCCTATCAGCTGTGCCAGTTTATATTTAGCTCTGTTACACCTGCACAGAGCCACTTGAACATGTATCAAAACAATTCCTGTCCCTAGCTGTGATCCATACTCTCTAGTCCAACAACAGATCATCATTTGCCTCACTGGTAAAATAACTGCTGAGGAATATTAAGTGATATTTTCCATCTGCAAATGCATGAAAATATATTTGGAACATTTTATGGGTACATTGCACACCTGATGGAAACATTTATGACTGCTGCCTCTCTGGGTACATCAAAAATATCCTCAGCCAACTTCACTGTTTTTATCAACTCTACTCTTATTTTATGTTCATTCTGGCCTGGAAATTTTTTTTTTTTTCTGAGCATCACAGATGAGTTTGTGACCTCTTTCGTATGCTCTGCCAAATGGTCATAGAAGAAATCCAGTCATAGAAGAAATCCAGCCTCTGAAGTACAGTAGGTCCCATTAAATCAATGAGGGGATGGTGTGATATATGCTTGTATGCATGTGCAAATTGCTGTGTGAGAGAGGGCCAAGGCAGAGAGAGATGCCTGGATCTAGTTTGGACTCAGGAGAGGCTACTGGTCATTGCCTTTTTGTGCTGGCCCAGTGCCTTCCTAGTTTGTATTCCTCCAAACAATTAAAATCCCTTTTTGTTTTAATATGCAAGTTTGCATTTACCTCAGTAATTCAGTACTACTACTGCAAATATAATAGAAATACAGCTATGCCCAAGTACATTTTTTAGCAAAACGGGCGAAAAGATAATAAATAAGAGTTTTTAAAAATATAAAACTTTCCTGGATCCATAAAGAAAGAACAAAATGGGAAGTTGGAGGACAATATCCCACCCCTGCTGCTATGACAGCCTGTAAATCTCTTGTCCTTTCATGATTCATGTTGTGTGACCCTCCTGTCTGGGCTGTACTTGCCTATGACTGTGCTCCTGTACAGAAATACATCCCAGATGATGTATGCATCCAGTTTTAGGAGGAATGAGGCAGGTCCCAGGGGCTCCCACTATGATGTTCAAAGAGACACAAGTCTTCTGGCGTGTGAGGAGGAACAAGAGGTCGAAGGGAATAAGCTCTGTGGCCAGCTCCCCCATAACTCACATCCTGCATCACACGCTGCCAGCGTTTGTTCTGCTGCAATCCTGTCTGGCCTCGGTCAGGAAATGCAAAAATGCAGTCAACTTTAAGAAAAGAAGTGACGTGTGCCCCTGGTTTATTGTTTGCTGCATGTTGGGAGCCATCTGCCAGCCCAGTGCTCTGCCTGGCTGGAGGTTCCACTCAGGACCCTGTTTCATCCTCCTCTTGTCTCCTTACTCTATCTGGAGCTGCTGAGAGAAGGGCTTCCGACCTCCAACACGCTCACACGGTTTAATGTGGGCTCTCCAGGATGCAGGATTTGTAGGAGATCCCTTTCCAGCCAACCCTCCTAGGGGCTGCGGGAGGGAGCCAGGACAGAGCAATACTTTGTCTGCTCTCACTGTGGTTTGCAAATTTGGAAATGAACCATGAGGAACTGGAAATCAGTAACATGGCTCCTCCCAGCCATTCTCTTGGTGGGATGGAAGCTGAGCTGCAGACCTTGGGAATTGAGTTTGGCCTCAACCTCCTCGTATCTCTGCAAGCAAAGGGCGTGTGTTTTCCGAGCTGGCAGGAGTGAATGTGACAGCAAAGGAGAAATGAGAGAGGAAGGAGAACGAAGGGCTCTGCACAGAGGTGACACCCTTGAGGGCAGAGCTGGCAAGCTGAGACCTTGGTCTATTTGCACCAGTGTTGCTATTTGTGGCTGGATACAGACAACAGTGAGGCAGTAAAAGGCCTTTTATTTAAGGTGCTGACACCTCGGGAGAAAATGAGAAAAAGAGAGGTGCTAAAAGAAAAATACATTGCTTTTCATTCTTCTGTCCTTTCACTTCTTCCTTAAATTTTATGGGATGAACTCGCTCAATTTAAGTACTTGTCAGCAAAGGTGTGACAGGACAATCAAGAGCCATCCACTGTGCCAGCTGGGAACACTTCCAGGGGCCAGGTGCTGGCAAGTACCTCAGCACTGCCTGAGGGGAGAGCACTGCTTCCCTCCTCCTTCTCCCCTGTCCCCTCCCCACCAGGCAGTGAACCCGGTGCACAATCTCCTGCATTCCCATTAGCAAGTCCTGTGAGCCCCTGGGTCGCAGGAGCACACTCTTTGTTCAGGAATAGATGAACACGCTCGTAATAAATGTGCAGCTTGAATCTAGCTCTGCAGAGAAGTTGTGGGGCTGGTGAAAATTAATTTGTTCCTGGCAAAATGGCAAAAAGGGACTGTTTTATACAGACTGGGACTATGCCACCTGGAAACATTTGAGCAGTGCTACCTCCATAAATTCCACAATAAGCTCTTGCAGATGTTAGCCTCCATCCCTGCTTATTAGTGGGCAAAGCAAGGCTGGCAGGTGGGTTGCAAGGTTTCCTGCAAGGCAATTCTGGATGGTGCTGTTATAGCTGGAGGAGGGAGGAAAGCCTGGCTGACTGCCTGTCCTGAGATACTGCTTCCCTCAGGACATCTTCCCATCTCTGCAGATGTGTTTCGGCTTGCCAGGTGTATCTTTGGAGCATTCAGATCCTGACTCAGACAATGTGGGTCTCTGTTCCAACCATGAGTGTTCCTGTATCATCCTCCCTGGTGGGCTCCTCTTGGGGACTTAGTCCCGGAGCAAAGATCTCAACAACAACTCCCAGATTAAAGGAAGAGCTGATGTGACACACCTTTGGCAGTAACAGCAATGACAGCTGCAACGGGCAAAGGTGTCACCCAGGACACGGAGCTGCTGCTGCCACCTGCGTCCCCTGGCTTGGCTGGGCCTCCTGGGAAGCTGTGCATCTTTACGGAAAAAGCTGAGCTCTGAACATAATATTTTTAGACTGGTTTCCTAAGGAAATTAAGGTTCTGTCACTTCATGTCTGCCCATCTGTCCTCATCAAACTTTGGATCCACTGGTTATTTGCAAACAAGTTTGATGGAACATTAGAAGTTTCAAAAATATTTAGATTTCTATTTGTGAAAATCGGTAGCTGGGAAGAGACAAGAAGTGCAAGGTAATGCATGAATCACTATCTGACAGAGGGGAAGGAAGGGACGACTCACCAGTCGCCTGTTCTGTCTGAAAGCTCTTAACAAACCTCAGCACACGGTATTTCTTGCTGCAAATATGGTGGGTAGAGAATTCCCAAAGGAAATGAGCTAGGTTAAATGAAGCAGAAACTGCAGCCTGTCAGAAACACCCCAAATGTGAAACTGAGAACTTGAAGCTTTGTTCAACACACAGGGCAACATGCTTCGCTCAGCCTCCTTTTCTCTGACAGGTTTGCAGGAAGCTTGTAAGAAAACATAGCAGAAAAAAAGGAAATCTGCATCACTGTGAAGGTGGATATTTGGGGTTGTTTCATGTTTTACCCACGGAGGGCCTTGTGTACCTGCTTGTGCGTGCACACTTTATTTAGTCATTAGAAGGCATTGAAGTACCAAGTGGCTTTCTGTGCATAGTGGTTTCAAATATATATGGCCAGCTCCCAGTGCCAACTGCTGCTGTGAAGACTTTGCCTTTGTGTTTTATTCCCTTCTCTCACCCTTTGGCTGCCTCTGTTTTTCCAAATCACATGCTCCTTATGGCAGGGTTTATTATTTCTCCCTTTATGTTCCTGGCATGCATTTTGAGTGTTGCTGTGAACAGTTAGCAAAAGCCCAAGCAGGATACCTAATGCCTTCAGTTCTCCTGTTTAATACCTCCTGAAATACCCACCACCACCTCTGACTGAAAGGGTTGTCTCTGGGGAAGTGAGCAGGGGAGAGATGGTGGCCCAAAGCCTGGACTCTGTGACCTCTCTCCAACCATATCTGCTGGCAGCAGAGCTCTCCTGCTGCTGGGCATGCCCTTGGGCCACCAGCTCATTTCCTGGTACAGAGCTGAGCTCTGTGAGAGGGCTTTGCTATCACAGGCAGTGCAGGCTTCACTCTGAGCAGCCTGCTCCCGGTGACGTCTGCTTTGAATTTCAGAACTGAGAAGGCCAAGGGTTTATCTGAGGATGGGAAGAAATAGCAGGGAATTCAGCAGTCAGAGGAAAAGTGCAGTTTCTTACAAAGAAGCAGTCAGTGGTCAGTCTTTGAAAGTCAATAGCAGATGCAGGGTAGCAGAGGCAAAGTGTTTGAGGCATGCTGGGGATGCTGGGGCAAGTCAGGGGCTGTGTGGTGAGCTCTGGGATGGCAGCAGCCTCAGTCACTCGTGGCTGGCCACAGGCTCACTGCTTTGTTTGGCGTGGGTTAGCAGGCTGATAAAATCAGAGTTGAGCTGGCGTAGTTCTTCTACTTCTCTCTCATGCAAATTAACAAGACCAGTCTCCCTCTGTTCAGGGAGGGAGCAAAAATTTTAGTAAATGTAGCTTGTTAGGTGGTATGGTTTTGGTCTCTGCAGGAAAAGAGCTCAGCCGTGACTCTTTAGAGGGCCCCTGGGGAAGAGCCCGATAATGTAATGGAATAATGAGTGTCGAGCTATGAAAGCATTTCATTACCAGCATCCTCACCCCATGCAGCCCCAGCCTGCTGCAGTTATCATGTGTGTCTGACAAGAAAGGTCACCGTGAGATTATCCTGGCTCTGAAACAGAGTGCTTGCATTCCAGCGAGGGGGTCCTCACTCCTGGGTGGGCACAAAACATTAGCAGATACTCAAAGCAAAGGGAAAGCTGAACTTTGGGGTGCTCCTCAGGGACACAGCGAGGGATTTCTCTGCTCTGAAGAACTGGAGTTGTTGCTGCCTGTCCTTCTGTTCAATCTGCTGAGGCCCCACTGTGTTGTAGACGAAGCTGACAAGTAGATTTCTTTCTCCTAAACCTAATTCTCAAAATTTCCATTATGTTCCTTCCTAATGCAGTAGTTTTTTTCCTTTCCCGACTGGCTGGAATCTTGAATAGATGGTGCTAATTCAAAACAGGAGTTGGACCACAAGAGATGAGCACTCCTGCTACACTTCCCAAACTGAGCTGCCAAGCCCAGGTGCCCAGAATGGTGGTGGGGCAGTGTCTGTGTAAGACAGCCTCAGCCCTTGCCTTCCGGAATGAGACAGCCTAACAGGGGCACAGCAAACCCCTGCTCTTCCATGGGTGGCTTGTGTGATGTTGGGTTATTCAAATCCCGCTGTTCATTTCCTCTGTGGTGAACTACAGTTAATGAATTTTCCCTTATCTTGCTGTCTGCTTGTCTAGCTGCATTGCAGGCTTCTCTGTGACCCTGTGGCTCTGTCTGCTGTATCCTCTCCTGCCAGAGAGCTGGACCCCAAGACGTGAGCAGCAGCCTGGAAAGCACCACAGAGCTGGCAGCAGCAGGGCTGGGAAGCTTGGGCAGTGCAGGGAGCAACAACAAAAGGTGGGCTTAAAATTCAGCCCTCACGTGGCTAATGCAAACCTGGACTTTTATGCATAAATCTTTCTTGAAGTCCAGCCACTTTCTTTCTGAAATGCAAGCCCTTCCATGACAGCATCTCTAGCTCAACCTTCGAGGAGCAGCTGGCTTTTTAAGTTCATCTTCTTCTTTCCCCTTTCCTGTGCAAGCACTGAGCAGCTGAACCCTCTGCCCCTGCGGCCACGCTCCTGAGGCTTTCCATGCCACAGGAGAGGGCACCTGCTTTCTCCCTTGCCACAAAGCAAGCTCTGCAGATTTCCATTTTTAGCACGGATGAATCACGTTTCCGCTGCTGATGGCAGAGAGCAAAGACCCGAGCAGCCCCGACCACCGGCATCGCTGCTAAACCTGAGGTGCCACTGAGCAGATGAGGATGGCTGTGTGGGCAGCTGTGCTTGGTGGCACGGACACGAGTGGACAAGGAGAGGAGATGTTTCATCAAAAAGGTTTTGACACCACCAAGGTTGTGCTGGATATGCCACTGTAACATCTTTGCTCCCTTCATTTGCTTTTGGCAGGGGGTTGCCAGTTTCTGCACCCCCAGCCAGCTCTTCCCTGCTCCTGCTCTCTGCTTCGCCCCACAGATTTTATTTGCAGCAGCAGGAAGGTCACAAGCACTGGCAATGCAAGAGGATTCTATTGAATTGTGGCAAAAATAGGCACATTCTTGGGGTTCTGTGTTTAGTGTATCACCAAGATTTCTCCCTTCCTCAGCCATTAGTGCCAGGGAAGAGGTCAAGGAGTTTCTGCCAGTACTGATGGGGTTTTTCACTGAGAATGTTCTTTTACACTTCTCTGTTCTGACCCTTCATTTGGTTCCTTACTACCGCTGGTATTTTAGACAGGACAGGGCGGGTCTCCATCCTGAAAACTGCAGGACACTCTTTGTTTTGCTGCCAAAGTCTGTCATGAAAAAGCATCAGCTTGGGAAGAACCATCAGGTGCCTCCTTATTTTTGACTGTCAAGTCTTTATAGGTACAATGCCTAAATCAGGTAAAAAGAGTCAACACAGACAATTTTGGTGTTTAACACCATAACCAACAAAATAATCATGTTTAAAAACCTTTACCTTTGCCATAATTTTTGTAATAGTTTAGTTCTAGATTAATTAATTTAAAACTCAATAATTAAAAAAATTAAAATTGTGCTTTTCTCTTTGATCCACTCTTTTGCTTTTCTTCTGCTAGGACAGTGGCAAGCACTTTTGTCTATTTCTTTTAGTTTTTTTTTTATACATTTGAGGTAGTTTTGATACCTTTCCATTTGTTATGAATACCCTGACTGTTGCGTGTTCAGCCTGGGACACCTGCAGCCCGACTCTGGCTGCACACTCTGAGCCCTACAGATGTGTGTCTGCTGCATGACTGTCTGCTGCATGACTGTCTGCTGCATGACTGTCTGCTGCATTGTTGCCGGCCTGAGGATCCACGTGCAGTGAGGAAGCGCTAACATCAGGGCAGCGTTGCCTGCCAGGTTTCCTGATGCCCTTACAGCTGAGCACTGGAAACCTGACAGGCTCCAATCCATATCCAGTTTAGTTGTTTGTTTGCTGGGGGAAGGTGGGAGCTAAACTACTGTGATGTCTCTATACATTTCAATCAAATCACAGACTTCAACACATTAAGTGGTTCCAAAAAGAGATTAATGGTGTTAGAGTACGTGCACTACTCTCACATCAAGGCTCCAGCAGGAATCAATCCCCTCTATGACAGGCAGAAAACCTCCTCATAAACAGTCACGTGGAGATCCTGGTTGTAATGTTTTGTACAGTGATTCTGATCAGGAGCTGCCTAATCTTTATTATTATTTAAAAGAGCATTTCTAGCATCCCATAGCTCAGAGACCACCCACCTTCCAGTTTTGCTCTTTGTCCTCCATCCTTCAGTGAGGATGGGGATGGTGAGAGGTGTCCAGTCCCGCTCCTGACACAAGCAGACACAACTTCTTAAAACACACAACATGATTTTTTTTATTTGTTTAATCAGTTTACATTCCACAACTGACAGTTTACTTATTTATTTTTTAATTTTCCATGAACAAGTTGTTTAGTTAGTTACCAGACAAGATTTTAATTGATGGAAATACAGTATTCTGTGCCAATCTGAATAAAACCAAAACCAAAATAAATCAAAACAAAAGGGAAATTGTAAGATGTAGCCAGTTTTTCGATAAAGTCCTGTGATGCTTTCTGCAACTTTTACCTTTCAAAGTTACAGGGATTTGTTCATTCCCCCTATTAGTACCCTGATCTCAACCCTGCCACTGAAATGTTTTTTCAGGGCCACAGTCCTGCAAACACTGATGCACATACACAAACACCCGTGTGTCTGCAGATTAGCACCTTGGATTAACAGAACAAGAAATTAGGGATTGTTTCATGTTTAAACAAACTCTGTTCACCTCTGCTGCAACAGATTACAGGAAGAAATGGAAAAGTACAATACACTTGATGTCACATTACTTGTGAAATTAGCCACCACACTCACATCTCACCAGAACAACCTAACAAAATAGTCAGTGGTTGTTGATGTATTGTTAGCACCGATGGCCACAGGAGCCACTTCGCCTCTTACAGCAGCACAGAGGTCCCAACCTCACAGGACATGTCACTCTCTATTACTTCTGACAACTGGCTGTTACTACCCAAAAGTCATAAAACTGTGTATTGGCTAAAAAGTGCTCCACTTGGTCGAGCAGCTGCATACACAGTTCAAATATCCTTTACAATGCCCAAACCATAATCAGAAATGGACATGGTTTTGGACTTTTCAAAATATGTTGAAGTTTTATATATTTCAATGTAATTCCCAGTCTAGCAAAGCACTTAGGCATGTGCCTAGCTTTAAGCATGGCAATAGCATCCTTAATGGGAGATTTATGCTTCAAATTAGGCAAGTGCTTTGTGGGATCAAAGCTCTGTAGCAGTGCTCTGAAGAAATCAGGATCCTGAGTGTCCTAATCCTGGCTTTCACACTTACAGCCACTGCAGATTTGAATAAACCCAGCTACAGTCTGGATTTTCATAAGTGCTGAAAAGAGAAGGCTCTACCTGCAGCTGGTAGAACTTGTGAGGGGGCATCAAACCACTAAACAGAAGGTCTTTTCCCAGGCTTTTGGCTTCCCATCTCCAAAATGGCTAGAATACCTACCTGCCTCACACAGGTCTGATGGGACGCATACTTGTAAAATTTTCTAAAGATAAATGCCAGATAAATGTGATGTATTGCTGCATTTCTCTGAATATGCCTGAGTATTGTGGCATTCTAGGTCTTTCTTAATCCAGGTTTGATGTGTGTGTACTGCACTTAGAGGAAACATAAACAGCTGGCCAAGATGTACCCGCATGACAAATGTCTTGTACCAGTCATATAATTTTACTTGGGAATGTCCTAGGAAAGTGCTGACATACTTCAATTTGCAGGCATTTAAGTGAATTATTATCCTAAGCCTCCCAAACTGTCAATTAGAAACAGTGATGACTGCAACTTTTATCATCATCAAAGGATGATTATAGGAATTGCTTCATTTCTTCTGAGCAAGAAAAAAAAATCATAAGGGAAAAAGGACCAATGAGGAAGTCAAGAAAGGGAAACCTTCCAAAAACTTTTGGCCAGTGTGGTAGCACGTGGTTAGGCTGGATATTACGTGAGGCAGAAGAAATCCTGAAGAGCAAATATCTTCATGACATGCACCTGCTGTGGATGGTGGGGAGTCCAGTGAGTCTGGTTTCTCCCTGCCCCTTGTACCCAACGCTCGTGCCCTCACACAGGAGTGTTTTGCCACATCCACACACATTTCCCACGGGCACAAGCTGGGGAGTGAGAGTCAGACCCACGTGCTGAACTGGCCAAGAGGTTTGTGAGCAGCAGGGGTGCTTGCAGGGGAAGGTGACACTGGAGTTCTGATGACCTGAGAGCTCCACCAGTCCTCCTTCCTTACCCCTAGGATCACCCCAGTGCCAGGCATTGCTCTGTCCCATGGAGCCTGGGCATTCGCTCCCTGCAGCAGGGTCACAGGAGTGGTTATGGCTTTCATTAGGAGTTGAGATAGGGGTTTTTTGGAGTGAAAATAGGAAGTTATCCAAGAAGAAAATCCAAATGCATCATGGGGGTGAGAGGTCAGGCAGGCCCCTCTTGGCAAGCTACGCCTTGGCAAAGTGAACCCGGCAGGAAGAGAATGTGCATGGCTGGACACACAGGACTGTTGTAAAGAATGGGAAACAGAGATAAACTGGTACAGAGTCACCACTTAGAACCTCCTCCCACATGATGTTGTGCATTGACTTTATCACCTTTTAAAAGGAGGTTTTCTTTGACACTAAAACTCTGAAAAATCTGCAAAATCCTTGTGGGACACAGTGAGTCAACAGTTTAAAGAGCAACGTTTGAGAGTCCCACATCCCAGTACCCTCCTCATCCCTCTCACAGAGAGGGAGGGCAGGAGAGTGATGATGAGAATTTAGGAACATTCTGAAAAATCTTGCAGAAAATGGTGCTGCATCCTTAAATTTGATATATTCTCAAGCTCCTCCTCATTTCCAGAGTTCATTCTTAAAGCCTTTATTTCTTTTTCACAGACATCTCAAATAACAAAACAGTCACATATGCAAGAGCTGGTATGGAATGAGATTTAGAGAAAAATGTCTTTACAGGAAGCATGTCTGTATTCTCACACACGGGGAGGAAAAGGAAGAGAGGGAGACAGAGATATATATCTTACTCCTCAAAAAAGGGAAAGGGAGAACAGGAGAAAAATGTTAGGATGATACACTACAGCTTGGGCAAGGTAGTACCATGCTGAAAAATAACATTTGACCCCTGGAACTCAGCTTTATCTTCCACTTTCTAGCTAAAATCTTTCCTTAAGTACTAGTACACAGTATTGAATCTTCACTTTACAGGTCCCTGCAGGTCAGCTGAAGTCCCTCTTGTCAAAACCTTAACAGTATTTTTAAAAATAAAGTTTTTCTGAGAGATGGGTGAAGATTGTCAAGTCACTGACTTAAATTTAGTTGTAGAAACAAACAGTAGTGATCATACATGGGCACAAGATCCAAAGTTCACTTAACCTTAGAGTTTTCAGAAATCAATTTAATTTTCCCACTCCTCTGTGTTTGTTTTATTCAGATAATATATGGGACTATACAAGAGTTCCAAAGTTGAATCTAATACTAGATTAAATTGCTGGTCCTTCTAGATAGACTCACTATCAATATGAATTCCAAATTTTGGCTCTGAGAGACTCTCACCATGAGATGGAGACGTACCTTCAGCCTTGTCAGAGCAGCTTTCTGAATAGTACAGCCACAGTTCATCCTCTTGTTGAGTCCTCAGTTTGGCTTTTCTGAGGACAACTATAATCCCAACAATAAGGGATGAAATTCCAATCTCTTTAATCTCCGTGTAAGCTGTTTGTAAAGAAGTTATTAACATTGAAAAAAAGAATATGAAACTACCCGGACTGTATCTTGGAGGAGAATTTTTTGATTATCACTACCAGCTAGATGACTTTTTCAGGCCAGTTAGGGGATAAAGCAAGAAAAGTAACCTTTGAACAGCTCAGCTGTTCAAACTTTTAAGATGTAAATTTACTCTTTGAACTGCTTCAGCAATGTCCAGGACTGGCAGAGAAAGGTGGAGAGTTCAGAGCAAAGACCTCTGACCTCCAGCACTGGGACCACCCAGTCGTCTGTGCCTGGAGGCCACCACAAGGCACTCACCTCAAATGCTATTTCCAGGGGTTGGGACAAGCCCTATCCTTTGCAGTCATGTTGCAGTTTGGGAGAGGAAGGCTATTGTGAACGTCTCCTTTTGTTCCACGGGCTTTCACTATGAACACCTGTGTTTTACAGGTGAGCCCAGGCCATGCACCCAAAGCACACAGACACGGCTGATCTCCATATGGATGCTCTTCTGCACGAGGTACCTGATTCACCTCACCAGGATTTAAGATCCTTTAAGATCTTGGGATCACCCAAGATAGGTGAGTAGTCACTCCATGAAGCAAGAAGGAGCTCCTAAAGCTGACTTAGATGTCAGTTTTGCTGGGTCACCACCTGTAAAGCGACTGTCTCTCTTCACTACCTGTACAAGAAGCCAAGGGAGATGAGCCCATTAACATCATGAACTCAGCCTAAGGTTAATGGGGACAAAGGCAGGTCAGAAAATCCCAGCCTTTGGGTAGCTCAGTGTCACCCACAAAAGTGCACCTCCCAAATGTACACCTAATGAGAATAACAGCATCCCTACGAAGGGCCTCCTAATAAAGGACAAGGGAATCAATTGAGAGAGCTAATGCTGAACAGGAATTCTACCATTGCTTTTTCAGTCCATTCCTTTTCCTTACAAGAGCCCTTGAGACCCAGTCCTTTGACTGGATGTACGTGTGTGGATGTGCGTGCCGCTGACTTAAGTCTGGTACCCCTCCTCAACTGGTGCAATGGCAAAATGAGGATTTTCCTGGGAAATAGTACTTTTTAGTTTGTTTTGGTTTAAATCTGAGATACGTGAGGGTTGTGAAAAAGAAACAGTCCTTTGCCTGAAATTCTGTACATCAACCTCAGGTTATTTCAGGCGATCATGAAGACATGGACATTTTTCATAAATTTACAAATATATATACAAGTATACATATATGTACAAGTATATGTGTGTCAGCCTGTGGGTTAGATTTACTACTGCTTTATTCCAGCCACACACAAGTATAATGGTTGTTTTTTACAAAAAGAGATTGGTAGAAAGTTGGAGTGACTTAGCAGTGACTTTTCCTGCATCTATGCAAAAGATCCTTAAGTGGGCTGACATATAAGTGCAGCCCCTTTACCTAAGTCCCCTCATCACATATACACATAAATAGGACCCAGTCTTACATCTGCTAATGAAGCAAATTTCTCCTTGATTCCAATGACCTGTAATCAAAGAGAATTTTACTTGAGAAAGATCTGAAAGTTCAAGCCCATTTTAGGTACAGTTTACAGTTTTGAAAGTTTTAAAGTCTGTCATACTAGGCTTCAAAATTCTTTAAAATAATTAAAGTTCCTGCAGAAAAATACCTTCAAAAGTTCCCAAATATGCTTTTCTGTGTAAGTAGGGGAAATTTTGTCCTGCAAAAGATCAAACCACAAATACATAGATATAAACACTCAAAGTGATGGAAATTGCCGAGTAAAGATAGTAACCATTTAAATTAGATATCTGTGATTGCTGTTGGTGCCCAGGAGTTATAAATAATTCAGTACACTCTAACTGAATAGTCTAAGGCTGCACTTGTGTTGTTCTGATTACTTGAACCTTTTTCTTATGATCTGTATTGTTAATGAATAACTCTTTGTAAAAAAAATACAGCCTTATGCTCTACTGCCAGAAGAAAACTCTTCTTGAGATAAAACATTACAAGAGCTTAAGCAAATTAGGAGCATATATGCTTTTTAAAAAAAATATGTAGGCACCAAAGGCATTTAGTGTTTTATTCACCACCTAAGGAGGAATTGGATGCTGAGGCTGTTTTGTATATCTGGCCCCAGGAGACTAAGCCATGACTGATTCACACTCCTTGGAGTCCACATCATTTTGAAACTGGGGCAAAATCCACAGGTTTTTGAAGACTTTATTCTTTAGCTCACCTACTGCAGAATCACTGTTACTGCTTGGGTATTTCTGACCCGCTGGCATGGTAACAAGGCCACTTGAAGGAATTGCCTTTACAGAGGTATTCCTGTGTCCTGCTGCCACAGGTAGGGCTCAGACCAACGGGATGTGATGCTCCCTGCTGTGCCCAGCAGCTTTAACCACAGCCTTCATGCTGCTGACAGCCCACACAAGCCCTCTGCAGACTCAGGGTGTCCTGCCATGGCACTGCCTCTTGGCACAGTTGGATTGTTACACTAGGGGATCATAAATATTTCTGCTTTGGAGGGGATACATTGGCAACTCTTCCTTAAATATCCAAATACTTTTTGATGGAAAATACCAAATTTATCCCAGTTGTACTGTGCTTCCTCATGCATCTTCAGCACAGAGTTTCCATGTGATCTGCACGCACACCCTAACATGGACACAGATGGCATCTGAATGGCATTGCAACTCCTGAGTTAAGTATAAAAGAATGGAAAACAATTATGCTGCATTTTGCTATGTATTTTCTCTCTATATATAGGACACTTGTATAGGTTCCTGGCATCCACATCATGTGGGATATGCACATGTGTGTTTTTAAGGAAAGAAGGGCATGAGGGTGCCCATGTGTACACACCCTATGCAAGAAAACTTTAAAAGTCACTTTTTGCCACTGTGCAGGAGTGTTAATCAGTGAAGGAAAAATATAAAAGTGCAGTCCTAGAAGGGACTGACAATTCCTGCTGCTGATGCTGTGAGTGACATTGGATTATCCTCACAGAATTCTACCAATTTTGACCTATGGCAACTGCTGTTTGGTCTCCTTTTTTCACTTCCCCACTTTCCCCTGGAGATAACCTATCTGAGACTGATATTTTCATTGAAAATCTTCCCTGAGCAAGGGAAGGACAATTGATCTGTGATTCTGGAGAGCTTAACTAGAGGTGACCAGCATTTCACTTCCCTCTTCTGGCCTATACTGAGGCAATTATCCAGACTCTTTCTCCAAGTTAAATCCTAAACATGTGCAAAGCGTACTGCAATTAAACTGACAGCACTGTATCAGGCTCCAGTTCTCCCACTGATGTCAACAGGGAGCTCGTCAGAGCCCCCTGGCATCAGCAGCATTTGTTGTAAAAAGGTTGCAGTCTACAACTATGGCTCTGAAGAAGGCTGTAGGATTGGGGTGTAGTGGGGCAGACAGGATGGAAACCCGAAATCAGAGTGGGGGGATGGCAGGGAGGGAGGGGAGGTAGCATCTGATGGTTTTCTTTCTAAAGCCAAAGAATAGATATTGTGAGTGTGTAAGCACACTTTTCATTTTCAGTGTTAACCAAGACAGCACTAAAATATTCTCTAAGGCACCTGAGCTTTCTATGAACCTCAACAGACTGGAAGAGTTGCATTATATTCCTGGCTGTAACTGGAAACAGTGGGAGTATAAGTTTTGAGCTAAGCCCTGGTTTTTGAGTTTTCACCTTAGACTGGCAGAATCAAACTTTTATGGATCTGGCAATCAAACTTTAGGCTTTTTTGAATTTCGTTTCCTTGGAAATTCATCTGTCACTAATCTTTGCATGCTGTTTGTGTTTCGTGCCCATTTTTTACTCTTTGTCTGTCATTGGTACCTGGCAAACATTCAGAGCTCTTTCAGTTTTTCACCTTAAGTCTTCCCTTGCTGGCTGGAAGAGCACAGCGGTGTGGACCATGAAGGAGTGGGAAACCTGGGGGCAAGGAAATGCAGTGTTGGTTCGTGTGAATGTGCCTGAGCAGTCCCGTAGCCCTTCTAGGCCTATGTAGAGACACACAGAAGAAAGAGCCCGAATAATGCATGTCTTTATTTAAGCTATACTTGGTAACATATTATTTTCCCTCCATTTCGCTGCTGGCAGTTAGCGTGGCACTCATGAATTAAGGACAGATTACAGTGATTTTCTTCTGAGCTCTGCTTATCAGTGGGGCTCCAGGGATGAGCCTGATTCAGAGGTGCTGCATGGTGGGTAAATGGACAGCCATGGAGACATAGTCTTCCAGGAATGCTTGGGAATCTGAGATACCCCCTGCACATCAATCCCCACCTCACCAACTTTGCTTTATTCACCATCCAATGAACTGCACAGATAATGTGCCGTGGCTAAAAATGGTCCCAAATGAATTGCATCCACAGGAAAGCAGGATACCTGCACGCTCACAATTCACTCCTGGGAGGATGAGGATCCTCTGTTTAGAGGACTCTGAGGATGCTTTTTTCCCCGTTTAATTTGTTATTGCAGCTGAATAAAATTTTAAAAAGTAATGACAATTTTTCTAAAGCAATATTTCAAAGAAATTGCTCTGGTCACTGGTGGTTTGTGATCCACTTGCGGCTGTCCTTGGAGTAGAAGGAAAAAAAGCCCAACTAGAAAAAGAACTGGAGGGATTGTAGTATTTAAATGAGGAAAGATCAGTTGTGTGTTTGCAGAGAGGAAAAAGGGATAGATGATATATACAGGCGGCTAATATGGGTCAGGAAATTTAACACACAAACAGCTTTAGCTTGCAGAAGGAGGTGTCCTATAGGGTACGTAGGATACAGGGCACATGTGCTCCTGCCACACAGCCCCTTCACATGTACAGTGTTCCTGCAGGGACAGGCAGCAGAACCCCTGCAGCAAACTCGTTACATCACGGGGCAACACAACCCAGTCACTACACACAAAACCTCAGCCTGCAGATCGCAGGGGGGCGAGCCAATTCATCCTGCATCCTTAGGATGGGTGTTTTAGGATATCTGCGTTCACTGCACTCCAGTGGCTCTGTGGTCTCTGGAGCATAGAGATGTGTTGTCCCAGAAGTGCAACGTGAAAGGCTACATGTGGGAAAGAGCCTGCCAAATATGGATCCTGCATTTCCACCTCATGGAAAGGGAGACCAAGAACACACTGGTTGCTCAGGCTAGGACAAAGTGTCACCTTATCTACAGGGGAAGGACAGGAAAAGAAGAGCATGGGCTGGACTCTGCAGGAAGCTGAATGTCATCCAGGAAAACACATTCTTGACTTTAAGCATGTGAATAGTCAACCAAAGTTAAGGGGATTAGTCGCATGCTCCAAGTAAAGCACATGCTTAGGCACTTGGCCAGAGCAGTTCTGAGGGACAGGGTCAATGCTGGGATCACTGATAACAGATTTCTAATTAGCTGCTCCTCCATCTGAGAAACCATGCACTAGTCAAAAAGCTTCAATCCCTGTTCAGAAAGATACTTCAAAGCCTCTCCGAAAATGCAGAAATTCAGAGTAGCTGAGAGTGTGCTTCATATCAGGAGAGATGGAGGCACTAAGCATCACAAATTTGGATCTGGATGTATTCTGGATCAACCCTGCTCTAAAGAAAAGTCTGAGCCAACAGAAGGCGTGGTGGGGCTGTGACCCCTCTTCGGGGATATGGAAGCACATGGGACTCGTCCCAGTTCTTCAAGAAGCACGGAGGGAAATTCACAATCTCCCAAAAGGCTTCTGCCCTTACTTAAAGCAATGATGAGAGAACTGATGTTTGGACAAATGATCCTTTTGGGGTTTCAGTTGGAGATTAAGGTGATATGATCACCTGCTGCTTCAGACATTCCCATAGCTTTTAAATGCTTCATAGCCACACAAGCCTTACAGACCCTATGCTAGAGCAAGTGGAAAATCACAGACCTGGCCCAAAGATTCAGGGTCAACACTTTTCTGTTGTAAATAAAAGTAATCATAACCCCCTTCCACCACTGCCACACACAGACAGACACACAGGCTTATATACAGCTTGTAAACCAACACCATCAGAGAATACTTCATCAAGGCAAAACTGGTTTTATGCCAGCTGCAGAAAAAAAGGAAAGCTTTGAAAATCCATCAGACAGCAAAATTACTTCCATTTCTTTAAATCTTACTGCTATACCTCTTTCAAAACTGTATCTGTAGGAGAATACACCCTGTGAACACTCATGGACCACACAAGGATACATCATGGCAGGAGCTGCTGTACTGCTTTGCCTGCCACAGGGCCTGATGGTGAACTCCAGATAGGCACCTCTGTGACTCTCGTTTACCTGCATCACTCCAGATATCTGTATTCACATAAAACACCTTTCCTATTGCATTCAGCACTGCAGAGGAGGAAGAAAGTTTGCATTCAAAGCTGTTTTAATGAAACAGCTGTAATTTTCCTAACAATTTCTTACTGCGAAGTTGTTTTTTTCAAAATTTTTCATGCTTTGAAGAAATGAACAATTTTTATAGGTCTTTTTTAGTTTCCAGTTATCGGTTTTCTGCATTCAGCTTTCATTTAGCTTTCCAGGCTGTTTTTGTTTTAAATTTCCTTCTTCTGTTCAATGGTAATTCATCAACCTGTTTACCAAGTAGGCACTTTCACAGTCAAATGATTTCAAAACTTTTCAAAACCACTCTGTTTGAGAACCTTCCCAGAAAAAAATAAATAAAACAATCTGCTTAAAAAGGAAGTTTCTTCAAAAGGCTTATATTTTCAACTCGAATAAATAAGTAATTTCTCTGGTCACATCTAATGGAAAATGAAATTGTGAAACTTCAGTTGACAGGAATGGCACTTCAGTGGCAACACACTGACTTAGCAGCTGGCGTTGGCGTGTTTGGGGAATCTGCAGACAACAGAAAGCAAAAGCTAGGTAGCTGAGCAAGAATGGAAGAAACCCAAATCTACCATACTCCAACATGCCCTCCAGAAACTTCACTTCTTTGAGCGCTGTTAATACATCTACATGTGTAAGAATTATTTGTTAGCTGGATATTTTAAAACCAAGCAATACTGTTTTTTGCCAGCTGTGTAAATGGCATGGCCTGGAAATTAATGCCTGCATTTCTGTGCAGCAGACACAGGCTCCTTCTCCTGGTGAGATTTTTCAGATGGAGAATATGACTTTTTATTGACTGATGAGGACTGATACCATGCAGCTATCATCTAAGAAAGGATTGCTGGTACTATCCCTGAATTAAGAGCATGTAGGGTTGGATTGGTTTTGGGGAGACCTTTTTTCTTTGCCCTGTCTCCCTGTGCCTGCATATTTGTCAGTGGTGCCCTCACTCCTATATTTGGCAATTCAGTCATCCTTCTTCAGAGTCCCTTTGGCTACAGCCTTGGCCCTTCTTCCCCACCTTTCTCTCAGCCACTGGTACCCTGCAAGGACCCACTGTCCTCAGAGCCAAATGCTTTGCTTCCTCTAATGGCATTCACCCACCTCTCCAGACTCAGCTGTTCGTTTAGCTCTTCTGGGACCTATGACCTGAACAATGGGAAGAGCAGAGGGAAGGAAAAAGGAGACAAAAGGAAGAGGAGTAGCAGGAAAAAGAGAAAGACCAAAAAAAGAGAGAGAGTTCCATTTGCAGATTCACAGTTATATCATACAATGCTTAAGCTCATGGGAAATGGATCTCTGTTCTCTGCATCTGACCCTTTCACATCCATCTGTACACAGTTCTCCCAGATGGAGAGAGGAGATGTCCAGTGAACCAGGGCAGTTTCCAAAGACAAGATGTGGGAAGGTCTTATTTGGCATACATGAACACAATGAGAGGCGTCTCTTACTTCTCTCTCACAGAAATTAGCTCCCTTTTCCTCCTCCACAATGGCTTTTGCTCAGTTGTCTCAAACGTCCAAAGTGGAAACTTGATGAAATCCCATTCCATCAAATCCCTGGGAAGACCAACTACCAGGCCTCCCCCCACCTCCCTTCTCCTTGGTTAGTCTTCCCCTGGATCCACCATCCTGAACTCTCAGAAGCTCCACGAAAAAAACACAACCTCCTGAAATCCACCAGAGCAGAGGTGCTGTCTCAGACCTGACGGATTTCCTCACGCTTCTGCCGTTGCGGTGCCTCAGTCTTGGGCCACAAACACAGCATGGATGGTTTAGTGGACAATCACATTGCAATGTTTTAAATTTTTCTTTTTGTTAAAAAAAATAAATAAAGTAAGAGGGAAGAAAAAGTTATACACACATGTATCACAGCATTTTCAAAAGGCCTTCTGCTGCATTTACATTAGCAGTTCAGCCTCCATTGTAAGCCTGGATGTAAGGCAGCTGGAAGATTAAAATCGCAGTGTTGGAAAGTCCGCTGAGATGTCCTCTTGGAGTTTTTTATTGTTTTCTGGTTTTATTTTCTTAGATGTTTTTTGTTATTATTAATTATTATTATTTTCACTCGTTTGCTTCTCTCTAAAGTTTGGCAGGCAAAGAGAAAATGCTTTTCTACTTTTCCTCACACATTCTGTCCATTTTGTTTTCTGCGTTTTAAGGAGGAAAAGAAAAAAACAAACAAAAAACCCCAAACCAACGACAGGACAAGCTTCTGTAATTTTGTTTTAAAAAGAAAAAGAAAGTGGGTGGGTTTCTGATAATAGCCTTGAGGAGGTACGTTGTTGAAGTGGCTCAAATGCTTCATTTGTTCCTTTGCTCGCTGTTTGCATTTTCCCTTCTGGCTGCAGTGGACACACTTTTTGTGTCATCCCCCCACCCCTCTGCCCCCACCACGTCCTGTACAGATTCTGGTTCCAGATTCCCCACATGGATCCCCTGTTCCCCCTCCCAAATGGCAGTAGGTAGGTGCAACTGTAGGTTCATTTGACCTCTAAGGTATGATGCTGAAGTTAAAGAGTTGGATGGAAGAGCCACGTGAGAGAAAAGCTTTCCCATCGCTGTGAGAAAGAATGAAGCAACACAGAGTCCAGTGGAGATGTGAGTGCCATGTTGGACTCAGCTCTACCTTGGCACTGGCATTAATTTGAGATTTTATATATATATAATTATATATACATATATATGCATGTATAGGCATACATAGGCATATATATATATACGTCTGTGTGTGTGTGTGTATTTGTTTGCTATTTGTTTTAGCACACTGTCCCATTCTCAGGTCTAGATTTGGGGCAGTTGGTCCTGGGGACAGGTTGGACAGAAGGGGCCAGAGTGCAGAAGAAGCCAGAGATCAGAGTGAGGCCCAGGCCCCCCCACGCACAGAACATGGACCAGCCATAGCCATGGCTGATGTCGTCGGGAAGTCCGTACAGGTAGCGGGGGTAGCGGGAGAGCTCAAAGTTGATTCCAGCCACGCACGTGCACAGTGAAATGATGCAGAAGGTTCCTGGANTTCTCCTCACACATTCTGTCCATTTTGTTTTCTGCGTTTTAAGGAGGAAAAGAAAAAAACAAACAAAAAACCCCAAACCAACGACAGGACAAGCTTCTGTAATTTTGTTTTAAAAAGAAAAAGAAAGTGGGTGGGTTTCTGATAATAGCCTTGAGGAGGTACGTTGTTGAAGTGGCTCAAATGCTTCATTTGTTCCTTTGCTCGCTGTTTGCATTTTCCCTTCTGGCTGCAGTGGACACACTTTTTGTGTCATCCCCCCACCCCTCTGCCCCCACCACGTCCTGTACAGATTCTGGTTCCAGATTCCCCACATGGATCCCCTGTTCCCCCTCCCAAATGGCAGTAGGTAGGTGCAACTGTAGGTTCATTTGACCTCTAAGGTATGATGCTGAAGTTAAAGAGTTGGATGGAAGAGCCACGTGAGAGAAAAGCTTTCCCATCGCTGTGAGAAAGAATGAAGCAACACAGAGTCCAGTGGAGATGTGAGTGCCATGTTGGACTCAGCTCTACCTTGGCACTGGCATTAATTTGAGATTTTATATATATATAATTATATATACATATATATGCATGTATAGGCATACATAGGCATATATATATATACGTCTGTGTGTGTGTGTGTATTTGTTTGCTATTTGTTTTAGCACACTGTCCCATTCTCAGGTCTAGATTTGGGGCAGTTGGTCCTGGGGACAGGTTGGACAGAAGGGGCCAGAGTGCAGAAGAAGCCAGAGATCAGAGCGAGGCCCAGGCCCCCCCACGCACAGAACATGGACCAGCCATAGCCATGGCTGATGTCGTCGGGAAGTCCGTACAGGTAGCGGGGGTAGCGGGAGAGCTCAAAGTTGATTCCAGCCACGCACGTGCACAGTGAAATGATGCAGAAGGTTCCTGGAGGAGAGCGGGAAGGGGAGAAGGAGGGAGGAAAAAAACAAAGAGAAGTTAGAAGAGTGATAGACATACCCCTTTCCAAGCTGCCTGAGAAGAGCTGGTGCAAGCAGTAAGGAAGTGCCTAAAGGAAGATGTTTGTGTAGAGAGTGGCTTGGTCTGGAGGCTCTATGGGGAGAGAACTGAGTGCCACCAGAGCCTTGAATATTGATCTGATGCTGAACAGAGCTGTATGGAGAAACTTCAACAGGAACAGTTTTGCATTATGAGCATTCCTTTGGGAACCAGAATGCTTCCTGGAACCATTGATTTTTCTGAAAGTTTGCTTTAGACAGATACAGAGTGAATAATCTTGTTTTGACATTTTTGGGAGGGAAAATAACCTTGACTTTTTTGTTTAATTCCAATTTTTCAGTGATAGACTTTGTAGACTATTACAATATACTTGACATATTCTGGCTCTGTTGAAATGTACATTTAAAATTATGTGGGAGATTTTCTTCATGCTTTTCTTACATCAAAATACAGAATTTTTCATTTTACAGTCTCCTTTTAAATATCATTGTAAAAATCTTAAAATCCTTCACAAAACTCAGATTCTGCCCTCTGCATAACTCCAGTTTCAATCTAGATGCCCTCTGCAGTGTTGCTGAAATCTTCAAAATATCCTGTTCTTGTTTTCCATCTCTGCAGTAATATTTCATTTCTTATTTCTTCCTGAGAACACTGCGAGGACAAACTTCATAACTCTGTCAGGTGGTGTTATGGAAAGGCACACGTATCAGATGAGCTGAACTTTATCCCACCCAGATGAGTCTAATTTTGATCTTTGGCCTCCAGCTTCATCGAAGCTAAACTCTGAGCTCCTGAAATGTCACAATTTTCACCCACACACCAAATAATGGATAGATACAGATGTTTCATACCTGCCGCAAGAGATAACGATTCAAGTCAGCATGAAGTTGGTACTTTATTTTTCCTCTTTGATTCCTCCCTTTGTGGGCCTCTCTGAATTGCCTGGAGAGCCCTGGGCACAGAAGCCAACCCACAGGACTTGTGCTACAGGACACACGCGGTCAGTGCTGTGTGTCCTCCCTCTGTTCATGCATGGATCAGTAACATGTAACGTGTGCTACCTGCACAGCACATCCTGCATCTCTTCCCTAACAGCTACTGGTGAGCAATCTCCTCTTCTTCCTGGTCCCATCCCTAAACCAGCACAATCTTCCAAAGCAGTCACAGTCAGCCTAGTTTCAGTGACAAGCTCCTGTCTTCTGGTGCCCTTGCTTCCTTCTACTCCTTCCTGCCCCTGGCACTGCTTCTCTTCTCTGCTGCTTTGCTCTTTTTAGTTGCAGTTGCATTGAATAAATGAATTTGATACTCCCCACTCTGAACACAGAGGTAAGATTATTTGGTGAATTCACATGGAATTTGGTTCAGAAACTGGGAGCATTTGCAGGAACATACACACATCACCAAAATGTGTGGACTTTCCACTATACCCACCTCCTTTATTTGGTAGGAACATCACATAGGCATTGAATCTACAGGCAAATCTCTGTCATGGACCTGCTGTGAGATCACTGTCATGGTTCTCTCTCTGTTCCCTCTTCTGATCACTGCTGTGTCTGTTTGGATGGTCTTTTCTCCACCGTATTTTGGAATGCCACTTGTAGATAGTCTCTGCTGTAAAGGTCAGGCGCATTCCCTATTGCCATGTACAGCTACCAGATGGCCCAGGATATTCATAAATACTCATATTATGGGAGTGCCACTGGGTACTAGTGAGGACCAGCGAGCTGCTGCAGTAGGTACTATGCCTATTTCATTCAAAACAGCTTTCTTGCCTCCTGCCAGCACCCATCAGTCTGCAATCAGTGATCTGGATTCTTGCAAAATCCTTGTGAGATCCCAGGCTCTGGAGCTGTCTTTGGAGATGTCCTCTACTACTTCAAAGCACAGAGCAGGATAAATGGGGAGATCTCCCGCCCACAATCCATTAGTGAAAAATCAGGTTGTTTGATTAGAAACCACATGTCCTTTCCGTGTTTTACTATGTTACTTAAGTTATTCAGTAGTGTGAAGATGTCTGACAAGAATGTGGTTGTTCCCTGTGTTCCATGTCAGGATGACTAGTACATTGTGGGATCAGGGAAAAAATGATGCCTCAGGGGCACTGTGCTCTGAACTGAGCTCTGTGGCTCATTTCAAATGGTTGTGGTTAGAAAATGACAGTGAAGGCCTTTCTTTGCTAGTAAGAACATGGTAATTTCAGCTCTCTCAAAATATAAGATTGTTAAGAGAGGTGGGTGGGAAAATCTGTGTGGCCAGACTGAAGCTGCATTTGCTAAGCACAAAAGGGAAGGAAATAACTTTGGATTTCAAATACTCCCTGTGCTGTGATGCTTTGTCTTGGCTGTTTTGATCACAAGCTCTTCAGTGCAATGAGTGTTACTTACTCTTTGTATGTGAACAGTGCCCAATATATTGGTACTCCACCTTGCTGAGGGTATTCTGCCCCTTAACCAAGGAGCAACAAAGAAGAGAGAGTAACAACACTAGAGAACTAAGCAAATCACAAGCATGAGACTTCATTAAAAAAGGCCTGCCCCCTTTCTGGAGAATGTGCTAACCCATTATGACAAATAATGACTGCCATGCACAATGTCACAGAGTGCAGAGTACGGTCCTCAGCCAGTCACCCCTGTGCTTCTGCAGGATGTCTTGTACGACACAGACCTATCTGTCTCTCTAGGGCTGTTCACTGCAGACACAAAAAATGCCATTTTATGCCACCTAGAAAAATCTTTATGGCCATTTTATGAGCCCTATGTGTTGCTTGTGTTCAGCCAAGCAAGGAAGTTCCTGCTTATAGTTAATCTGGCCTCTCACCAGGAAGGCTACTGCTGAAAACCGAGTAAGCTTCCTACCTCATGACTGTCCAGTAGCTTTTCATCATGAACTGGCAATCATAACACAAAGGATCATCCTTGCAAATTGCACAATTGTTGGCCATTGCAGTGAAAGAGTCACAGGTAAAAGGGATGCAGAACCTGAGCTTCCCCGTGGAAGTGAAGCCTCTGCTAGTCCATGTAAGACATGGAGCTGAGGTGGTAGGACGAGGGAGGCTGTTGCTCCTGCCCATGACACTATGGACACAGTGCTTCAGAGGCAGCAGGGCTACAGGAAGCCATGAGCATTCCCAACCCTGTGATTCTTTTTCTCCCTAGAAGTCAAACTGAACCCGTATGCGGTTTCCTGCCAAGGTTTTGCTGTCAGTGATGTTCCCTCCTACATGTGCACTAATGCCCCAGATCCCCTGGAAACTGCAGCAATATAAACTTTAATTTCTTTGTGAAAGACACTCCCCCATAGCTGTGGTTCAAGCAGATGACCAGACCTGAAGGCTGGTGGTCCAGCCATGGCCCTGATGCACAAAATGTGAATGACACGTGGTAATAAGAGCCCACTGGTACATGAGCTGCACAGGGAGATAAAGGCCATCTCCTTCAGCAGCTGGGGGAAGCAGAACTCTCAAAGTTCTTTGTGCTGGGATTTACACATTATCCTCCTAAGTGAAACACTAATGAATGAGACAAGGCAACAGTGGGATTTTTGACAGGTAATTCACGTGCCACTGCAAAATGCTTCAATCATGTGAGAGATGAAATTTCACGTAAAGCTGTGTCTGTGCCACAGAAACTGCTGTTTGACATGTAGTCAAACCTCCATCCTGACTCCTTGTCAGGTAGCCTCCCTTCATCTTGGCCTGGTTTTGACAGTGCCTGTCCTGCTAATCGGCTGGTGATCATCAGTGGTTTGAGAACCTGAGCTATTAAATACCTCTTGGTTATCTTATGCTTGTCTTTCTTATATTAAACATTACACTGAATGTCCCTTTCATTTAGATTGGAAGTTTTTTTAGGACAGAGATGAACTTATTTGCTATATATGTATGTAAGATTGGGGTCCTGCCATCATTGCTGCTGGGGCATGAGGGATGGCAGGGAAAGGTAGTATCAGTGTCGGTCAAAGCCTAATTCCATGTGGATTATGAGTCAGAGCCCTTTGCTGTAGCTGTTTTCAAGCATGATTATATCAAGCAGTGCCATGGGCCTCTGCTGCAAGGAATTAATTTCTTCTGTTTTGTAAATGTCCCTTTCTTTCCAATCAGCCCAGCTGTATGAGGGTCTGCAATGCCTCCACAGTTTTTAAACCTCACCTCCAGGGGAGACCAAAACTGCTTGTGAGTGAACTGATTTAAACACAAACAGGCTCAAATCATCCATACCAAATCTGTTTGAATTTTCCCTGATGCTAGTATCCCCTTGAACCATGTCAGAAGCCACGTCCTTCACCCACAGACCTGGCTCAACTTCCACAGTGATAGAGCTTGAAGGATTTCCCAAGGTCTGTGGTGTTTTGTGAGACAAGAACTGGTGCCTTTCTTAGATGCACTGCAGATGAAGGTGAGCCTTTGTGGTGCTACGGCACAAACAGACCCTGTTGACAGGAGCTTCATCTAAACATCCTCATCCTTATTATTAGGGAGGAGGTGTCTGACTGGAACCTGAAGGAGACATCACCAATTTGAACTCATGAGAAATCCAAAAAGCCAGTAATTAAAATGATCTGGGCAGCAAGCCCACCTCTGAGACCCTCCTCTCTACAGATCATTTATCTCATGGATTTGGAAATCACTTCTTTTGCATCTGACGGAATGATGCTCATTCTCTCCCTTCCCCCCACAACAGACAGAAATGACTCACAAACTGTGCTGTCAGATGTACAAAGTAAACAACCCCAAAAATTGGTTCTTCTCGCCTTCTGTTATTTTTTAAAACTTATAGAAATGTCAAGTATTACTTATAAATTAGTAGATAAGAAGAGAACTGCAAAGGTATGGATTTTAAGATGTCCTTTGAAACCATGCAGTTTTCAAATAAAGGTAAATCTCTGCCTTTTAAAGTATTTCTGATAGCTTCGTGTGGCCACTAATATCTTTGGAAGGAGAGCTGTTTACTTAATTATCATCACTTTATTATAGGGCTATGGGAGGAAAAAATCTCACAAGTGAAACAACATTATCTTTACTTTCTCTCTGCGCTACTAGCTTTTACTATTTTCAAGGTACATCAAACAAACAAATAAAATTAGGTCTGATCCTAAAGTGGAGTGTGTAGCGTTAACTATTTAAATTATATCCCCATCAAATGAAATTATTAAAGAATACACCGAATTCCCTCCCAACACAGTGATGACAAAAGCCTTTTGGAGGGAGGGAGCAGCTTTGCAGTAAACTCCTTCTGTGTACGGATTAAACGCCTCAGCAGCACGCAGCTCTTGAGAACACTTTATTGCTCTGTGCATACACACATAGAATATAAATTATTGCTTAATTATGTACTGTTCCAGCAGAAGCAGCTTGCAGCATCACCAATAGGTTGCAGAATAGCAAGGGGCTTACTGGAAAATTGCCCTTATGAAAAAAGTGGAGATGGCAGGATAAATCTGACCAGGTGATGGAGATTTAGTGCGGTGTCCTTGTGAGATTACATCCCCACCTGGGTTGGGACTTAATGCATTTTTATCTTATACCATGGACCAGATAAACTGCAGGGTCTGTCATGATATTGCATTATAGCCACTCTCAGAATGCGGTTTGCATTTGGCCTTTGGCCTCCTGTCTCACAAGGTGCCAGAGGTGCCCAGCGCACACCAGAGCTGTGCGCCTGCTGCATGTCACCTCCCCTGTGTGACTGCTGCTGCACAAGCTGGAATGTCTTATGGCACCAGAGGATTATGTGTCCTCAGCCACAACCCCAAACGCTCAATGGGGACCATGCCTAGGCTTGTGTAAATCAGTATCATGTATACAGGAACAGTGTTAGAGCAGCTGAGGGCTGAACTCCAGTTTGCTCTGCTGATACAAGTGTCAGTCTGTATTTCCCACTGCAGATTTGCACATGGTGACATTTCCGTGACCGTATCCCTCAGGGCATGGGACTGCACTGGGAGTGGACACCCATGCTGTGCACAGCAGCAGCCAGTGAGCTCGGCGATGAGCAAGCACTCTCTGAAGCTGTGAGTTGGCACATAAGGCAAAAGCAACACTACTTTGCTAAAGGCACGATGGTTTGATGGACTAGGGAGAAAAGAAAGCTTTCAGATCAAAGCCTGAGTGAATAACCCTCTGATTACTTTAGCAATGGTGATTGCTATGACCCACCCAAAGTAACCTAACAATAATAAAGTGGGTTGACTGCAGCCATTAAGCAAACATAATGGGTCATGAACTTGCCACCACAACACAGGGGACAGCAAAAATTGTGCCAGTTGTAGTACTGTGATATGAGTCTGATTTTATTGGGAGCAGAAAGGAAAGAAAGGACCTCAATGTCAAAGTGAAGAAACATTCCAATCCAAGGTTAGTGGAATTATCCCATCCATGTGCTGGCAAGCACCATGCTTGGCAACATACAGAGGCTACTGGCAGGTTCTTTCATCCCCTGCAGTGTGGAGCTCACAGCATGACCCAGGCAGAGGCCAAAAGATTAAACAGAAAGGGGCACTGGAGATCTGAACAAATTCTAGTGACTCCATCACACCTCAGATTTGCCTGAGATGACGACACGTAAGTTTAGTATCAAGCTGTACCTTAGGCAGGTTCTTCTCATCCTAGGCATTGGTCAGAGCTAAAGGGTAACCTGTGGAGCCAGGTTGGGTTTGCTTTGTCCCAGGACATGTTCTGTAGCATGAGACATCTGCACCACATTGCATCTGGTCTTTTAGTAATGAGGTCATTATGTCTTTCTGTATGTAAGACCATTTTCTTCCAGTCAAAAATTTGGACATCTCTCAGAAGGAGCCTCAGAGGATTCGTGTAATCTTTCTTTTGTAGGAAATTCTAAATTGCTGAACAGTCTACTGATTCAGTTCTTCAAGACAAGTGAGACTGGAGAACAGGTACAGCACAAGTAAATTCAGTGCAGCCTTCTTCCATAGTGCCTAGTGTGTGCCACTATAAATACTCCTAGAGGGAATACTTTCAGGTCTAAAAGGATCGTTACTCACATGCCTTTTTAATCCTTTTGTTTGCTACAGGCAGTACTAAAGAAGACATTGGGAGCTTGGGGTGATAGTGGTGGCTACCTGATTTGGATATTTTCCCCTTTATGTGCTGGAGAAAAGCCTATCCACTTATTTTTTTCAAGTGACCAAAAGACTGTTCGCTTGTACAACTTTCAGAATCTTTACTGCAAAAGTCTCTGGGCTCTATTAGTGTTTCCCTGAGCTAACCTGCCAGGAACAGAAAAATACTTTCTATACATGCTGATACAGTTACTAAGATAGAATAGTCAGAAATCAAAATAAGATGCAATTTTGTCTGGTCAACGAGAACCACTTAGTGCAGGGCACCCCTATGAAGTTTACGTCATCCACATGAATGCTTGCAAGCAACACACTAGACTGACCCTGTCCAGCCTTAAAGGATCCTGCTGAAATCTTCTTTCCTGCTGCAGGGGAAATACCTGCTCATCCTCTGTAGCCCACACAAGTGCATTGGCATGACTGATCTCTGTATGCCATGCAAGAGCCAGGTTGGGCAGAAATAAGGAAGGCTCTACTCATTTATAAGTTTCTACCAGGTCCAGTTGCTTTTTAAGTGGAGTTTCCCATGTCCAATTGGACTCTGTCCAGGCAGATTAGACCAAGCAAGTGTGGCAGTGATTTACCCAAGGAGAATATTGTTTTTCTAAGCTGACAGCCTGAGGAGCCAAGAAGGTGAATCTAAACCTTGCTTTAGCCTCTGCGTTTAACAAAAAATCTGCCACACACAGAAATTTCCTCCCTATTCCCTGTGTAAGGATGTCTTTCTGTCTAGCAAATCATGCCAGTATTAATCTTCCTTCTGTTGCATGTGCATTCTTTCCCCTTTTATGCCAGGCATGCAAACAACTCTGCAAAATTGTCTTTAAAAAAGACCAACCCAATAATAAATGCCAGCTTTGTTTTCATTGTCTTCCTTTGGCCTTGATGCATCTTGGCACTGGAATTCAGAAGCCAGCTACAGATCAAAGACCTAGTGACATTATTAAAGGATACGGGACAACCACTGAATTTTAAAACACAGAGGACTTCTTTTCCAGGGCTGTGGGTGGGAAAGTCTTTTGTATTTCTACAGAATCTGTCTCCTCTGCTTTATTTCTACTTTATTTCACCTTCTGTCAGCCCCCCAAAGACCTACTGACATCCCTGAAAAGCAACTTGATTGCATGCCCTTCACGGACTGCGCAAAGTTGTCTGTTCTCATAACTTTAGAAAGTACTGATGCTTCTGCCAGTACCTCCCATCCTGGAGAGGGAGAAATTACAAGTCAGTATAGCTGACTTAAAATGAACACACAGAGGAATATGAACAGTTTTTCTTGCTGAAAAGCCAGACAGAACTGACTCCTTAATTTACTGTACACCAAGTTCAGGGAGACAGATATGAGCTAGGACAGAAAAACAATGAGTTTAGAGGCGCACGTACACTACTTGCGCTGTCTTTTGCTCCAGACTATAAGATCTCTGCGCCTCATTAAAGAAGCTTTTTCTCTCCTTCTCCTAAGTGCCAATGCTCTCCCGTGATCAGGTACAAGGCTGGTGGAATTGTGTTGGTATTTCTTCCCCCACAACCTGCAAGTGCACATCTAGGAGAATCAGAAATAAGCCACGGGAAAAAAAAAAACCCACAACACATTTGAAGGTTGACTTTGAAGTCAGCTAATAATGTTTCCATGGAGATCAAATGCTATGGAGTTGACAATGAATTCTCTTGTTGAGCCTTTCCTTCCAGGGAAAAAAAAAAAAAGGCAAAGAACAATACTTCTAAATGACTACACTCTGCAGTACAGTAGTGTTACTGACTTGCAAAAACCACATCTATATCCCAACCCCTATTTCCTTATGGAGATGTTAACTCTTAGGTCTCAACATTTCAATGCTAGGTGTGCCAGTATTCACCTAGAGAATTAGATATATTCGTGACATACGGGAAAAAAACAGCATCTAGTGAAAATAGTATTCTGTGAGAAAAAAGATGTAACTCTGCATTTGAACTTATGCTGTAAATGAGAGTTATGATTCCCCTTGAGGAGTATTATAACATGAAATTATAAAAGAGCACATCAAAAAAATAGTGGCTGATATGCAGTGACACACAGATGTCTGTACTGCAAAAGTGGGTGATCTTTCATATTTTCAGAGTCTCCTATTTCTTTTTCAAAATGAGTGCCAGCATAAATAAATAAATGCCAAATGTGTTGTTGGTCCACCAGAGAGCAGAGAGAACTACTAGAAGTAAAGACGTAACAATGCTCTGCCTGAGCATAAAAGGCGGAGCATTGAGAGCCTTGTCCTGCCATCAGCTGAGCAACTTCTTTCTAGCTGGGAAATGCTCAACAGGCCATCTTGGCATTATATGAACCCCAAAAGATGGCAAAGGGGATGTATGTCTGCATGGGTGAGTTCCTAAATATTTATTTTTTGAGTGAAAGTAGGAAATTAGCTAGCATTCAAAAGACAAGTGATAACAATTGCTAAAGGGTGATTACTAATGGTTCACTGGTGTGGATGAAGGTGCACCTCCAGTTCTACCCCCGTATCAGGACATATATACATACAGTGAACCTGTATCGGTACATATATATCTGGACATGTATCTATCAGCGCCCTAGTTTTGAAATACATAAGAAAAGAGCCACTCTTCAGACTCCAGAAACCTGGCCTAAAATGTGACCAAGGAACATGACCTCCAACCAGGTCTGTGAGAGACACCACAAACTGTGCAGGGAGAAATGTTTGAAAGGCATCATAGAATTGCTTAGCTTGGAAAAGACCTCTAAGATCATTGAGTCCAACCATTAACCCAGTACTGCCAAATCCACCACTAAACCATGTCCCTAAGTACCACATCTACATGTCTCTTGAATGCCTCCAGGGATGGTGACTCAACCTCTTCCCTGGGCAGCCTGTTTCAGTGCTTGACTACCCTTTTGTTGCAGAGAATTTTCCTGCTATCCAATCTAAAGCTTCCCTGGTACAATTTGAGGCCATTTCCTCTTGTTCTATCCCTTGTTACTTGGAGAAGAGACCAGCCCCTTTATAGCTACAATTTCCTATCGGGTAATTGTAAAGAGGAATAAAGTCTCCCCTGAGTCTTCTTTTCTCCACAGTTAACAACCCCAATTTCCTCGGCCACTCCCCATAAAGAGGGACAAATCCATAAAAGTCATGAAAAAGGATATTTTTAGAAACAGGTTGACTCTTGTTTCCTGAATATGCATGCTCTTGGCCTCGTTACATTACTTCCTGATGGGCACGAAGCCTACGTGACTGCTCCAAGCTCTGCTTCTCCTCACAGGTCCCAAAAGACCCTCATCAGCTCCTTTTCTGCCTTCCACAACACCCCTGTCATGTGTTTGAGGGTTTTAAACAATCAAGAGCCTTTGAGAGGTTTAAACATTTAAAGCCTATTAATGCTGTACATTAACTCAAGCTTGTTCCAACTCGAAGCCTTAAATCACTTTAGAGCATAATGCAAAATTTAACCAAAAGCACAAGCAGGAGCCAGAGCGTTCATGTGTGTGGTGGGGAAGGCACGGCAGAGGAGGGACTCACTTTGTTGTGCTCAGGCTGGTCTCAAAGACTTTCATAACCCATTTATGGCATCTCTCGATACAAACCAGCCTTTGTCTCCATCTGGAGGTCAATCCACAAAAATAACTTCTCACAGTGGTCTGTAGGGAGTTTTGCCAAATTTTTAAGCTCCTCTACAGTCATCATTAATTTAGTACCTCCCACAGGAATAAAACATGATTGGTATCTAATTTTTTCCTGTGTTCCAACTTTTTTTGAATTATAAATACTCTTATAAGTGACCAGAGGTATTATGCCTTTGTGAAAACTGTATTTATCCCAAGCTTCACAGTTCACATTCCAGTAACTTACTGCAGATCTCGATTTTGCTATAGATCACATGCTGCTCTTTAAGATCTGTATGCATACACTTGTGCATACACATGTGTGTTTACACTTGCCTTTCCATAGCGAAAACATTTGATGTAAACTTTGTAAAACTATTCCTTTTCGGAAAGAAGCACAAGAAACTGAACTTCCAAAGAATAATGCTGTGGAAATGAAAAAAAATAAACATGATCACAGGAAATACCTTCCGTATTCAGTGTTGTGATTGATCATGTCACTACAAGTAAACATTCTGAAGAATGGGTAGAGACCTCGATTATTAATGAAAAGTAGAAATCCTAGGTGCCCTGTGGGACCTATCATATTTCCCAATGAATTCCAAAGAATGGCTCTTACTTTCTCCCTTTATCTTTCTCTTTGCTTCCTCTTGGCAGCTACTGTGAAGGTACTTCATAACTGCCTAGGAGATGTCAGTCACAGAGCTTTGTCTTACACTTGCTGCATTAAATTGCTCCATTTTTGTTTCTTAAATTATTCAGCAGCGGAATGATTATTTTGAGACGGCAGGACCACAGTTGTGTAGAATAAACACTCTTATTTTCTACCGTGATGTGCTATTTTCAAAGTACAGTGAGTTAAATTTGGGCCTCGAATGACTCAACAGCTGGTAACGATCCATGGCTGCAAATACACAGATGCCTCCGTTGTCATCTCCTAACATATGCACAGCACGGGCGGAGGAAGCGCAGCGCAGAGGCTCGGGGATTTGGAAGACAAGGCTCTCTGCGGAGGCAGGAGCGAAAGAGGATACGGACGTGTGCAGCACAGCTACACCGACAGCGGTGCAGCATGGGCTCCCAAGCCCTGTTTTGAAGCCCCACTTTCTGATGGGGTTGGCATCCCAGTCTGGACATCAGCTCCTGGGCACAGCGAGCCGTGCTGTGACAGCTGATGGCGCTGGCACAAAGCCCTGGGTGTGCCCTCATCCCCGCTGGCACCTTGCAACAGCTCCGCATGAAGCGGGGCACGGCTGGGGCAGGAGGTGACCCAGTCTAAATGGTCACTCCACCCTCTGGCTGGAAGGATAATAAAGCATTTTGACTTAGCCCTGGACTGAGGAAAGGAAATTTTGGAAGTATTTCTGAGAAGGCTGGAAATTACTTATAAAAAGCTGTTTCTCCCTAGTTTAAAATATAAATAAGAACACATTCATACATACATAAGTGGGTTTTTCTTTATTTTTTAAATAAACATTCTCTCTTGCATATCTGAAATAAAGCATTACATTATGCCAACACACCTGCATAACTTAATTTTTTATTCCCTCTCACACATCTTTCCTGCCTGCTTATCTTTACTGCAGCAGCCAGCATTGGAAAGAATAGGTGTTCACCTCTGCTATGGGAAAGATTTGAAGCTTTTCTAACCCTGACCTAGGTCCTCTGAGTATGGACGGGCTACAAAGAGTAATGTCTCTGCAGCACTCTTAGAGGGGGTCAGAAGAAACCCAAATCAGTGGCAGAAGTGGAACTGGCAAATAATGGATAGATACAGATGTTACACACCTGCCACAAGAGGTAGGCAAATGGCCCTTGAAACCCCCAGACAGGCAGATCATCACTGGCAAGAAGGGAGGAGGAGATGATGAAAGAAATTCCTGATGTTATAGAAAGCAAATGCTAGGACAAAAACTCAGGCCAGAAAAACTCCATACTACTAGTTTATGTGTACAGCATGACTTCCAGGCCTTTCATGCCAGTAGAAAAGGGAGTTTCAGACTCCTAAGCAAAGCTCCAAGCCCAGTACCTCATGCAAAAATATTGCTAGGCAAGGACAAGAAATGAGCTGCTATATGAGCCTCCAGATCATTTCATTACAGATCTGCATGGTGAAGCCAAATAACATGAATAAGGGCATTTAACAGCTGGAATAATTTCCAAATAGACTAATTAGAGACTGAATTATTAATGGTAAAATTTCTAATTGGCTCAAAGCAAGGTTACAGCAAGAAACTCACTTGACTTTGCAAAGAATAATGAATATTTGCAAGGCTAGTGAAATTACATGCTTCTCTAAGGAAACTGTTAGCAAATAGGGGAAAAAAACCCTGAAGTCATCCTAAAGTGTATGTCACAAGACAAAACTGGTAGAGACCTGATAAGAGTGAAGAGAACAGGTAAAACAGTAAACAAGTGCAGAGATGATTTATTGCATTTATTTGCAGTAAATCTGGAACAAAATAAGACAATGCAGAAGCCTCTCCCCAAAGGGCTGCCTTGTTAAGCATGCAGTAAAACCCCAAACTATTTCACTGAAATGTGTTCTCAGTACAAATTACAGACTTATGAAAGGAAAATACATGAATGTGCAGCTGAAGGACAGAGCTCTGATAAGGATGATAAAACGTCATTCTTTGTCAGTCTTTTAATACATTTACAAAGGCAAGTGATGTAGCTTTGGCCGGGGATAATTGTGTGCTGAAGCAAGTACCAGAACATGATATTGGAAGTGCCATTTTTTATTTCCAGCTGGGACAACAGACAGCAGTTCAGCAGGGAGGTGCACAAGGTAGGGAGGGGGAGGATGAAATCAGTGCCAAAACACTGGATCATGCCACCAGCAGGCAGCCACCCCACTTTCCCCACAGTAGGCACTGATGAGGAGGAAAAGGGTTTTGAAGCATTTAGGTACAGCCCTGCTCTCAAATTAGAAATAATGCAAGCCAAATGATATTTCAAAACAGCTGACTGAAATCAGCTGACCTGGGAAAACACATCAGGCCGTCAGAGACTGTCTTTAAAAGATGATTTTATAAAGCAAGTACAGTAAGAGAAGGTACGGTGAGGTTGGGTTGGCATGGCTGCAAACCTAGCAGAATCTGAGATGCTGAAACAAGAAAATCCTATGGATGAACGTGCTGGAGAGAAGATAGAAAAACCTAGGGTTAGATGGATATACAGCTTGTTTGCTGATCATGATACAGGAAACATTCATAAACAACTTGATGGAGATCTGAAAGAAGGAATTCCTGGAGACAGTGGAATTTGCCTTGGTAGAGTTACCAGTGTGCCAATTCATAGCATCTCAGCTCTTTGGAGCTGGAAGTAAAACTGACATTTCACCTTGACAATATTGGCTAAATTAGCTGTCGAGGGAGTGAAAACACCAACCAAAAGAATTGACAGGTTTGCCATGATAATAAACCCAAACAAGTCAAGGATTTAAATACATTTAAAAGAGATGCTCAAAGCCAGAAAATGTGAGCACCACTTCCTGGGAAGTGATGAGGTGGCCGTGTCTAGACTTCAAAAAGCAAAGGCATAGCTTTGGTGCAAATAAATTTGCTTTGGTCGAAACACAGCATATAAAATGCCCCATATGCATTTCCTCAGGTAGATGTTTAACAATTCCTGTTAGACTAGGTACTTGATGAGCATGAAAGCATCAGGTTTGCCACAGGACTGACACTTGAAAGTAGTGTTACAGATGCTCCTAAGGTTCTGCAAATTGTTATAAAATTACAAAATTACTGGATGGAGCTTTTTTACTGGTGCACAGATTTTCAGTAATTTGCATGAAGAGAAAACACAAGAACCTGCAAGAGGATGTGCTTGGAGTCATGTATAATTTGAGTGTGACCCACTTCTGTAATAGAATTAAGCAGTCTCAAGTAAGATGAATAAAATGAACTAATCACAGAGAAATTTAAGAGCACAATTCCAAATGGAGAAACGCTCAAAAAGAGAAACTCTCCCACCTTGCAGGGTAAAATGACACTGACAATACTGGAATGAAAGGACAACAGATTCTGGGTACAGGAGGCTGTGCAACAGCACCATCATGCAAAATGAGATAAAAAGTGATAAACATAATTTACAGTATCCATCTGGCTCTGTACAAGATGAGGGACTGAAGAAAACCCCTACTGTGGTCAGGCAAACGCTATCGTTCAAGATAAGGAATCCAGCTATAAATTGTACAATAAATACTGAAAATTACAGAAAAGAACTTTGGAAGCCGTAAGGGATCTGCAATTGCTGTTGATACAGATACATTTGGACTAAACAGAAAAGATGAATTATTAATAGTTTTTAGCTTGTTACAAAACATGCAGAATAGCAGTGTAAAACACACTCTAAATCGCAGTTTACATGTCCTGGATTCCAGATGAGCTAATACCAGATAATGGCCTGCATTTCGTAAATGACTTGTTTCAGCAATTTGCTTGAGAAATTAGATCAAGCAAAGTGAAGTCCTTATGAGGCACTGCCACATGGGTTAGTAAGAGAACTGTTTGGTAAATATAATAAAGAACCAGAGGTCCAAGCAATCCACGTCTGGTCTTGTTAGATTATTATAGCACACTTCTCAGTGCTCTGTTGAGATTTCCTGTGCAAAGAATTATGGCTAATAAGGGACAAACCCCATAGATATGTTAAGCCAGCAATGTTTAAACATTGCAAAAGAGATATTTGTCTAGAAATAAAAGCAGAACAAATGCTACAAACATAGCTGAGACAAGTGGTGCTGCAAATGGAAGGGAAGGTTAGATTTCAGCCTGATTCTGTAGCTACCAATTGAACACAGTCTCCTATCAGCTGCAATAAGGTTAGATGGCAGAAACCTTCCAAAGCAGTTTTCCCATTATTGGACCTGAGAAAAAGTTAGGCAAAACTAAGAGGCACTCTGGTTCCATGCAGTTTAAGAAACAATATGGTAATATGTTGACAGCTTTTATGGCATGACAGAAGCAGTTTTGTATTCAAACACCATCCAGCAATAAAAAAGTTTAAATTAAAAGATTCATTGGCTGTAAAAGGAATGACTGTGTAATACACGACACAGTCTGAAAACATTGATAGCTACTGACTTTTAGATTAGATATCTCTAGTTGTGTATTTTATTAACTGACTGCTTCAGTTTGTAGATGTTACTTTATGCCCATTTGCTGTTAAAAGAAATCAGTATAGCAGTTGCTGCTCACTTGTGCAAAACAAGAAAGACAGTAACCTTTGTGTAATACTGATCCACGTGTCTGTGCTGAAGCAGAAAATAAGTCTGATCTCCTCCCAGCACATATTTATTAACAATATTACACATCTTGACAGAATTTGGCAGATAAAATAATCTGGTGCCTCTCCTTTCAATTAGTTTCAGGTTCCAACTGCTGGATCTGGTTATTATTTTGTCTATGCAAAGAGCATGCTACTATCAGATGGCTTCTCACTGCATAGGTACTTTCACTCTGTGTTCAAGTCAATTATAAACCTTCTGTTAAACAGTTTCAAGCAATTAGCTTATTGTGGCATGCTGTCTTTTTCTCATTTTTCAAACCACGAGTCATTCTTGTAGCTCTTCTGCAAACCTCTCCCATTCTTTCCACAACCTTCCTTAGCATTGACACCTGATTAGGATGTCCAGAAATAGTTTTTCTTAGCCCAGAGATAACCCCACCTCATGGTCTCATTGTATATTCCATAAGAAATAACCCATTTAGCAGCTGCATTGCATCGAGAGCTCCTGTACAGCTAGATGATCCCAGCACCCACAATTCCAGAGACCTTTTCAGAGCCACTGCTCTCTGAGAGGGAGCGTCTTGTTCCATGGGGATGACTGAGGCTGTTCCCAGTTGCGTGACCTTGGCTCTGTCTCCACTGAAATGTGTGTTGTTTGAGCACACCAAAAGATGGCTTTGTAAGCTGTGAGTGACCCGTTCCACTACACATGGTTACACTGAATCTCTTTTCATATGAAAACTTTATCAGTCATCTTTCAAATCACTGACAAATAATGTTGAGCCAAAACGTAATCTCTGCAGCTGCACTAGAAACAAACCCATATATAATGATAATTTCCAAACAGTAAACAAGACATAGCTAGTTTCTAATATATTTAAGTTTTCTGTATTTATTTAGTATACTCTTAATGTTTTAATCTGAATGTTGTTCTATAGTAAGTTAAATACCACACAGATAACTGAGCAGATTAGAGCAAAATGGCGCCTGTGTAAACTAAGCTTTTAAATACATTAAAAAAACCAAGTTGATCTGGCAAGCCATCGCCCATAATGTTTTGACACCTACAACAAACCATTTACAGACATCCCCACGAAGACCAGTGTGTGCTTGCACAAGGTCCAAGCAGACTTCAAATGTGTTTGTGGGCACAGAGAGAACTGATGTCTAATGTCACCAG
Organism: Pachycephala philippinensis; assembly: GCA_013397055.1. NCBI lineage: Eukaryota > Metazoa > Chordata > Aves > Passeriformes > Pachycephala > Pachycephala philippinensis. Next base: position 437,799 of record VWZT01000404.1, read on the forward strand.
CGCAACATCACTAGAACACAAATACTTGTTACTTCAGCACTTAACTTCTCTTCTGGGACTACAGAATCTTTCCTTTATGTCACACACTGATCTGTGTCACACCACAGTACAGATAAAGAGATGATAAAGTGCACTGATGATCTGCCTGGAGGGCAAAAACCCAGCTAAACAAAAATCACCAGCAGAAAAAAGAGAGAACAGAAGTAATGGTGGTCACTTTGAGACATTCACCCAGCGCTATGTTTGGGACTTGACTCACACCCTTCATTTCAAGTAACTGCCTTGAAATTTGCTGCTAACAGAAATTTGGATGGCATCTGTAGTAAGGAAGGCTGGTACATTATATGGGAAATGTTGGATGACCTTGAGGGCTGGTGTAGTAGGAATGGGAAGAAGTTCAAAAGCACAGCGTGTCAGGGCATGTACCTGGAGAATAATAAACAGAAGCTCTGCTGTAAATTGGGAGAGCATCAGTAGGAAAGTACAAAGGTGGAGAAAGGCCTGGATGTATCACCCAGCCGCAGGATGCCTGCGGGTCTCCAGTGTGATGCAGCATGAAAAAAGCAAACACAACCACAAAATACTTCAGGCAGGGAATTACCAGCAGGGGAAGGAAACCATCACACCACTTATACAAGGCATTGATTAGACCTTGTTAGGGAATACTCCTTCTCCTCAATATTTGAGAAAGGCAAGTACAAACAAGAACGGGTGGCAGAAAGGGCTGCTGGACTGATAATTGTTCTTACAGAGAGAAGTCTACAAGAAAGTATTTGTAGAGTGGGAAAAGGAAAACAGAATACAATTGCTCTTCATAGGTACAGCAAAGAGAGATATATCAACTAAAGGTTACATTTGACTCAAGAACAACTGATGAGTAATAAATATAGATTATAACTTTCAGCACAGTTTGTAGGTATCAAGTGTCCCACTGTGAAGTAGGATAGTAGTGGGAATAACATCTGCATATTTTCAGATTTTTATTACTGAGCTTACTCAGTGACAGTGTTATTTGCAACAAGAGAGTACTGTACTAAAAAACTCAGATGGCCCTTTCTACTACCATGAGTTACAGACACTGTTTTGTGATGGAAGTAAAATGTAACTATGGCTGGGTGATCCTTGATATACACCAGAAGCAGCTCAGAATAAAACCAAGTTCAGATCAAGTAAAACAACTCTGAAAACATATTTTCCGTGACTTAGAGAAGGAGGGACATGTGCAAAGCGGGAACATGAAAACAACAAGAAAAATACATTTCTTTAAACACCATCATCCTTACCTCCCATGAGGAAGAGAAGCCCTGCCACATACTGCATAAGGCCTCGATCCCAACAGCACCCCAGCACACCGATAATCCATCCAAAGAGGATGATGGCCACAGCCATGCCCATGAAGCCAGCTGTCATCCTGCGCAGATCTGCAGTGGGGAAGACAGAAAAACAACATGAGTGGGAGCAGTGATAAATCAGCATCATCAGGGGTTCATAACAGTCTTAATCCAAAATGCTACTGATCTGCAAGGACCTCAGTGTGTGTTGGTACAGGATGATTTGAGTAAGGATGATTCACAGAGAGGACAAACCATAAATTAAGTCACTAGCTTGGGCTGCGGAGAGAGAGTGGATGGCTATTTTACCATACAATGAAGCTCAGTGCAGATGTACTCAAGTGACTTGTGACAGCTTGCTCAGGAGCTAGAAGTTGTCAAATGGCCTCAGTGCAACGCTGTGCCTAGTAACTCCAGTCTCTGGGCACTAGCACAACATCTGTTTACATCTTGCCTTCTCGTCTCTGTCTGTTACTCCACGGCATCCAAAGGATGTCCCTGTTCAAACTGATCAGCAAAGCAGTTCCTATGCTTTGTGCCAGCACAGACATGACAGAAGATTCACCTCAGTTCTGACCCCCTTTGTGGGTAAGTCACTGAGCCCTCTGGGCCACAGCTTCCCACGTGTAAGTTGGGCCATAGCATCCAGTGGTGGTAGGAGTGAAACGCGGTACCTCCAGAACAGCAAGGCACACAGATACTCTGGTGTCAGACATCACTAAATGCACTCCAGATACACGGCTGGGACAGAGGACACATCATTGTCCTCTCCTCTACCTAGATGGTGACCTTGCCAGATGATTTTTGGTGAGGATGTTTTTGAGTGCTCCAGGGAGCACTGAGCGTAGGAGGAGGGCAGGGTGCTGGAGCAAAACATTTTTCTATTCAAGTGGGGACTGAGTACATCTGATGTGGGTAAAAGGCACTGACCTGCATTTATTCCATAAATAAAGGAAAGGGTCCCCAAGTCCTAATGAAAGGAATCCTTAAACAAAGACCTAGTTATGTTGCATATTTGCCTTCTGCAAAAAGGATGGGACTATGGGACTGCTGGGAACCCTCTCCCAGCATGTGCTGGGAAAAAAAAAATTCTTCACAGTTGGTTTGGATGTGAAATCTGGGCAGTGAGACCACCTGGCAACTGAAAGAGCAAGGACTGTGTGAGCTAAAGAGCATCTTCACACCCTCAGATAATGAAACAGATGGGGGCATCTTCACTAACATTTGATTATTCCCTGTCGCCCCGTCATGCACGCATAAAACGTTCAAGCACTGATTTGTCAAGAATATATGTACAGAGAAAATTCCAAACAAGTCAACTCTCTAAACACTTGTTTCCTTCTTGAAACTTTTTTTTTTTTTTTTGCACAGCAATGATTTTACTGTTTTTTTTTTTCAAGAAACAGAAAGCTTATGACAGAGGAGAAAGATTTGAAAACTGTGAATCATCCACCAGCCTCTATGGCAGCTTTTCTCCTTGGCTGGCCTTTGACTATTTCTCAGTTTCTGTTATTTTTTATGCTTTTCCCACAGTGGATAAAAGGACTACCAATACCCACAGCACAGATTCAATGAAATTTGTGAAGAGTGATAAATTACTATAATCAGAGATTTATAAAACTTCAGATCCAAAATGCTAAGTGCCCACAAAGTCTATAGGTGTGCTGGGACAGAATGACTTAAAGGCAGTTTACTCAGGTCCGTGTTCATTATAGCACTTTGTATGCAAGATCAAGTTGCAGAATGCAACCCCTCCCTTGAAGCTGTAACTCCTTCCTGTAGATTGTCACTGATTTTCCAAGGAGTCTCTCTGACAACATAAAGATAACCAGGTCTTCAGCCCACCAGTAAGCAGGCCCTTTTAACACATCTCAAAATAAGTACTTTTATTTTGGGTTTTGTGACTGTCCCTCCACATTTGAGTATGTTCAAGGAGTTCTAGTACAGAAAGAAAAAAAAAAAAAAAGGCATTTCCTGCAGAAACTTGTACTTCCCCCACGCAGTGCTAATCTCTGTTTCTTGGGAGTTTCTCAGAGTGCTTTCTAAGACACGCAGCAAATGTTAGTAAGCATCTTTGGTGGTCAAGTGTCTTCCTACTTTTTCAGTCCACGAAGGCCTGGGCTCAGTTTGAAAGACGAATGAAAACATAAAATCTTTACCGTTTCCTATGCCATCTTCCATAACAGCACAGCACATCTCTTCGAGGTGCTGCACAGCTCTTTGTGTCAGCCCTGCAAACCCCTTCCAATTTAACTTGTGACTGCTGATTGCAAGTAATGACATTTGCCTGTCCTAATGGAAACATACCTTAACAACCTATTTCTAATGAGCTCAACTTAAATAGCTTTATTCAGCTGCAAGATGTCCAGAACCCCTCAGATCTACCCCAATGCCTGGCTGATGGACCCAGTCTTCATAGGCCCCAAAGTGGCTCACAAGCATCCCCCACATCTTTGTATACCAAACTAAGGAATGGTGTTTATCCTGCTAAAATCTGTGAGAATTTTGCCATTAAACAGAAGAGTTAAAGGAGCAGGACCAAGATTTCTAGGCCAAATTTTGATGTTTGTTTCCCTTGACCTGTCTTGCTGATGGAGCTCGAAATTCCCTTTCTAACAACACAGCAAAATCCAAATTGAACTTCTTTATGAACTCTTAGTTCTCACAAGTTCAGTGAGCTTAGTTTAAGATTGCCACTGCTTAGGCCAATTGCAAATCTGCTCCTCACAAGTCCATCCATTAGGGACTACCTGAAACAAATAAAATATAAACTTTATTTTCTATTTAAAACTATTTGGCTTTTGTCCTGCCATAACATTCCTTGAGGGGAACCCTTGCAAATGGCAGTGCTGGGAAAGGGGGTTGTAAAATTGGTTTCAATAACAGCCTGCACTTGTCCAACAGCATGTTCCTGGATCTCCTCACCTGTCAGTGCCCACATGAAGCTGAGGTCAGTGCTGGGATCAAGTCTACTCAAAGTGATTCTTTTGTGGAAAAGTACTTAATGGATATAAACGGATCACCACCCTCAAGCTATTTAGAGAAATAGGAGCCTATATTCCCTGGACTCAATCCCTATTAATGGGCCTGTTTATGATTACTGTTTTGTTGGTGTGGTGCTTGACATGGAAAGGACAGAAGAAAAGCAAAGATTTGCATTGTGTACTCGAGGCAATATCTAAATTTGTTCTGCTAATTTAGGACAGAGGGATGACATATAAATAAACAATAGCTCATCAGTACAAATTGATGGGGTTTTGTCTGAGCTTGATTGGCACTGACAAGACCCTTCCCGAATGCATCCTGCAAAGGTAAAAAGGGTCATGCTGTCATGAAACACCACTTTGTGACGTTTGAGCACATTCTGGGTTTGGTTTATTTTTCTGAAATTGCTTTTATTTATTTTTAGACTATGAAATTAATAGTTCTCTACAGTCTTTCTCTTTTTGAAAACCTCTCTGAGTAATAGGATCTCAGGCTCACGGCATGACAACACCAATCAACTGAAGGAGTGATATGCCAGCAAAATGCATGCATTGTTGAATCTTCTACAGCCAAATGGGAGCTGCAACCACAAACAACCCTGATCTCAGAACGTTCATGTGCATTGCTTAGCTGGTCCTACAGCTGGTCCTCTCCTGGGTACCCATCCCAAGTCCTCACACAGTAACAAAGTGCACAGATTGCAGGGACACTGAATTCCCCTTCTCCACCATCTAGCAAACCGAACCTTTAGAAATGTAGCTACAAGGTGAAAGTAAGGAATGTGTTACATTGCTTATTCCATAACACCTGTAATACAGAAGTTGATTTTTAATGCTTTGCCTTCATGACTACTAGTTCCAATGATTTACTGTGTGAACATAGATACCAACATCACTTGTGAGTGAAAATGCAATATTACCTTTCCACATATGTTTTAGAAACACCTTCATCCTTTTTTCTTTTTGCTGTTGACTAAAAGCTATGAGTGAATATCTTCTCTTTGGGAGACTTTTCTTATCTGGCACTTCTACAGGTGCTGCTGCATGTAAAAGGCAGGGAACTCAATCCTGACTCAAAAGCAATGTGGATCATTAAGCAAGGAATACAAGTACCATTTTGTGTAGGCTGGGAACAAAAAATTCTTGACTGATAACATTGGAGAAGGGACAGGGAATGGAGTAATCCAGATGCTGTGATGGAAGCTGAAATAGTGAATTTGAAAGCCACAAGCTTTGTGAATCATGATGAAAAGAGAAACATTAGCATTTTAGACAACGTCCTTAAAATCCAGACAGATTCTCATAAACCAACATGCATTTCCTAAAAGCATGTTAGTTTTCTGCTGGGAATATTAACTCTATAACTTTTCCGAAGATAAAGAAACGCAGAAAAACTGGTTAAGAGTCGTTTATTTCCAAGCAACATGTGATGGAAAGTTCTCTCTGTCAGTTTGCAAATGCCCCTGCCCTTCCTTTCACCCTGATATCTGTCCATCTGTATTTGTTACGAGCAATAAAGTAATTCATGCTGGTTATCACATCATGGAAGAAGTTTCACACCCCAGCAGCTGCAAACATAACATGTTCTGATTCAGCTTTGCTTCTTGCAAATTTCAATATGCCTTTTTGACTTCTGATGTTCTGTCCTCTTCCTTGAAATTGCAAGTCATCTTTCTAAAGCAAGGGCTCAGTCTTCCTGTTGATATCTATCTTCCTTTCCACAGAATTTAACAATGCTTCCAAAAAACTAGAGATTTCTTTCCTCACAACACATGCAAGAAGGAGCCTCTTGTGAAAGATGGGGAAGCCAAGTCAAGAATAGTCAACATGCCCCCAGCCACATGAAAAGTTTGTGGAGAGAGTATAATTAAATCTGTATTACTAGGATTTCTGGACAGCCTCTGAACCACACAGCACTGCTTTTGCTTTCAGAACTGCTTGTTCTCAAGTGTTTGCTAGCAGATCAAACTACAGTGCTTGTTATCAGACCCTCAGAAAGTGCAATATTGCTGCAAATAGTATTTCAGGTAGTCCATCCTACAGGTCCTCCTTCCTTTTCCCAACAGAGGAAGGTCTGCAGGGACTAAGGACCCTGAAGCCTGTATCCAGAATATCTAGAACAGCTTAGAAGACATTCTGGGTATAACACAGTTCTTTTCTGAGGTGTCCCAACAAATGGGAAAATCGAAAAGGAAATCACAAATGTATTTCTGTGCCTGTCTAGTAACAGATGTCAGGATATACTAACGTCACAAGTAGAAATAGACTGGGACGGCGTAATTCGTTAGCATAATCCTTCATTGCAGGTCACTGTGATCTACACCTTCCTGTACTAAATTCCCTCTAATTTGTCTTTACCAGGGATCAGGAACATTTGTATTTGAAAAGAGTCAAAATCACTCATTTTCCTTCTTTTTCCAAACAAATGTATGTATTGGAAATTGTTAGAGAACTGCACACAGCCCCAGAGCACAATTTACCAGATTTCACTGAGCTTTGTTTAAATTACTTCTCTTATAAAGAATCAGCAGCACAGAGGTATCTTTCTCTGACATAATCCCTTTTCTTATCTCACCCCAAAACTTTGGCGGGGGGCAAGATAGAATTGGACAGATATGTCTTACTGAATGCCAGCCCTGGCAGCTCCCAGGTACAATGAACAAGTGAGTGTTAATGCAGGTGATTTTGAGTGGCATCTTCTGGCTCTCACTATTCTCTCTGCAGAGCTTAAAACCGTGTTTTGGATGAGGTTGGCAAACTGAAGGTGAGAGTTTTCATCTTTTCTTTCCGCTTCAGGTATGAAGAGATAAGAAATATGTATTAGTCTACCTGAGACTCTGTTAAAATCTCTGAGTGCCTTTCACTGTGGTAACCCAGCCTCAGTTTAAAGATTACTCTAACGCAATCTCAATGAGTACAACCCACTTCAACCAAAGTAAGAGTAGATTATATTTACATGTATCTGCACCAGAGAGACTCAGAAATACCCGTCACAAACATACACTAGAACACAACTCTCTCAAAGCTGAGAGAAAGAACAGCAGAAGAGCCTCACAAAAAGGGAAACCAGCTCTGTCAAGGATGAAGGGAGCCTTCATATTTCAAGAGGTACAGTGGCCTTTTTAAGACACATGCATAACTTCTCCTAAACTACAAAATTCCATCACATTCTCTTGACTTGAGATTGTTATTTGTGTGATAAACCATTAAGTGTTTGATTGCCAGCAACATATGAACCCACCTACAAGGAAAAGCTGACAGGAAGCTTCACAAGCTGGCTGTGTTAACATGTAGTTAACATGTCCCTCAGGATGAGATGTATGGAGAATGGACATCATGAGATTGATTTCTTCTTGTCAGGACAGGCCACCTATATGGATTTCCTCTGTCAGAGTTCTTAAGTGTTCTTACAGTTATTTAAAACAGAAACAATCACAAAAGGAAGGTGCCAGCTATGCACTGCTGGCACTTCAGTCTGCCTTCCTTCATAAGAAATCCCACCATTTCAGAGTCAGGTGAATAGTTCATCAAGGGAGGAATGAAGTCATGTCTTCTACAAAGGCTGACACCTTTAGAGGTTTATGCTGGCAAATAGCAAACCCCACATGAAACTGCAATTTCTTATCTCTGTTGAACTCTCATAAAGCACCAGAGGAAAGGGGGTGTCCCAGACCAGATCACATGCTGGTGTTACTGTCTGAAAGCAATTCCTCCACTATTTGGGGAAAATAACAGGGCCTAAGAAATTCTGCAGTGGCTGAAAGCACTATTTTATTCTTGCCTTTTGCTCATGTAGAGCAGAGAAGAGGCAAAAAAGAACCCCCAGACAATACGGGAGGGACTTAAGGAGGCACTAGAGAAGGAAGGACACAAGGCTTGTTTAAGTACAGGGCAGAAAAGGGTGAGAAAAAGTGCCTCATGAGGGTGAAAAGGTGGATTTATCTTCAAGAGACTTTATGATACGGATATTAGAGAGTTCAATGCATAAAGTTCAATGCATTTGTACAGCAGGAATTTAGTACATCTGAAGCAGTTCTACTGTAGAAGGCAGAAGACTTATGTCCTGGGAGAAAAATGGCTGTGAATACCATCCCATAGAAAGGTTTGGCTTTTTGCTCCAATCCTACTTTTCCTTATGCTCAAAAAGAAACTTCGGCCAGAGAAGAATAAGGATAGTTTTGATACCTGTTGTGTTGTTACTCAGTTCTGAGTGACAGCAGGCTAGGAAGAAAAGCAAAGCTTTGTCCTTAGAATCCCTAATCTAGTGGGCCAGAGTAGCTGAGCCTATGCCAAAGCACCATCCAACTTTACTCTACTCTGTCATACCCTGTTCTACCCTACCCTGCTCCACACCATTCCCTCTCCTTCTCTGGTTCTGCTGAGGAGATTTTCTCTGAAACTACCTGAAACTGATCATCCATATTTCTTCAGTGATATTCAACAGCTGATCTTAGAGAGTCTTTCTCTCTCCAGATTTACTATCTGTGCTTTTAGCACTGCAATATATGGTCATCTAGGAATATTTCCAAGCTTTGGTCCCAGCAGAGTACACTTGCAATTTGCCCAGTCAACCCTTTCATCCCTCTTTTCCCTCTCTCCTCAGAAACAGGGAAGGAAGTCTGAGGCCCCTGCAATTTTGGCCACTCTTCTTCATATTCATAACTTTAATCCTTCCTGCTCCTGCTAGGTGAGGCCACATAAAGCAAACATTTCTCAGTTGTGACCAAGCTAAGAGGCTTTTCATTACACAGCTTCCATGGATTATGCAGGTGTGGAAAAATCAGAGGCATTTGAAATAAAATGGCTTCTGCTCAATTTCAATGAGGACTTTGGGACTTCATGACATCAAAGCTGTGCCTTTTTAATTTTTCTTCCTTCCTGGACTTTTGAAGAAGTCAGATAGTACACACTTCTTTATGCTGGTCATGTCTTATTGTAAGTGACCTCTACCTTTAGCCACCAGAGCACAAGTATGATATTGATCAGGAGGAAGAACAACACAGTCCCTCAGCATCACATCAGCCTGACCAGAGGGATCCTTCCTGGAGGATATGAGGCACCACCTCCCTGCTCCCAATACCTCTACCCCTGGTGGTAGTGGGAGAGGCCAGGTGGAAAGCCCAGCTTTCTAAATGGAAGTTTCCCTGCATTCTCCAGTCATCTGGAAGAAATCTGTCATGGGCTCGGGGTTCAGGTGAAAGGTGACTCCCTTCACTGTAAAGTGCTTTCAGTGCTGGTGAGAAGTGCTGTTCTGACACCACTAAGACTGAATACTCCATTTATCCCCCTCAAAAAGTACAGTGCACAGGAGGCAATACAGAGCAGGGCACCAGGGCCAGCTTCACCATACAGCCCTGCTGCCAGGCTGTCACAGGCACCTAGAGATGCCTGGGGGCAAGGAACTGAGCTTCAGTGAAGAGCCCAATGTGCTCTGCTTTCCCTGAAATCAGTGGGAGGGTTGGGCACTCCAAAGCTTTCCTTTGAAAATCAGACTTTCTCCTCTCTCCCAGGGGGGCCATGGAAGCTAGTTCACCACTTTTTCCTCATAGGCATTCAGATAATAATGACATACAGTAACAGTTGTATGAAAATAATCTGGATAAAGAAAGCCCTATAACCTATTCTATATATTAGTTACTTTATTATTCAGTTTATAGAACTGCACTTCTATTGCGAGCAGACTCTGCCCTGTTACAATCTGCTTTTTATATGCTGGTCACCATCACAGTATCTACATATCCACTAAACATACGGAATTTTATTAAGATTTAATCTTCAGTTAGTATCTCTTGAACCACTTCTTGCAAAGGAGGATAAGGCTCATCAGGGCCAGAAAGAAGCAGAAGAAAAACAGACACACTTTTTTTCTTTTCCTTTCAGTGAGGAAAGAAGAGTGGACAAAAACAGATGGATAATTGACGAGAGTGATGAGAAAAATTAAAGAAAAGCTTGCATTAAAGATGAGAAATGGAGCGCGACAGGATGCAAAAAACATAGTTGTATGCAAAACTCCAGTATCAGACAGTGTTAAGTGTCTCTTGTAAAAAGCAGATTTACCCTAAGCTTCTCCCAAAGATAAATGAAGTCAGAGATGTGCAGCAATGGAGCACTGGAAGAGCAGGAGGGGTAAGACAGAAAGAGAGAGACTTGGTAACAAGTCTTTATCTTCTTCCCTCTGCATTTGACTTCCCTCCTCTGCTGCCTATCCCAGCACCAAGGCCTTGCTCACAATCAGGAGCAACTAAAACATTATGCTAAAGGTTTTTCTTCCTTTTCATCCCCTGCCCCAACCACTGCACGAGCCTGAGCATAATCCCAGCACAAAGCATTCAGAGCAGCACGTTTGATAAATGGCTGGTGTGAAAAAGGCTGGAGGTGGAGGGATGGTATCTCTGCTTTATCAGTGGCCCAGCACTCTGCTCAAACATACTCATTCCACAGATCCCAGCATTAAACATATTCATTCAAGAACTCTGAAAGACGTATTCTTGTTTTTAAAAAGACTATTTAATGCAAGTGAGGCTGGGCTGAGGTGTAGGAAGAAAGGAAGGAGGATGGAGGAGAAGGAGGGAAGAAGTAGACAAAGACATTTAGAGCTGTGAGAAAACACTGTCCCTTATGGAGAAATTTTGATTTTGAAGTTTACTCTTCTATTAACATTTAAATTGAAAGGCGTTTCTTCCAAGCTCCACATAGGAAACCAGAAAATCTGCATTTAAATAGATACCATTTAAATGTGGGGAAAAATATATATCAGCATTGAATGCTTTCCCATTTGTCTGAAAAGAACTTCTCTTATAGATGATTATTAATTTTTTCTTTTTTCTTTGTCAGTGCTAAAAACAGAAATTGGAAGTACATTAAAATTCTGCTTGGCACAAGGAAGAGGTGGGGGATGGTTGCTTAATTGACCCAACCCCTGATTCTGAGCTCAGATTTTCTCCAGGAGGGCTGCTGGAGCCTGCAGGAGGCTGTCCAGCCTGCTACCAGGGTCAGGGCCAAGAGGGGCCTCTCCTGCCTGGTCCTGGAGACATGGCACCCATGACCAAGGGGCTCCACACTCCCACTGCAATGCCCATCTCACTGGGGATGTCACCAGGTCCCTCATTCCCAGCTGGAGAATCACACTTTCTGCAGTTTTGTTGGACACCTCTGTGGCTTCAGGACACTATACAGAAAACAGGGATATGCACCTCCTTAAAAACCACCTAAGCATGGCTCTTACATGTGCTGTGGGGCAGGGTGTCATCTGTCATAGTAGGAGAGCTCACAACTGAGGAGTCCGTGGAGTTTTGGGAGGCTGCACTCGGAGTGTTTGGAAAGAGGTCCTGGGGCAAAAGAAAATGTCCACAAGTTGATCCATGCTTCACATCATGCTCTCATCATGTCGATGGGAAGGAGGGCTGGTGTCCCAGAGGCTCAGCTATGGACTCTGGTGACCTTCACGCTTCGGGCACTGGTCTGAATCTGGGTCAGGCTGGTGGTGGCTGTGAGCTACAGTCCAAAAGCCGGGGCAGTGGTTCCTGTGAAACAGCTGCTCCATACAAACCCAAAGGACAAGTACCTATACTGTGCTTTAGCTCTTTTTAGAGAACAACAGCATGACACAGATCTAAATTTTTGGTAGGGTCTGGGCACTTCTCCACTTCCTCCTCATGTCCCTCTAGTGCATGGCTCCAGGGCTTCTACCTGGACACTGGGGTGACTTTTAAAAAATAAGGTGGAAAAGCCAGAAGAAAAAAATGAGGCATGAAAAGGATAGTTCAGTGATCTAGGTACTAACAGGGAGTCTGTAAAGATGCAGATACTACTCCTTGCTGTCTCACAGACTTGCGTGGCAAGAAAGTCAGGCTTTCTGTGCCTCAGTTCTCATAAACCAGAAAAATCTCACCTCACTAGGTCATTTTGAAGATTAATACATTAAAGACTGCAAGCTAGGTTCTCTGCAGTGATAGCCCAGGAAGCCCTAAAAAGGACAGATAAAAACTGCAGTATGGGAATTTTTTCAGTGGTGATTTGGAATTCATTCTGATTAAATCCAAAAAAGCAGAGAGATGTAAATAAACAAAACAGTAACTCTCACCTAAACACAGCCACCTACAAATTTGGGGAGAGCAACTGGAAATCATGACTGTTTTGGGGCCAAGCTGATATCATGGAACTAAGAACCCACAGTCTCCCACTTTGACACTGGTTTTTCATCAGACCCAAGTTTTGCAGCATGATCTCGTCTCTAGTCAGTGTGTTGGTGAAGATGAACATCTGTTGTCACTCAACATTCAAATGAATTTGGCCAGCTTGCTCCCATTGCCTCTCCATCTCCCTCTCCCAGCTTGCTGGAATCTCCCAAAGAACAGCCTCATTCTTCATGGGGTCTCCAGCTGATTGTTCTCCTATGCGGATGGCAACCACTTTCTGAAAATATATATGTGACAAGAAGAAATGTTTAGGAGAAAAAGCAGGTGCCTGGAAAATGGATTCCCATTTGTCCTTCCCTGCCCCTCTGCAAAACCCAATCATTTCTGTGTTAATAAGCTCGCTGACTATAATGTGGCACTAACCTCTCACAATTGATGCCAGTGACATTTTGACAGTTCTACATATGGGCCTGCCAAAAGCAGAAGGAAAATAAATTTGTAATTTGGTAAAAAGCTGGGTGAGCAGCCAAAGCAGCTGGGGGGAAGGAGAAGAAAACTGCCAAAGAGCCAAACGAAACCCCACTGCACAGATGTTACACACAGCAAAAAGGAAAAGCACATCCACAGCTGGAGTACCCCTGCAAATATGTGCTCAGAAAAAAAGCCTTAGGCACCTACTCAGCCCAGTCTAGCTTGAGATGCCTCCCAATAGATTCTCCTCACGTGGCAAATTTAGAAGTCTTTCCTAGCAGAAGGGAAATGGGACACAGCCTTTAATCTGTACAAACTATCTGGTTAACATCAGATATCACAGGATTCAGTGGTTGCTGTAACAAGGAATCTTCCATATTTCTGCCAATGTGATCAGTTGTAGGGAAACAACTATTTCCTAACACTGTTTTGTGCGGTGCCTTCAAATTTACTTTTCAAAGTATCACTGCACAAAACATCCCTGACAGTTCACGGATTGACTCAGCTACTTGGTGCCTGTATCACATCCCATTTCTTCAAATTACTTATATTGAATCTCCTAATATTTAGCTAAAAACTAACTTCCAGAAAGAGGTGCAATCATCATGTGACAAGATGAAGAAAAGAAGAATGTTGCACTTAGCAGTTTGTTCAGGTGGTTAATTAACCCCCAGTCTGGAGAGGCAATCTATTCTTTCAGTGGGATAGGTCCAGTTTCTGCTGCCAAGCAGTTACTGAGAGGTGGCAAGGTAAGTGGTGATGTGATCAGTGCCCTTCCTTCTGATTCCCATTTCAGCAACACTGAAATAACTTTCTTCCTGAAATTAGAGGACTATGGCTTTTATGATGGTGTACTGAAATCTTGGTGGAAAATGTGAAGGTGTGTTTGCTGCATTTGTGTATGTAAATAGTCATGTGTTGTAATGGTATAACTGATGTGCATGGCTAACCAGAGATGCAAAATTACTACTAAAAGATAACGGCTTATTAAATTTTCTTTAGGACAACGTGGGTCTTCTTGGAAGACCAGCCAGAGGGGCATCCCAAGGGTCTGGATAAGCATACCCCAGCTTGCAACTGAGAGGCAATGGAACATGCTCTTCCCATATTCAGAAACAGAGCCAAACGTGGAGCCCGAAGGAGCTCTAACAAAACCTAAAATACTCCCTAAGCAAGGGCAGGGGGAGCCACTGGCTAGCAGCTGCTAGTGGAGGTGGGCTGACACTGAAAGCACAACTTCAGAAAGCTGGGTCTTTGCACAGGCTGAGGACAGTAAGCCTGATAAAAATGTCAGATGTACTCTTTTCAAAACATTTTCTCTGAAGTGTATTTGTGTTGAAGAAATAACTGTAGGGCAGCTGCTGGACCACTGTATTAACCATGCTCATGGGGAGTGTGAACTCTGAGACCTTTTCAAAGTCATGTCACTTGATAGGCAGGGGATAGTCACTGGGGCCAAGGCTGGACCACACATGGGTGTTTGATGCAACTGCAGGACACAGGTGACTGCTTCCAGCCTGACATTTGTAAGGGGTCACACCTGATGGAATTGGGAGGATGATGGAGGTCAGAAGTGCAGAGTGTCCGGCAGCTGTGACAGAGAGCACACTGGATTTCACTATGGTGAGTTTGATTTGAAGCCATTTACCTGTCAGACTTCAGGGAACAGCGTGGAGCTGCTTCCAAAGCCAGTATACATAGCTCTGACTGATTCTGGCAACACATTCCTTCATCTAAAATAGCTGGTAGGATCCAGCTCGGCATGTGAGATTATCTGGTCTCATCAAACAAAAAAAAAAGTGAAAACTTAGTCATTATTTGGCCACAGCCCTGCAAGCAGGTAGGGGTTCCACACATGGCATGGGACAGAGTGAGTCCCTACCTAGCAATGCCACTGACACAGAATAGCCTGTAGGTGTTCAGCCAAAGCTTTCTCCTAAAGTCAGCTCAGTCTCAGTTTTGCAGAGGGCATCCCTGTCCCAGCACCCAGTTCCCATTCCCCAGAGGGCTTCATTTCCTTCCCTGACATCCCAAGCCCTAACGAGCTGTGCTGCTATTCATGCTTTTTCAATAAAGGCCTGTCCTTGCACAGGCTTCCCTGATGGCAGCAGCAGTGGAAGCACTGGTTAGCAGCAGATTTTTCTTCAGCTCTTATCAGCAGTCCTGCTGCTGATATAATTTCACAAGCCCACACCAAACTAGGGCAACTGTGGGAGGTTTTCTGAGAAATGACCACATGCTAATGGAAATTGTCCAGTCTAAACAGCCTCCATGCACTGACTGACAGGGTAGGAGACTGAAAAATCCTGGAGCTGTGTGTGGTCTCACAGGACCTGTTACCTTTTCATGGAAAGCATCCCTTGATCTTTGCTAGGGAGAACAGTGAGTGCTGCTAATGCAGCAGTCCTGCAGGCAGCACTCTGACTCAGTCTCACAGAGCGGTGTGAGGCTGTAAGAGGTGGCTTGAGATCTCTGAAGGGACTGATATTTGCATGGCAAACGGGATGGAAGGGCCCAAATTCCTGAGGATACCAGTACATATTCTAGCAAATTATCTAAGGTCACCTAAGCTCAACAAACAATTCCCCCACAACACCACCAACAGACCCTGGTGGTGTTCCTTCACACCATGTATTTTTCAACCATCATCCCAAATGGTGGATTGTTGTTGTTTCCATATACTCAACACCCCCAAAACCAAAGTCCCTGTCTGTCTCTGAAGTCTGCAGAATGCACAGCAACGTGAGGACAAATCTGACCATCCCCCACCTACCTCATCAATCAGCCAGGAGCAGGGTTGATAATGTGTTTGGAGACAGGCAAGAAGAGAGACGGGGAAAGTGCTGACAGTTATAAATGTTTTGCCACCTGAATGTGACATTAATATATGTATGCAGTGTGTTCACAACGTTAGGTATTTGTGCACAACCCTAATAAATACCATGTTTGACAGCAGTTTCACAAAACCACTCAATGAGCTAGAAGAACATGCCATGAGACAGAGTTTCTAGCTTTACTGTGAAAAAAAGAAATATCCCTGTATTAGTCAGATCCTTGACTTAGTGGAAATCTAGAGCAATTCCAAGGAGCTCCATATAAAGTTTAAATTACTCAAAACCGTATTGAAATGACCAGATAAACAAGTGATAAAAGCCTGCTTCATAAGACACATTTCATTTCTATGCCCCAGGAGAGAGCCTTAATAAGCTTCTGAGTTAGAAAGACCAACATAGGATGTATGGCATTACAACATCTCCATCTCAGGAACTCTTTTTTTTTTTGGAGAAGGCACAGTTATCCTGTTTCTTTCACTGGATGATGATCCGGTGGCTGCACTCCAGAGTCAGAAAGCTCATCATACTACATGACTTGCCTCATGAGTTCACCTTAAAGGCCAAGTCTGTGACACTGATGTAGATCAGAGATGTTTTTAACACAAGTGGGAAGCTGACTGTCAAACTACGCTGGCATCTTCCTCGCACTGCCCAGGTGCTGTGATGCTGCATGTGGACACGTGGACACATGTAGGCCTGACTGGGTGCTGTCCTCCCTGAGGAGCCTCACATTTCCTTGTCAGCAGAGCTCCCAGAAGCAGTGAAACAACGCGTCTGTGTAGGTATCTGCTTGATTCTACTTTTCTGTTGGTTTTGAGATGTTACAAAAGAGGGAAAGTTAAGTATCACTTTAAAATGTTGATATACTCCATATAAAAATCCAAAAAGTCTCATATGGGCATTTTCTTATCATAAAGCTTCTGACATTTCATTTCAAACAGTCTTTTTTAAAATTGCACTTACATTTAAAAGAAAAAGGATTCAAAAGCGTTAAGACAGTCAAAGCACCTCAATTCAGCCAAGACTCTATTGGCTGCTCCAAAATAAATTGTTGTTCATTTTGCTGAAGAACTTTTAAAAGCCGCCTGCAGCCCTCCCACCATGCTGTTTTATTCACTTTGCCTTTCCAGCCAGAAAGCCCTTTTATCTCAACAGCTCTGTCCATCAGTGCAGCACCTGAGCAGTGGCAGAGGGCTGATAATATCCCTGGCAAGAATGAGAAGGCTAAACTGGGAAGCCAAGCTTTGACAGCAGTGGTAAAACCAGAATTGATTCTCAAATATTTTGTTTCTGAGATGACACATGGTTCCATTTTTGTGCCTACACATGAGTGACTCAATTGATTTGGGATCTGAAATCCTCGTAGCACATTTTCTCACTTTTAAGAAGCATCTTAGTTCATCTGTATTGGTTGGTTTGCTCACTTCCTAATGGGTCTCCCCAGATCTGATACAGCATTTGAAGCTATGGTTGGTACATATGTGAAGGAGAGGGAACAAATGGAGGGAGGGGCCCACTGTGCATTGCTAACAGTCACACATTTCCAAAAAGCTGTGGTTAGGAGATCCCTAATTCACTTAACCTCTTTGGTCTCATCATGCAGCATGAGATGCTGAAAGGGAAAGAAAAGATTGCAGGCAGCTCTTTTACTTTTGCACATCAAAACCCTCGCCTCAGCTCGGTACAGAGCAGCAGACAGATATAGTAAACACAGAAAAACAGCTTTTGATTGGGAAAGAAGAGCTTTCTTCCTGGTTGTGTAGTGCTTGTGTATGTGCAATTAGAAAAAAAAAAAACCCAGAAAACTCAAACTGTTTCAGGAAGCCGTGCACACTGGGGCCAGGATTCACTTCTACTGCACTCCACCAGGCTACAAGCAGGATTTATCTCCCTTTTTCCCTTAGTAATTACAGTACAGCACAAGGCAGGCAGTTGTTCCTCAGACAACAATGACGTGCACCTTAAAAGAGCCTATTGTGCCAAATGCTCAGGCACCAAAAGATGAGATGCATTTTATCAGGGTCCAGAATCCCATTCCCTTTTCCTTTAACTGAGACCTTTCTATCTAGAAAGCCAAGACACAAGCCCAATGCATGGCAATATCTGTATTTTAAGAAAATACACCACCTTTCCTTCTACAGCTGCCAGCCTGCCCCTCTCCAGCCATCTCCCCACCTTTCCTTCTATCTGTCCCTCTATCCCCATCTCTGGTACAAATTCCTCCTTTTCTCAACATGCTCTTCTCTGCTTGTCTTCATTTTGCATTGTCTTTCGCTTCTCCTTTCTTAACACACACCTCCCTTTCCTTCCTAACATCCCCCTGTAATTTCCTCCCATCTCCTTTTTCTCTCTCACTAGGCTGACACATCTTAACACCCTCCCTGTGACTTCCAAGATATGTGAAAAGCTGTAGTCAGGTATTAGATTCCTTATCAGGTCAAAACAAAATATTAGGGAAGTCAGTGGACAGATGCAGTGATTATGGTTCAGTGTGGACAAGAACGACATCAGTCTCTATGGTCCCAGATGGGATTTAAATTGCTGGTAGAATGCATCATCATTGATTTTCCACTTCCTCCCTTTGTGGTATCTCTCCAGGGCTAAGGTAAGAGAGTTTGGGTACCTTATCTCTGCATTTCTTATCTCAGTGCAGTTGCTCTCTCTTATATATAAAGTTAGCTATGAATATCCTGAATTTGTGCAGTTAGATATTGTCCTCTACTATTTTTATTGCTAAGTTACTGATACTCTTAACTGTAACAGCACTTGACGCTTTGCTTAGCAATTTTTTTACTGTGCTTGCTTTTATTATTTTTTCAGAACCACACCTAGTGAGGCATAAGAAAGCCCAAGAGAACCCCACCTTCTGATATTTCTAGTGTCTTGATGTACTGAAGTACTAACTTGATATCGCTCCTCCTAATTTAACCTTTTTATGACACGTTCACTGTGTTGCTGTGGTGTCACACACCCAAAGCACGCTCATGACTTTGGCTTTTCACCTTTGAACAGTGTTTTCATCTAGCGCCCTACACATGAGCCTATCACTCAACAAGGGGTGCAGAGGATGCTCAGCTGAGTCTCGGTGTCTCTGTGCACTCTCCATTCTCCCAGAGGCCGTGCTCCAGCCACAGGGAGCCATCCCCAAGGCACAGTGATTTTCTGGGTCCTGGCATATCTCTGCCAATGGGATCTCCTCCTTCAGGGAAGGGACATCGCTGGTGCCAGGAAGTGCCTTCAGACCACTGTCTTGCTGTGTTAACAAGCCACGAAGGGAACACAGCAACAGCTTGGGTTCCTTTGTCTGCAAATCCAAGTGACCCAAGCCTGGCACAGACCCCGATAACCACAGCATCTAGACATCATTAACAACTTAGCTTAATTACATCCTAATTTCTTTACAAAGAGCCTATGAGTGAGATTTCAATTAACTTTAACTCTATATAAAGTTTAACGTGTCTCTATCATTCCATTAAGATGATCTGGGACAAGACAAAGATAAACATAGATGTTAACATTCTATAAAGTATGAGATTTTTAATTAATTTTAACAAAAAATTAATTATCAAGTTATTTATAAAGCTCATAAAATTCATTTTCTGCTCACAGAATGTACTATCTGTACATTTGGGATAGGTTTGTTCTGTCTCTCAAACAAAACACATTCTCAACCCCTTTTGATCTAATCTGGTTTTACCATGGAGCATAATCAGCAATTCTTATTAAAAAGCGCTTTGGAACCCTCAAATCAAAACCCCATCTAAGTGCAAAGTCCTATTAATGTTTTCAGTGAACATTTCTATTATCATTTGAAGAGCAAAATAAGGTTTAGCTCAGGCAGGAGCCTGTTTGACTGAACCAAAAACTCGCCTTGCTGGGAGTAACAGCTGGAAATATGCCATGCCCTTAAAATGAAGCTACTTTAAAGTCAAGCTCTGCTCTGGCCCAAAAGAAGTGACTACATTCCCAGCACAGGGTTGGAAGCTCTGCGGGCACATCATTAAGTAGGCGTTTTTGAGCGAAGAATTCCACATGATAAATCTGAAGATGCATTAGTCTATGGAAGAGGATGTGACCCGACTCGAGACTTTAGATTCATTTATTAAGAGGGCAGCTCAGCTTCAGAATTGCCAGATCAGGGTTTGCTGGCCATTAAAGCTGCCCTGTTTGCTGGCTATTAATTTTAAACATGACTGCATAAGCAGCCAACAGCCTCCCACGTGCCACTGTTGAGCCAGCAGCCAGGTTTCCTGGCCAGAAATGTCATTTGTAGAGATGCTCAGAGCCCAGGGGTGGCATCTCGAGGGGCCACATTTGGGGAGAATCTGATTGCACCCACCTGCAAATACATTTATGGGGACATTTCTCAAGCACTGGGCACGTTTTTTAGTCCATCCCCTGTCCCCAGAGATGATTCTGAAAAAGCCTAAGGGATTTGCTCCAGAGGAGCCAGACTTCTCTCTCTGGCACGTGGCAAACGCAGTTGTACCACTGAGCTTGGTGCACTGAGAAGCCCCAACCCTGAATCTCCTTCAATCCCCGCAAAACAGGCTCTGGGGTCAGAGGCTGGGTGCTGTCTCACGGCCCCCATGCCAGCTGCCATCCCTGTAATCAGGGCCATTAGCAGGTTGCTATGGAAGTTTCCTCTCCCTGGAGAAGGTGTCAGGGCACTGCTCAGGGGAGACAGGAAATGAAAGAGGAGGAAGGGAAAATGCAGATGACTGGTGGAAAAACACTGTCTGTTGGAACTCCCCCCAGAGCATTATTTCCTTGGCCAGAGCAGACCACACACTTTGTAGTCAGGACTGTGTATTTTGTCTCCAGAGAAATGCTCGCCTTGGCATGACTAATACAACAAGTAAACCCAGCACAGCAGAAATGTCACCAAAGTCCCTCCCACACATGACCTGCGATTACCATAAGTGAGTATTCTTAACCTGCTGCACCTTTAATTGATAGCTAAAAGGAAAGATGGGAAGAAGGAGAAAACTATGCTGAATTTCAGCATCTTCCCAACTCTTGGTAAAAACATGGCTTCTGGAAAAAAGAGAAATTAAAAGCATCAGGCAAGTTCAATTCCCTTCCTACTACTGATTCCCAGCTTCCAAGCACTGGAAAGAAACAGAGCAAATCCCTCGCACAACCATATCTCCCGAAAGGGAAGAGAGTGCAAACAAGACTGAGGGAGAGGTTTAGTTTCCAGCCCACACCGACTGCTGCACCAGTGGGGAGAAGCAGCTGGGGAAAGAGACTGGGAACGAAAAGTCTTTAAATGGTTTTTGTTCCTCCAGAGTCACAGGGGGTGAGAATCCATAGTCTAGGTAAATCTGGATGTAAAACGAGCAGGGACCCAGCTGGAATCAGTTTAGTGATATAAAGACACATAGTCTTAATTAAGGGAATTGTGATTTGCCAACGAAATCCCAGCAGGGCGTCTGTCCGCCTGATCAAAGACTCAACTTTCTGATGGAATCTTAAGTGCATGAGCCATGAAATTACTTTTTGAAAAGGGAACATGCAGCACGAAGAGGCAGAGCGAGAGGGGAGGAGGTGGAGGGGAGAAGGGAGGGAGGTAGGGAGGGATGGGGAGCAGATTGGAGCTCCAAGGGATGCTACTGGGAGCCCTCTAAACAAAGCTAGAGAGGGGCAGGCTGGGGAAAAAATGATGCCAGACTGCCAGCAGAGTCAGCACCTAAAACCATTACCCAGCCCACTGAATAAAGACACATTCCTAACTTGCTTTTCTTTCTTTTGTGTTTTGGGATTTTTTTTTT
>VWZT01000404.1:466291-487916 GCA_013397055.1 Pachycephala philippinensis
CAGGACACTGCAGAGTTACACACTGGGAATACAGGATTTGAAAAATATAAAAGTTAAAACCTAAGGCATCATTAGCACCATTCACCACAAGTCTCTGGGCATGATCATCCAACCAGTTTTTTACCCCCCAGAAAGTCCACCTGACCAAGCCATTAGCAGCCAATTTCTCCAGAAGAATGTTGTGGAAAGGTATATCAAAGACTTTAGGTAAAGTCTAGGTAGTCGACATCCACAGCCTTTCCCTCGTACACTAATTGAACTGAAGATCCTCTGGCCTGTGTACGGTGTGATTTTAGTTCCCACACAGATAAGCTTGTTAAGCTCAGATTTTGCCACACAGACTGGGTGCATTGATAATTCATAACTTAAAGCACATCTTACCAAAATGTTAAGGTGATACAATATCACCTAAAGTGTCCCTGACTCAAAATGAATTCCCTTTGGAAGCAATAAGAGAATGGTTGGAAAAATGTGTGTGCATGCTTGTATGTTCAGCATATGGTAAATTAAAGAGGGTATTAGTCCACAGAGAAACTAATTATTTCATCCAGTTACTAAACACCATGATAAAATTATAACATTATCCAAAATGTGGATCATTTTCATTTTAAATACAATGAATGATCTGAGTTTTGGACTACTGTGCTTCACAGACTGCAACCTCCTCCATTTGCCACATCTCCTAAGCCCCTGGATATCTCCTGCTGCCTTATGATAAATATCCTCCAGGTCTCCCACTGCTGCCACTTTCATACCCAAATTTCACGCAGCCCCAGTAGTTCTGCTCTCTCTGCTGGAGCAGCAATATATTTATTACTATATTATTATTGTATTTCAGCCCCCAGCTATAGTAAATTCCATCCTGCTGTAACCCCTACCTCCATCTACCATTAGACAGCCTGGGATTCCCACAGACTTGGCAAATTTGATAGATTTGTTTATCAGCTCATCAGAACTGATGCGTGCATGGACTTACTGCCTGACTGCAACTGAAAGCTGGCAGAGATGTGCCGGGGGTACTTTTCTCACTTTCCTCTCCTTATCTTTCTCCATCCAGCGTGGGGAACAAACAATAGTGATACTTCAGGAAGCATTAGTTTGAATTCAGGTTTCATTCCAATGAACAGCTCACTCCTCGCAAATTAAACATTCTGGAAGCTCCTTTTAGTGTCCATTATACTGAGCTAATATAGCTAATATCTGGCTTATGTAACGTCCTTTGTTTATAGCAGTGACTGAATATACATCACAGATTTCAGCAGAGAAAGTCCTCCGCAGACCCAATGGCAGATCCAAAAGGTGTCCTGCTGATGATTGCCCACATAAATCCAAGCAGGGAAAAAATGAAAACCAAGTGTTTTCCTGTCTAAATGACAATTTCCACTCCCAGCAGAAGATGACATCCATCACTTTAGCACCACTTAGCCAATCACCACAGCCACGGTAAGAAGGGAAGAGCAAGGCAGGGAAGAGCACTCGAAACCCTGAATAATCAGGATTTTTCATGTAGGTTTCTTACTTATCACTTAGCTGAAGGCAGCCACATGCAAAAATAAAAACTGCACCTTTATCTAAATTCTACTCCCTGTACCTTAATACAGCTTTACTGAAGTCAGGTAACTGAGAACTGAATTTGGTCTGTATTGTCAATAATGATAAATCAATATTTGCTGACCTCCTGTGAGAATATCCATTCACTTTATTAACAGGAAAGTGCTCTTGGTTGACCTGACACTGTTTATCCCATGGTTATCAAAACTACTCCAAAATTAACTGTTAGGAGAAATGAGGACATCTCTCCAAAGAGAAAATGAAGGAGAAGAGAGAAGGCTTTGGTGGCTGAGAAGGGGATTTCAACACTACCCAGCCAGTTAACAGCAGGTCACCAGAATGGTTCCTAACGCTGGATTTTAAAACAGAGTTTACACTACTCCAAAATACATTTGGGATCTTTAAAAAATTCTCTTCTGTCTTTGAAATAGCAAGAAAATTGCATGGTAAAAGATCTGAGATTTCTGATATTTGTTTAGTACTTCATATAAACATGTTTAGAAGGGATCTATGAAAATGAGTGAAGAGGAGGTGATTAAACCTCCAAACAATGCCATTTATTTTGTTTGATCAAGAGTGAAGAAGTTGATAAAGACTTTCAGCTGAACTTGGTGAACCTGTGAATGAGCACAAAGACAAGAAATGAAACTTGGTGCTGAAAAATGTTAGGTACCAGAAGGAATCATTTGAACTCATTGCACACATTACTGACTTCTAAATTATCTATGAACTCCATGGACAGTTCAGTCTGTGACAAAGGCAATCTTCAGGACAAATTAAATACCAAGCTGTATGAAGAAAAGCGAAAAGAAGAACATTGAAATATGATAGTTTCTTAACAGTAATCCATGACATCCATGTAGAGAAAGAATTTAGTTTAAAATTTTGAAAGGTATGACTGGAAGGAAAAAAATCAGGGCAGTCTGTTACAGAAAAAGCAACTGTTACAAGTCTGGAAACACTGAGGGGAAAAAAAGACTGTAATGACTGCTCAGAAGAGCAAACCCCAGTCCATGGGGAAGAACTGCATGAAAACAAGAAATGGTGAAGAAAAGTTAAATTAAGAGATTTGATTTCTCTCGCCTTCCTATGAGAAGATAAATTAATCATTGGACTGAAAAAATGACAGTTGCCTGGAAACCAACTATCATGACCAGCTTACAATCAATAAGGGCAACAAAAGTTCAGCATCTGCAAGCAATACTTCCATACCCCTACCCACATGCATACAAAATACACAGGTACCAACAAATTGTCTTAAGGCTTCAAGAGAAGGTATTTAAATAAAATTTGAGTGAAACTGAGAAAGGATCAAAGATTAGAGAGCTAACATCACTGAAAAATGGAAGTGCTTCATACAAGAAGAGTTAATTAACTAGTCAAAATGCTGGAATCACAGGGAAAAGCTTACAACATGGGGTAAGAAAACAATGCTTGGTTTGATGGCAAATAAAGCAGTAATTAGAAATTAAAGCAACATATGGTAAAATGTAAGGCAGCAATTACAGGTGGCAGTCAATATAAATGAAAATTACGGGGTGTAAGAAACCGATGAGGGAAGATGAAGAAATTAGGGGAAAATGCCGGCTGACAGAGTTAAGAATAACAAAATCATAGAAACATTAAGGTTGGAGAAGACCTCCAAGGTCATTGACTCCAACCCTTGACTGAACCCCACCACACCAACTACACCATAGCACTAAGTCCAGTCGTTTCTTGAACACTTCCAGGGCTGGTGACTCCACCACCTCCCTGGGCAGCCTATTCCAATGCCTAACCACCCTACCAGTGAAAACTCTTTCCTGATATCCAATCTGAAACTTCCCTGGTGCAGTTTGGTGCTATGTCCTCTTGTTCTGTCACTAGCTGTAAGGGAGAAGAGGCTGGCCCCAGTATTCCTTGGTCCTGCTGGCCATCCTATTGCTGATACAGGCCAGGATGCCCCTGGCCTTCTTGGCCACCTGGGCACAAGCTGGCTCTTGTACAGCTGCTGTCACCAGCACATCCAGATCCTTTTCCTGTGGGCAGCTTTGCAGCCACTCTGTCCCAGCCTGTGGCACTCCAGGGCGTTTTTGTGACCCAAGGGCAGGACATGGCCCTTGGCCTTGTTCAATCTCACACAGTTGGCCTTGGCCCATCGATCCAGCCTGTCCCGATCCCTCTGCAGAGCCTTCCCACCCTGCAGCAGGTCAACACTCCCACCCAACTTGATGTCATCTGCAAACTGAGCATTTGATCCTCTCATCCTGGTCATCAATAAAGATATTAAACAGGACTGGCCCCAACACTGAGCCCAGTGACTGGGCCAACAGGATGTAACTCCATTCTCCATCACATCATTCTCTGGGCCCAGTCATCCAGCCAGTTTTTCACCTCCAAAGAGTGCACCTGACTAAGCCATAGGCTGCCAGTTTCTCCAGGAGAATGCTGAGGGTGTTTGAAAACACTCCGGGAACAAAAGAAATCTGCAGGTAGGTGGAAGTATGATACTAGATAAAAGTGGCAAAATTGTAAATGCCGAGGTAGTAAAATGTCTTATAACCATTACTATGGCTGTTTAACACGTTATGTATATATTTAGTATTTACTGAGCTGGCAATAATTAATTCCAAACATACTGGGAACCAGGGACAAGTTCTGTAGGCCAAACAGCCAATTCTTGAAAAGCGGGCTTACAAACATCCCTCAGCACCATGATGTTAATTTTTAATACACTGTAGGATGTTGAGGAATTTGGTAGGACTGGGGGAATCTTAATGTTGAGTCAATAGTCAAAAAGGGCAAGGGAAGAAGGGGGGGTTCTCAGCCTGACAATAATCCCAGGAAAGATCACAGGAATGCTGACTCAGTATCAATAAAATTCGTGCCAAGAAACACAGGATTATGGGGACAAAGTATTTTTAAAGCAATAGTTTCATACTCTAATTAAATTACAAACTCCGTAGACAATGGTAAGTGAATATGCTACAGAAATTTTGGCTTTTGTAGAGTTTGTGACTTATTATCTCATAGCACTGTGATTTAAATGGCATTATACATTAACAATAAAGTACCTATTCAACGAATTGAGGACTGTCTGAGGAATCTCAAAAAGGACCAAAGAACAGAATCATCATTCAGTAGGAGGATTTGGTGTGAGATTCTGCATAGATCATGAGTAAACAGAACGTGATTTTACATCTCATCACTGAAATAAACGCAAAATACTTGAGGTGAACTTTGCAAAGACTGGTAGGAAGCAGAAATATTAAATAAAGTGGATCCCTTCTAAATTATACCTGTTCAAACTGAGTAAGTTTTAATTCAGCCAAATAGAGAGTAATATGTTAAGGACCAAGGAATGCAGACCATATCTACAAAGCAAGACACTTCAACTGGGAAAGGAGGGACCTTGAGGAAGATTAGGGTTCACTGTGGATAAGCAGAACTACAGAAAAATGAGTGAATGCAAGCCTGTAAAGTGAAACACCTTCAAATGAGAAATGAGGCACAAATTACACTGCAAGTGTTTAACTACTGGAACAAACTACCAAGAGAAGCAGTAACTTCTCCATCTCTCAGACTCCTCACATCAAGAGTCGATGCCTCTTTGGAAAATGTGCTTTCACCTTATACAAATTATCAGCCTCCATACAAATGGAAGTCAATGAAATTAAATAGCCTGTGTTCTATAAAAGGTCCCACCATTACAATGTCTCATATCTTCTGGCCATGAGGTCTTTGGCTTTGCAAAAGGAGGCTTTTCAGTGAACCAAATGATAGCAACATAAAAAATGCAAATTGCTGAGATTTTCAAACCCAGAACATGGAAACTTTTTTCCCCACACTTTGTTGGCTGACTATGCTGTAAGCTGCTGCATTCTTGATCTCAGCAAGGATGCTACCTGCAAATCACTGCTGGTCTCTTTCTGCGCTTCCAAAAAATCTGCTGACTCTGTGCAGATCCTGACCCTCTCTAACCTGCCATGACTCAGGGCTGAGGTAAACTGAGCTTCCTTGCCATATCATAACAGAACTTGGGTTAGGTTGCTTTGTTTTGGGCAAGAAAGAAGCACAGTGGGAAGGCACAGGAGAAGGACTGCTACGCTCGTGACCGAGTCTGTACCCTCACAGCTCTCTGGCCTTTGGAAAGGTGCTGAGACTATGGGCCACTGGACAAAGTTAAGTGGGAAACAGAAGCCATAGGGCTACTGGGAGAGTACATCTGTCCCACAAAAGAGCTCAAGAGGATGCCAGGCATAGTCCCATATCTAGAGGAACTAATGGACCCTGGCCAGCAGTGGATGTACATCTCAGAGTAACTCTCCCAAACAGATCTGCTGATGTTCAAGGAGTAATTCCTGCAGGGGATTCTTTAACCAATTTGGCCAAAGAGGTTCAGACTGAATTAAGAGGAAGAAGTAGTTCTAGCTCTATTTCTCTTTCTCCCTCAGTGTTAGTATGTAAACAGTTTCCTTCGAAAATCAGAGTAGAAAGAATTCAGTATTTATAGTCTCACTTCATACCTGTACTAAGCCCCCCAAAAAGTATAGTGGCCCAAGAGGGAGCATAGAACTGTAAATGCCTAGAAACAAGCTCCATCAACATACAGTAAATACAACCACTCAAAACCAAATTAAGCTATTTATATGCAGTTTTGACACAGAATTCAAGGTATAAAGCACCGGGACATGCAGGCCTTTAGCACACATGCTAAAAGGATGTCTTATTGGCCCTCACACCTGACAATGGAGATAACAGAGTTATCTGTTGTCAGGTCTGAGGGCAAAGAGAGGGCAGTATGAAAAGGAGTGGGCAAGAGGGAGGGCTGGGGCTGCAGTGAGTGTCTGAAGCTGGTATGGTTTATCATGACAACTCACACTGCCATATCCTGTTGCACTAGATCCACTTGACAACCTTTAGGCTGGTATTGCACTCTTCAGCACGAGGCAGCTGGGATTCAGGAGTCCCATCTCATGGTGTTAGTGCTGAAGTAAACCAAGCCATTCCCATGACTCCATCCTGCCAAGTCATGAGCTGTTCCTGGCCATGAAAAGACTTATTGTGAGAAGACACTGGAGAAATGTAATCATGTCTTTGTGTCTGAATGCTCACATCAAAGCAGGCAGTTTGTCAACTACAGTAAGAATAACGCTCAGGCTTCGTCTTATGACCAAATTAACTAGTTCTGGTTTAGAATATTGTGTGTATATATATATATACACACACACACATATATACATATATATGCATGCATTACGTTATTATGATATGCACATTTATTGTCTGTGTGTACATATACATAAATACGCATATACATGTAACAGTAGGACCCTGGCAATGCAGAACACCAGAGCAAGAACCTCTAATTTCTGGACAAGGAAGAAAAGTCCATGAAAAAACACAAATGGGTAAGAAAGAGAAGTGTGGAAGAGAAAAAGGCAGTAAGGGAAAAAGGGAGACACTGGTTATATGTCAGAGAGCTTGGGAAAAGGCAGGAAGGATATGTAAGGAAAAAGGGTTTGGAAAGGGCTTTTGGTTGAAGCAGAACATGGGGAAACAGAGGCAAAAGGTAAGTACAGAAGGAGCTGAACATAATGAAATGCTACAGAAGTAAAATAACAAACATCAGAAGGGAATTCACTGATTAAAAGATACGAAGGGAAGAGGACATTTTTCCCTCCCTGCTCACTGGTTATACTTCTCTATCTCATGTCTTTTATCCTCTCTCATACACTTTCTTCTATTCTTACCAGTCCCTTACAGGTGTTTCTCTTTAGAAGCATTAGTCTGCACAGATTCCCTCACTGTACCTCTGCCCCTCCGCTCTCTTCCTTCCCCAGCACACAATGATGATAAGAGAGAAGACCTCTCACCTCTACTTCTCCCCAGCATGAGCCTTTGTCAGCTTATGAACCACTGCCAGGTACGTGATACAAAGACAGGACAATTTACCATCAAACAGAAAGTCTCATTCTGACACACCCAAAATTTGTTTCCTTTAGAAGATGTTCCCCAGGGGATGGAATTTTACAAAGCCTATGCAGTGCAATATTAATTTTTGTGCATTACTTCAAGCTGACATGCTGTCTGTTAGATGACTGTTTTTTCCTAACAGGACTATTCCACTGGGAAGAAAATTAACTCTTAATATGCATTTCTCCTGTACTCTGCCAGGTTCCTGTTATCTCTCTCTTTCAGTCTCCCTCATATGCTTCCCTCCATCTGCCATCCTCATCCTTTTCCCTGATCCTTGTATCCACTTTCATCTTTCTTGTTCCTAACTTCCTTATTTTTCTTCACTACTCTTTTTTCCTTCTTCTGTCCTGCCTCTTTCCCCTGATCTTCCCATTCTATACTTTACTGTTTTCCTTCTTCCTTATTTTTCTATTTTTCCAGTTTTGCTTACTCCCTCTCCTGTCCCATTCCCCACAACCTGCACCCAGAAAATAATGTTCTAGGTAGTTCTGCAGCCACAGAGCCGTAAGAAGAGTCAGCCAATGTATTTAGAAACTCAGCCCATAGGGCTCAGTCCCATAGGGCCTTCAGTCTCACATGCTATTCTGTAGGCTGGTAATTTCAGCTCCCACAGACATAAGGGAACCAGAATAAAAACCAGCACCCTCTGGAAGCAGGTGTTCAGCATCTTTGGGAACCTAATGCAAGAATCTGACTGGGACTACACAGTGCTACGTGGATGGATGTGCAGAGACTGCCCTTAAACTTCAGTAGTTGTCTTGTCTAACCCTGCTGTATGGTGCTATAATCAGTGGGAAGAGAGGGGGGGAACAGTTCCAAAGAATTAATTATTCCATAACAATTAGCTGTCTTGGGATGGCTGTCAAGACAGCCTTAAAACTAGCCTAAATTAATAGCCTAACGTTCAGGCAGTAAATGCTACGTAACATGGAACACCTGAGACAGAGGAGAAAATAGAAAGGGAAGTCTGCATGAGAGCAGAAAAATAGTATAAAGTAGAGGAAAATCAAGAAAGATGAGAAAGCTACCTTGTTTACTAGTGGATAGACTGAAAACAAAAAGCCTTTGCTAAATCAGCAGTACACAGAGGGCCAGAGCTGCAGACAAGCTGGACAGCTCCCATTGATTTCTCCCACATTTCAACTGCTCAGCATTTCTAGAAGGCAGAACCCTAACACCTCTCCTGAGCTGGGGACTAATCTAAGAGACTTTCCTTTCACAGCTACTGCTCTGGCCATGTCACCCCCAAAACACCAGCTTCATTACATTTTGCATGGAGCTGCTACTGTGGAGAACAGTGGAGTGAAAGAACAGAGAATTAGCGCTAACGGGTCTCGCAGAGAAGCGGTCAATAGCTGAGAAATCTGTCTCAGGCTATTTCCCTCACACCCTTTTCCACAGTGTAATTTAATCTCCTGACAGCGTGGCCTGTCAAAGGGAAGGGAGTGCATGTGCACACACAGGCTGCTGCGTCTGGCTGCTGAGGCAGCCGCAGCTCAGCTCTGCAGAGATGTACGCAGCAAACTGCCTCTTGCCAAGGCTGGGGAGCACATGGGCCTTGTCAGGGGGGTAAATCAGTGCTGCCTTCTGCAGCTGGTGGGAATTGGCCATGTCATGTGTTTATCCACTCTGTATGAAGACATAGGATTTCAATCATCAAACACGGAGTGGAGTGCTGCTTAGTGGTACTGTCTGCTCAGGTTCCTATTCAAAGCTTCTCTGCGAGGCAGGGTACACAAGGAGCATGTAGGAGACAGGGTGAAAGGTAGGAGATGGAAATTTCAATGAAATTAAGAAAGGAGGAGGCAAACAGAAACCTGCAGCATAGGGTGATAACAATTCTGTGAATAATCAAAGCTTTTGTGTGCAGCATCCCAAACCACTGCAAAATTGGTGGGTTTTATAGATGGCTAGTCCCCAGCCAGCACCTAGGATCTTCACTTGCTTTTCGAACTAAGGGACCCAATACACTACAAAAGTAGTGTGGTGTTAAAAATGTTGGCTCTGACTTAGAAACAGCATAACTGCATGCTGACTGTATCAAGACTTGTGGATACGCATAAAATGTTTGTGGCCTATAGCCTCCAAAACTCCAGATCCTGGCTTGAGGATGGCTGGGAGGAGAGGTCAATGGAGAAAACTCCTTCAGTTGTTTTGGTCTACAGAGTATTTGCTGCACAATATCTGGGGTGTTAAGAATCAAACCTCTTGTGAAGTAAAAATTGTATCTACAGAAAGACAAGTAAGCAATTTTCAGAATGCTTTCATAGACAAAAAAGGACATAAAGTGGAATCTATAGTATAGAGCATTTTTTTATTTTTCTGAGTTTTTTCATGTTTTGTTTTTTTGGTTTGCCTTTTTTTTTTTTTAACTTCACTTGTATAAAGTTGCTTCAAAATAGCCTATGAGCTAGTAAACCAATAGAGCCCTTTGTCCAGGAATGCTTTTGGTTTGGTTCCCATACCTAGTCTCTAAGCTATGACGCCTTTTCACTGGTCTCTGACAAGTGAGAACATCAGAACTTTTGAGCTGAGTTTAGGACATCCCAACAACAGACCTCCAGTCCTGGAGCTCATTTTTTTCACTGGCCCTGCCCAATCTGGAACTGAAAAGCAGTCATTGATATGATTTATAAGGAATTCTGGAAATCTGATTTTACCCTAAGGAGAAGGTTGTTTCCATTTTCTCGTACCAGTTAGTGCATAGAACTGTGTGCTATTACTACCTTAGCCTTCATGATCAAAAACATGTGACTTTTCTGTAATTTTATATTAGTCTCATCCTGTGACTATTATCTTCCCATGTTTTTTCCTGCCATAAAAGAATTTGCACTGGAGACTCTTTAGAAAACAAACAATTACACTATTTGAGAGTCATGGATGCTTTTACTCTATGGTCACGTATAATCTATTAAGTTAACATGTAACTTTACATGTTACCATTAACATTTGGAAGATTCATCTGGCATTTCTTTCTTTTAATTCAGTGTTAACAAGTTTAAATAGGAAATGTTAGTCTTGGTTAGGAAGAACCTGGGTTTGAAGGGAATGCTGTCTGGAAAAGGCCCCAAAGGAAGGAACAAGGATGGGATATTAAAGATTTGCCTCACAAGTAGGGGGCATGCACAGAAGCACACACATGCACAAGCCAAGAGACACATAGAATCACAGAACAGTTTGAGTCAGAAAAGACCTCTGAGATCATCAAGTCCAACCATTAACCCAGCACTGACAAGTCCACCACTAAATCACATCCCTAAGTGCCAGATCTACACGGCTTTTAAATACCTCCAGGACTCCACCACTTCACTGGACAGTCTGTTCAAGTGCTTGACAACCCTTTGAGTGAAGAAATTTTTTCTAATATCCAATCTAAACCTCCCATGGTGCAACTTGAGGCCATTTCCCCTTGTCCTATCACTTGTTACTTGGGAGAAGAGACTGATCCTCACCTCACTACACCCTCCTTTCAGTAGAGAGCAATAAGGTCTACCCTGAGCCTCCTTTTCTCCAGGCTAAACAACCTGAGTCCCCTCAGCTGCCCCTAATACAACTTAAAATACATCTATTCCAATTTATTTTGTATTTAATTTAATTTGAATTTAAGTGAATTAAGTAAGGAAGTGGTGAATACAAACAATAGCAGTGATTTCACTATTAAATATGGATTTCTTGAAAAAAAAAATCTGAAAAACCAGGCACCACCTATGAGCAAGTATGAGAGGGAAGAGGGAAAAAGAGAGTGTTTGGGCTGGATCACCTCGCTGATGAAAGGAGACAAATCATTGTTTGTGTGTACATAATTTAGCATTTTGTGGCAAATTTCCCCCCCCCTTTTACCTTTTCTTTCTCCATTTTAAGATGAGGGGGTGATACCCACTTTAGCAGCTATGATAACAGCAAAAGGTGTTGTCAGTAGAGAGGCTGAGAAGACCAAAACCCCTTTGACTCTACTTCCCACTGTACCTTTCCTTCCAATAAAAACTACCAGTTGTGGGCCACCTTCTCAAGCCTCTTGTCACACACGTACTGACATGGCTGAACAAGACCTCTCCCCACCCCTCATTCAGATCAGGGGCCAGAATGTGAGGAGACAGAAAGGGAAGAGATGACACAGAAAGTGGAGCAGAGATGGGAAAAAGACATAGATAGAAAAACAGGCTAATAGGGTGACAAAGCTATTACACTCAGTTTATAGAGAACCCTCACCCTCAGGAAATTAGGTAATTTGAGGCTTTTCAACAGATGGTTAAGGAAAGGTAAGAACTATTACCTAATATAATTTAATTTATAGGGAAAAACCTGAAAAGCTAAATAGGATGGCTAAATAGGAAAATTAAAAAGATATGTGCAAAAAGTATCCTTTGTACAGCTGGATCACAGAGGACACTAGTCCTGGAGCCCACTGTACAATATCATTAATATGGTTAAACTAAAAGAGGAGATATTTAGACTAGATATCAGGAAGAAATTCTTTACTGTGAGGGTGGTGAGGCACTGAAATGTGTTGTCCAAAGAAGTTGTGGATACTTCATCCCTGAAAGTGCTCGAGGCCAGGCTGGATGGGGGCCTCAGCAACCTGGTCTGCTGCCAGGTGTCCCTGCCCATGGCAGGGGTGTTGGAACTAGTTGATTTCTAAGGTCCTGTTCAGCCCAAACCATTCTATGACTCTGTGATTGTGAGACACAGACCTCAAAATGCTCTACAGACAAGGTGCCCACCTAAAAAGTATATAGGGAGTGCAAAAGGCAAGCAATGAGTGGTGAGGGATAAGAGAAATTCTCCAGATGGGACACAAGTGAATGCACATCTGTCTGGATGATTTTTTTCTACCATGTGTACTTAAGCAAATATTTAGGAACAATGGAATGAAAATTAGCATAATAAATAACAGAGTGATTTCCATGGAAGCTGTTCTGATTCTGTAGACTGACTCTGACCCAGGCAAAAGCTCCCTTGCTTCCACATGAACACTTAAATTTGACTGAAGACTGTATTTGGGGAAACAATGGTGAAACATATTATCTAGGGAAGGGACATGCGGTGATCACAGCACCTTAGAGAGGAACCTCCAAGCTCTTGCTAGTTCAGATCTGGTTGGCACCATCTCCCTCTCCTCCTCCTTTCATACACAGGCTCATGAATGATGCTATTAATCAGCATCAAGTCCCCAGAGCACCTCCTGCTCTGGAATGCCACTGATCAGCAGATGGGATTTTTGGCAAGAAATGACCTGGCACGAAAATGAACAGAGGAGAAGAGTACTAGAGGGGAGGGGGAACTGCCTGAAGCTCCTCATTTAAAAGAATGGAGGAAAAGAGATTTATCTTCTCTGCTGATACCACGTGCCAATGTACAGTCATATAAGGAATTATCAGAAGCCACCTGTACTTCATCAACACAAGCCAATTTCCTTCCTTAAGGGTCTGGTATAGCTACATTTGTGTGGCTATATCTAATGGGTAATGCTAGCACCTACCTGCAGTGATTCAATGCAGGTTAACTAAAAAATGTTGACTCAGCCTCTTGCTTGAGCTCTGCAGCTCACACTGATGTCCAGGCAGATGCTGTGCTGAGAACCTACCTGGCTATTTTAAACTAGCAAGGCCACAACTGTCTGAACTGCAGCAGTGTCAGCCTCGAAGAAATGTCTGATCTAAAGTCTTTTAAAGCCTTTTTTGAAGCTCATTGCTCTTCCACATCTCCTTTTGCTCAGCCAGTAACAGACAGGCTTCCCCCTGACAGTCAGGAAATTCACATACAGGAGGTGTGAGCTCATATTCTTCAGTCATGAAATGGGCAAAACCTCTCAGGAAGTTTTTCCACACTAAGCATTGCAGGAAATAGCATCACCATGAGTGAAAAGAAGATTCAGATCTTACAGGTCAGGGAAGATTCAGTTTTAATTGTATAAATCTCTCTGGTGGTAGTGGAAGCTGGGGAGATACGTCCCAGGTTGCAATCCGCACCTTTGGAGTGCTACAATGCTGAAAATCACTGTTACACACCTTGGATTCAAATATGAATATAATACTTGAAACAGCAAAAGAGACTGTATTTCTGACATATTTCTCCTTTTTTTAAGAAATCTTATGTCTTCTTGCATTTGCTGAATTAAAAACCACACAGCAGAACACAGAGTTACTCTGTCAACGAAGCAGTGTGTGTGCAGCCTAGGAGACAAGCACCTGCTCAGGGATCATTAGCGAATGGGGATGGAAATCCTTCCCTGTCCCACACTCTCACTTCACATGCACTTTGAAGAGACACGTGGTGCATTGTTTGGTGATGCACATGGCACAGAAATGCTTCTTTCTATTGCTCATGCCATACAAGGCTCGAGAAACACTTTACAAATACTAACAAACAAAGCCCCGTCTGTAACATCAGGGTTATCACCTCTCTTGATTTCATCATAAGTCTCTCAGCTTTACTTGTCCTGCTCTATTTTATGGGAAGCCCTAACTCTCAGAAGTCAAATTATGTGCGAGATCCATAGCTATATAATTGGGCAGCAGCTGGCAAAAACCAAGTCTTATGATTCAGAAATCTGAAAGTAATTGAAAAAGTTTCCACTTGAGGGAAAAAACAGTCTTGCTTCTTAAGTAAATTCTTTTATTGCATGGCTGGCTTCCGATTTCTAATTCCTGGGCTAGTAAATTGGAGCATTTCTCCATTAATAGGCAAGTACTCTTATCCCTAGCTGGCAGATCAGAAAATTACAAGGCGGCACTAAACCTGGCTATAGTGTGAGTATTCAACGCAGCTAAATTCCTGTTACATACTGCAGCATTGAGCCATGCCTGTAAAAACAGCAAATGATGCATTTAAGAACAAAACATGGACAAAGTCTGGAGCAAAATCCAACTGTCTTACTCTCAACCCCAGTGTTTCAACATCCAAGCATGCTCTTGTCTAAACTCAGAATTCAGAATAAAACCCTCCTATTTGTAAATAAAAATCTGCAAGCCTACCTGCAGAGATATTTGAGGAAATAAAAACCTAGTAAAAACTACTGGTGCCTCTCATACCTAATTAGGGACCTGAAGAGAAAAAGGAGTACATTTTTAAAGGACTTTGAAGATATGGTCTCCTGTTTAGATTGCAGTAAACTAGGTATTATTTTCTTGCCCAAGCAGCAGCAAGAACAGCAACACTTCCAGACGCACATGCTGCAAACCAGCTCAAAAGACAGCAGACAACAACAGGATTAGGGACATTCCCAGGAGCTAAGGAGTTAAGCAGATTTCCATTTTCTTCCCATTCATTATGCATCCTCAAAAAA
This sequence comes from Pachycephala philippinensis, assembly GCA_013397055.1. NCBI lineage: Eukaryota > Metazoa > Chordata > Aves > Passeriformes > Pachycephala > Pachycephala philippinensis. Next base: position 481,086 of record VWZT01000404.1, read on the forward strand.
TCATTACAGATCCATCTGTAGCATAGCTGGGACGCAGAGAGCTTTTGTTTAGCTTGCAGTGTGTGACACGAGCTGGAGCCCACACGGTGTTTAGTGCCCGCTGAACAGGGTGATAGGAGCTGTCTCATGCAGTGAGGAGGTTGCACATCATTCCCAGTGAGTACAGGGCTGCTGACTTTTCACGGACAATACCTTGCTGTACAAACAAAACAAGAATCATACATTCTCCTCTGACTTATCCTGCTGTCCCCCTCTGCTCCACTTCCCCCTGGATGCGACTGAAAGCTGGACACCTGGAGGAATAGAGCAACTGGTTTACACCACCCAAACGTGAACGAAAAGAAACAGCAAAACAAAAATTAGGCAAATGCAAAAAATAAACAGGCTCTCCCCAAAAATGCTTCAAAAATAAAGAACCCTTTGCAGGCAGTTTAATTTCAACACCTATCTAAAGGGAACAAGAGGACTGGATGGCATTAAGGTCCATAAAGTAGGTTATAAACAGTTACACAAGTGTAACACCATATATTGTAATATGCAATTTTATAGAGGCCTTCAAATGAAAATAAAAACACTGGGTAGTTGGGGCTCTCTCACGTGCCTACAAAAAGTCAGGAAAGAAGAGATGTTACCAAGAATTGATAAATTGCAAAGGAGAAAGAAAGCACCAGGAAGAAGGAGCTAGTAAGCATTTTATTTTAAAATATTGTTTTATTTATTTCAAAAATAATTTGGTGGGTTACTTCAATTGATTTCCAGGTTAAACAAACTGAGTAAGGCTTCTGTGAGCTCTCTTCAAGGCATAGCTGTTAAGTAATGGAAAACACCCCCTTGAGTAATAAGCAATCAAGCCAGGAAATAGGAAGGGATTTTAGGAACAAAACACCCTATACAAATTAGTTAGTAGCCATCTCTTAGATGTCTTCTGTTCTCTTTTTAACCCTGGGGAAGAGAAGGGGTGAAAGAGATAAAGAAAATAGAAACAAAATTAGAATAATGCTTTGCCCTTCCTTGCATCTGTTAGGATGAGAGTGAAAGATTTTCTTGGAAGGTGAAGGTCAGGGGAGACAACTACAACACACGGGTGTGCAAGTCCAGGAAACCAGAGATCCTTCAGACTTCCCACAATGGAAGAGCTTGGCCTCACGTACCCTGCATTGACCTGTTGGTGCTTCCACACATAAAAATTGATCAAACTGAAACTAACCATGCTCACCCAAGGGATTCTGCCTCTAAGCCACTTCTGTTTGCTCCCAGACCAGCAGATAATACGAGCAAACTTGTCAGAGCAATAATGTGGGCACTATGGCAGAGCTCACTGCCATAGTGATTGCTGCTGTAGTGCCTTTTGAACTGGATGTTGACAGCTCCCACCTCCTCACAAACCAGAGCTGAACCCATGATAAAAAGCACTGAGTTTACACCAAATACGGAGGACGTTCCTGATCTGTAAAAAACTTCATGTGTGAGCACAGAGTACCCCTCCCAACCAACCTATAGCTTCCTGGGATGTGATCGTTATCGTCAACACTACACATATGGCCAACTGGAACATGCAGACCAGGTTAATGAGGGGGCAGAAATCATCCATGCATGTAAGGAATAAAATCTGTCCTGCAAATGAACTGTTTCACAGACTGAATCCTTTTCTGAGAAGGTATGTTTATCTTTCCCACTTTCCACAATGGGAAACAAGTCTTTCTTCTTTTCTCTCTTCCTTTCAACTTCTCTTTTTCTCCCCATCAGTGGCCATTGTGTGTCATATGGGCCACATTCCTATCTACTGTAAAATCCTCTGACTGAAAAACAGAAGGTTGCAGCAGAACTATGACTGGCACTGAGTGCCAATTCCCTCATTTCCTCCTCTATTACTTTCTCTCCGTGAGTCAAGCTCTTGCTCCCTGCTTCCACACATGCACACAGCATGGCACAGCACCCTTCTGTATGACAGCAACATTTGGTTAAAGCAGCCTGAATTCTAAGAGAATTCCTACTCCAGCTTTTACCCTAACAGGATTCTCTTGTCCTAAATCGTGTAGCTTTCATGTTGCTTTTCTCTAGGTAGTTCCAAAATAACAACACTTCCTAGCTGTACCATATGGCTGACAAGGGACAGCCAGCCATAGGTCACACTCAGACAAATTCCAGCAAAAGCTTAGTCTGTGCAAAGAAACATTTGAGCACCTTTTATTAACACGGCTGTTTGCATTAAGCTATGGAGTCACAACCTCAAATAACAGGAAACATTTGCCAAGGAGACAAAGGAAAAAACCAACATCCTAGGTAAGGTCTAACTGCCCACTGTTTTATTCTGGGTTCTGGTTTTGAAGCCTTCACTCCCCTTCATAAACTAATTAGCTTTATATACCTAGTGGCCCTGCAACTAAGATTTCCTTTCTTTACTTCTAACCACCTGGCTCAGTATTCCCAAACACGCTTACATAGGAAGAGGTAACTATGCAACTACAAATGTGTCCTTTTGTAGTTCTTGTCATTTCATCTTTCACAGATCCCAGTTCTCAATATCATACAGAAGGTAAATCATCATCTCCCAGGAGTCCATATGAACAGAGCCAAGAAGCTTATTCACTTGAGACCTTGTTTATCTCCTGTTCTGATGATTAACACTGTGAGCAAGGAGGGACTGATGCAATCTGCGTTAAAACCAATATTCATTAAGTGACAGTAATGACCCTCACTCCTTCAACAGAAGCAGACAGATGCTGTGGGTCAGGCTGTTGCTTTCCTCACATCTTTTATTTCAAATGAGATAATGCTGTTAAGAAGCACTGTGCTAACAGCCTTAGAGATAGAAGTCCACCATGTGCATAGACAGGTAATGCAGGAAAGCAGCAGTGGTGACCAAACATCTGAAAAACCTGACCAAGGGGGTCAGAGTTTGAGGGGAATTCAGGGTGTTTAGTCTCCAGGAAGCTGAGAGGAGATACAGCAGTCTTGAGACGTGTGAAAGGAAACTATAGAAAGGCAAGCAATAAGCAGCTCTCCTTGCTCGCATGGAACAGGTCAAGAAACAAGTTTAAATTGATTGTAGTGAGCAAGACACAGGTTAGACCTTAAGAAATTGTCTCCAGTGGGGGTTCACCATGGGAGCAGACAGCCTAGGCTGACTCAGAACTTCCAGGGCAGAACAGGACATGCGAACATCTGGCAGAACAGGTGTGAGCGTGGCTGGTTCTGCCTCCATGCAAGGCAATGGCCTGCCTGGCCAGCAGAGATGTGATTCAGGCCCTTTCCCAGTGACTCTCAGATACCAACATTATAACCTTTGTATCGCCAACGTGCTTGTACTCTCGACTGGAGATGCCAACACCGAAGTTTACGGGCTCTCTCCCTGCCCACGCCATTCAGGGGCTGGTTGTACTGCTCAAAGTGCCAGCAGAAATGCTACGCAGCGCGATTTGCACTTTAGTGTTGCTGGCATCAGTCTAATTGCAAAAGAACTGAGATCAACTAGTGCACGGTATTTCAAGCGATCATTAAAAAAAGACTGAAACAAACCACAAGTAAAAGAAATCACTTCCAAAAACCTAAATAAACAGCATCCGCACCCCAGTCCTCCATCTCTTTCTGTGTTTTAAGGACACGGTCCAGACATGTCCACCAAAGAGGCCAAAAACTAACTCAGGATGTAATAAGGGAGTATTAAAGGCCACCCAGGCTCCAGGGGCATTGCTGCGCACCACTGCGAGAGAAACTCGCCATAAACTTCTCCAAATACGTCTATAGCTCTGTCATAATCCTGGCTAATCCAGATAGCTCTGAACTGCACTTGGTGGCTATGGACCATAGTCCTTCCCTTTTGATTACGTCTCTTGTGCCTAAAATATGAGGTGGAAGTACCTACAAGCCAGCAACTTAACTTCATCCTAGTCACTTGGTTGCAAAAACTTGCTGGCCCCTCCTCTACAGAAATAGTCGGAGAGATTTGGCAGTGGAAAAACTGGGTACACCTAACCATGCACTGTGGAGTGTGCAATGGAAGAAAATTAAGAGAGAGGACACCAAAAAAGCCCATTTGTTGGAGTTACCATTTGATTCCAGAAAAGCTACATCAGTCTCAACAAAGTAAAAAATGCCTCTGTTTTCACCAGCATCACCATAATCTCTGCTGTGATTGCCACTAGGACTCAATGCTCCTAGGAGCAGAGTAGAATAATCTCTGGCCCAAATTCCTCTGGCTCCCAGACACCATGTTCTGCCTTCTGAACACAATGAGTTGGGAGAAGCAAGAGAAAAACAGAAAGATGTTGATGTCAGTGACAATGGTCTCCTTGCTGCGAATGATGAAAAATAAAGATGGCATTGACACATCATGACTACGGTGATGATTATATTGCCTGGAGTTAAACAGATGAGGGAATAAATCAGTCTTCTGTCACTGACAGGATGACAAAAGCAGTTTGTAAAGGATGTAAGTAGCATTCAATTTTCCATTTTGACTATTTCTCCTCTTCCAAGTTCCCCCACCTCTGCAGCTGTGAGTGCAAAGAGAAGTGGTAACCATTCAAGGATACGCTGACCAAGCTAATTTGCTTTACTTGCTCCCCAATCCCTCATTCATCCAATATATCTTAAAAGGCAGCTACTAAGCCACTGGTCTAACGAAGACATTATTGTTATTAAAGCAGGGTCTTTGGCATTGTGGTGCAAATTAGCATAATGGCATCATACCCTGTGGGGGCATTAAAACAACTGCTTTTATCATTTCAGTTTAGGTCTTCAGAGATTGAAGCCTCTGACTATGAAACAGCTCTCAAAAGTCTCATTGAAGTCATCCTGCTGTATCTTATTAGGATGAACCAAACTCCAAAGACCACATTTGTGATTTTCTTTAGATAATACTGAAAAGATCCAGCATGTCCTAGCTCTCATAAAACATTAACACATTTACAGCTACCTTGGTTTTCCAGTTATGTAAATACATTTTATCACAAAATGATAATCTGGTTAGTTACAGTGGCTTGCGCAGGGAAAAAGACGCTATATAAGTGGTTGGTCCTGCACTTTGTAAACTGCCTAAAATGCAAACTGAAATTATTCTTGCACACAACTGCAAGAGAGTAAGTTATAAATCAGCAATTTTTCAGTTGCTGAATAGCCATATATTATGCCCACATGTTTCGTCATTAATTTTTTGCAAAGAATAGGAATTCCCTCACCTTCATGCATGAATGCCAGGATCCCTGCTACCCAGTGTTCCCTGCTTCTGGAAGGAACCAATGCTATGGAAATGCCCTAACTACACCATACAGCTGGGGCAGGAGTTCCAGCCCCCCCTCTTTCTGGTCACCTTTAATTACCTGCAAGTAGACTACGTGGTTTGTGAACACACCAGACATCAGCGCAGAGATGCAGGTTAGTTCTGTCTAGCTCTACACAGGTACAAGCAGGAGGGGTAACCATGACTCAAACACAGGATCCTGCTTCCAAACCAAGAATCTGTGTGTGTGCTCAGCGTCCATTTGTTACATACGCAGCTCAAAACAAGGTTTCCTCTGTCCTGTCAGTTGTGTAGAGGATCCTCCTTTTACATGCAGAACGTGTGTCTGCTGGTGGAGCAGCCAAGAAATGTTTAAGCCCAGAAGTTCACCTTGCAGGATGAGACCAGCCTTAACTGCTTTCCCAAACCTCACCATGCCCTTTCTAGGCAACTCGTCCAGCCCAGCTGTTCTGGGAAGTCCTGCCCAGGGGTGGGATATCCACCAAGCACCTTCCTGTTCTGCTGAGTCAGTGCAGCTCTGAGTATTGGCTCATCCCTGAGTAACAGGTACTGGGCAGGACAGACCAACAAGTTTGGTCAAAGCACCCAAGCTAGTTCTGCAGCAGGTTTGCTTTTGAGAGTGGAAACTAATATGGTGTGTGGTTTTCCATATCTGGAATTCATGTTAAAGGAAATATCAGGGAGTTTTCAGTATACAGTCACCATTGATACATCAGTGCAAGTAGAAGAGCAAGCTTTCACTACTCTTCGCATGACTATTTCAGCTGCATCCACCTCAAAACAGCTGGTTCTTTTTCAGGCCAGATCAGTTCAAAAGAAAATCAGACCTTTCAATGCAGGGATTTCTCTTGAAGTCTGGTCCTTGTATCTTGTTGTGTTTAAGTATTTAAGAACTGCAGTCCTTGCATTTCTGACTCTGGTCTGGAGACTGCCTTTGCACCGCAATGCTCCACTTCTCAATGCTGGAGTGAATATCGCTTCTGTTCCTGGCTTTTGAGTGAGTCTCCAAAAACCACTGAATTCCAGCTGTGACACTACTGTACAGGGTGGCAAACTCCAGCACAGAGGTTCTCTAGAGACGTGCCACAAACCACGTGTGTCTTGCTGAGTATCAGCTGTTTGTTTGCAAAGAGCTGCCTGTTCATAGCCCCCCACCTAAAAATATATTACATACCCTCTTAAAATTACTATTTTCCTCAGTAGGCAGTTGCCACTGCTGTCACAGGGAAATAATGTGTTTTTCAACATCTGGGGGCGTTTGTGCAGGATGGCAAATTGGAAGAAGTGCACAAGTAACTCTTTTTATATTAAAATATGGTTTGCAGTTGTGAAGGAGACTAAAAAGACCTATAGTACAGTAGCTGAGAAGGGGTCAGTGTTACGAATTACACCTTGTCCAAGATGAATAACAAGTCCTGCAGTAGTCCGGCTCAAGTGGGCCCCGACAGAACATGTATCTGTGGTGAAGAGGCTGAGTTGATGGACAGGGTTTTAGACCAATCGCTTCTCACGATTTTGCATATAAAAGGACAGTGATGAGGGGAAGTGCTCTCTTCTTTTCCGGTCCCTGAGCCGGGAGGGGTGGCGGG
>VWZT01000404.1:488481-529320 GCA_013397055.1 Pachycephala philippinensis
GAGGGAAAGGGAGAGTTTGTTGTAATCTTTATCATTCTTTTATTACCTTTAATTTTGTTAGTAATAAACTTCTTTGTATTCTTTAAAGTTTTGAGCCTGCTTTGCCCTTCTTCTAATTCTTATCTCACAAAAAGTAAAAGATGCAAACAAAACCACCACAGTATCACAAGAGGCTGAATGCCATTTCCACTCTAATTTGAGTGTCTGGATGAGAATATAACACTGGGTGCTTTCTCAGCTGGTAGGTAGGTGATACAAAGTCACTTTCATGCTGCTGTCTGTGCTCTCCCCTTGCCTTGTATTTATGTAACTGAAATAAATTGTTTCCCTGTTTTGTCTTTGCCAAAGAAACCATGAGCAGCTCCACTTTGCATGTGCATCTTGCAACCCTAAGAATCAGCCCCCAAAAGAGCCAAGGCAGAGAGGCAGGATGTCCTACCCCTTTCTTCTGCTGTCCTGAAGACAGCCTGATCCCACCTGAGAAGCTTCCTTAAGAAACTACACCTCAGCAGGCCTACTACCCAATGTTGTTAATATACCTGTGTAACCTAAAATCCACAATCAAAACAGCAAATACTGGTCTGTGGTGTCTGCTCTCCAGCTCCTGTGATGACAGCTCAGAATGAGCTGACACCACACACAGCCTTGATATGAAGGTAGAATAAAATATGAGGCAGGAAGTGAGACTATCAAAAGGAAACATGAGAGGATGCTATGCAAGGTACGGTTCTTTGAAAATATGCTGAAAGACTGAGCGTAAAATAAGAAAAGTTTTCAGCTTCCCACTGTGAGACCTCTCTATTTTGCCCTGCAATGGGGGCTCAGTAGGGACTGACCCAAGCTGGGTAATTTCCATCCTATCACCTGCACAGCTCTCTCCTAGAGACTGAAAAATGATCTTTATGATAGCCTCGCAAAAATAATGACAAACAACTGCAACCCAGACAAAGCAGCGAAATGCTGAATTCCTGCGAAGTGTTGTGGGCAGCACTAACAGGGAAAAGGGATTTGCAAAAAGAAGGCAAACAGAGAAGACCATGGGTAGAGAGCTGAATGTGGCAGGTGACTCAGGTAGAAGGAGTGAAGGAAGGCATGTGGCAGCCAAAAATTAAGAAAAAAGAGCTGGGTAGGAGGCAGGAGGAAAAGGGCATGGCTGATGCAGCCGCACAGACTGATTCATTTCAACAGCAGCTACAGTAGCGCAAACCTGAGCCGTAATGGAGCAGTGAGTCAGTCCCTTATAATTAGCCCTAATTGGCAACCTAGTGAGAGAAGGGGGGGCAGGGAGGAAGAGCAAATTCTGTCCTATATGCACTGATGCAAATCCATAATGCGTAGTTTTAAAACTCATCTTACCAATGTTTTGTTCAGAAAGACTAAAAAAACCCGACACTGTATAGGCAAAGGGCTTTTTGGACCACATGGAGAATCCTAAAAGCTTACCACATTCCTTTTGCAGTACAGCCATTTTCAGATCTTCAGGATTAATATCATGGGGGTTTCCATATGTCTAGTAGTTTTGCAGGAGACATCAGAAGTAGAAGGGAAGTTATTTCTCATGGCACAACACAGCCACTAGAAAACAGCCTCTAACTATTTTTCATTCAATACAACCTATTTACTTGACAAGTTAAACGTTTCAACACAAGTTGAGAACTATATTTCTTTGAAGACAGATTTTAGTGTGGAATTTTCATCAACAGCTATTTACAGAAAAGAGATGGCCCTGTGAGTCAGGACACTGGCCTCTGGGAACCTGAATTCAAACTTTAACTGAACACAATGAGTTTGATAATTTAATTCTCAGCCAAAATAACCCATCGATACATTTCACAAACACACATCCAGTGTGAATGGCATCGTCTCCTCAAGATCCAGGAGTGGAGCACAGAAGCAGTTACTGCAAGTGGAATTGTTTGGCAGATTTAATGTATTTGCAACAGGGTCTTTCATCTGTCTACCACATGGCAGCATATCAGTGGTATCACCTCCGTTCCTGTGCTAATTTAATGAGAGCTAAATACAGTCATGACGTACTTGCCATAGAAGAAAAGCCTTTCATGCCTAATTGGTCACGAGGACACTCAGTGTCTATGAACCCTCATGGAAACTGAACTACATGTTCTACTTTTAGAAGTAATGGGAGACAAGGTTGGGTTATACCAGACAGAGACTCTTCATGCCTTCAAGTGTTGGCTGCATGTGGAGCCCCAGTGGGTCTGAAGCTTCTAAAACCAGCCAGATCCACAACCTTTCCATGCAGAATCACTCTCCTAACATTTCTCTCTTCCCCACTACCCCCAAGCACAAGAACACCCCAGGGACCCAAGTGGTTGCACTCCTGGTGGAGGTGATGTGGCCCTGGATGTAAAGCACCTTCACACACACAGCATTGTGCCTCACTTAATAACCCTTCTGGGCTCAGGCTGCCCCTACATCCACACCATGGATACCCAAAAAGCCAGGAAACACCTTCCTACGTGTTCACACTGCATCATGCGGCAACAGAGGCAAGGCAGGGCTCTCTCAGCCACTGAACTCACAAGATAAAAAGGCACCTTCCCAAACTGCTGCATCCATGCTGACAGACCCCAAATGACATCCACCGACTGCAAAGCTAAGTCCAAACTTCCCTTAGAGGTGGGAGACAGGAGTAAGCGTGACACTGAAGTAAAGGAGGAATTTATCTCACGGAAAGGGGAAAAAGTCAGCACAGAACAACACGTTCCTTGCTGTCAAGCTCATCAGCACTGGAAAAGTATCTGTTCCAGAGCTGCTACCCAAAGGCATCTATCTCACAGTTATGAGTAAAATCCAGTAGCCTATCTTTGGATGACAGCTTTTTCACAAGAAATAAATAAAATGCCCTATTCTAGAGAAAGGAAATGAGCAGGAGAAACAGCAAAAAAGGCAAGTGAAGGTGCAAGGACAGAACAGGGACTCATTGTTTCACTGCCATAATTCCCATTTGGAAGGACAAAAAAGTGGAGAGAATTTTTTTTTTTTTTAAGTCTTCTATCAATTATTCTTTCTGACTTCGAGCCTTCAAAAATCAAAAATCAAATGGGCTCAACGGTGCAGGATACCTTCTGAGCCAGAGACCATCATGCCAAACTGACCTCCAAATGTACAGGTTATTTACAAACTAATGGAGGCAGCAAGCAATTCCACTGCTGCAAGGGCTCTTTCCAGCAAGAGGCAGATCAGGAGACATCACGGGCTGATTTAATAGATCATCGAAGGCCAGTGATTGAATTTTCACATCAGACATCAATCTCACTCCTCGGTCAGTCTTTATTACATAGAAACAGTTATAGAAGGACCTCTGTGAAGAAGCCAGAGAAGGACCTGTATTTCAAAGGAGTGAGTGAGTCAAGGTGGAAAAATTATACCTGTGATTCACCAGAGAAGAAAACTACTCTTTTCAGTCAGGAGGAATTACTGACTAACCTAGGCAGAAGGAGAGGCAGGAGATTGGGGTGGCAGGGGGACCAGTGTTTAATTGCTCTTTGGATTTTTATTGATGAATAGATAATTTCCTTTTACTTTACTAAAGGCTCGTCAGCGTCTTTGGAAGGACTTGTAATGGGGTCTCCTGCTGGAGAAAAGGGAAACTTAACTCCATCTCAAACCAGTCTTCCATCTTTCTAATTCTCCTCATTAAAACAAGAACAGATGTCAACAACAAATTCATGTCTGACTCTTAAAAATTACTTATTTCCTGCTTGGGCCCCCAGCCTGGGAGATAACAAATGTTCTCCAGTGCTACCAGACAGCAAAGCCAGGAGGAAGGCCTTGGAGAGGATTGACCAAATGTCACTAGTCCTGATTATCTCCCCACCACCAACTGCCACAGAGAGCTTGCACAGAGAAGGCTGAGGCTGGGATTCCCAAGGATGGGTAGGAAAAGGCAGAATAGGGAATGCAAAAACAAAGATCTCAAACATATCAAGGAAATCTTTCCTCAACCCAAATTTGGTTAGGGATGGAGCTAGTCACATCAAAACTGGTGAAAGAGGAAAATTAGAGTCATTTGAGGGAACGGTAAAAAGAGAAAAACTTTGAAGACTTCTCTTTCTGACCTTCTGTATTTCACCTTCTTGTACAGCAGTTTTCTTCTCTCCTTGGTCTTTTAGAGCCAGGGCCTACAGAGTGATTTAAACAATGTATATTAATGCAGCATTCACTCTGTGTGCTACCAATGAGCTATTTAAATACCCTCTCACAGACGTGCAGCTGTGGAGAGCAAAAGAGGAGAAGCAGGTTTGGAGGAAGCATTTGGCTGAAGCAGTGGGTGTGTAGTCTGGGCCCGGCTGTCAGCAGAGTGCAGTTTCAGGAGGGCTGAAGGCTGAGACCAGAAGTCCTTTCCTATGGGATGCTGCATGCTGCAGAAATGATGGCAGAGTGTAGTATTTGGAGGGACCCTGGCCACAAGTTAGTAACTGTGTCTCTACACGCATCTGTGGTTTTCAAGCACCAAGAGCAAACCTGGAGGATTCTGTTGCAAAAGAGTAAACATAGAAAGGTCTAACAGTAGAGAAGCCTAAATGGAAAAATAAAAAATCTTTTTTACAGAACACTGAAAAGTCACTTTGTCCTTCTGTGTGTTGTTTTTGCAACTCCTAGTTCCTCCTAACCCTGACAGCACAAAATAGAACCATACATGAAAAATACACGTAGTTTAAAAAATCCCCCAAACAACCCCAAACAAACTGAACACTTCAAGAAAATTTCTGGTTGGAAATCTAGAGAAAAGGATGAACCTGTTCCGCCTCCCTCCTTCCTCTTTCCCCAAACACATCCGACAAGAAGACACAGGTAACAGACACTGTCAGTTCCTGATCCACACGCTCATTTTTGACGGAGAGAAATTAGAAATTCAGTTCTCACCCACCTCCACCCACCCACTGGAGCTGAAAATGATAGTTCAAATTAAAACGATGATATTTCCCTTTTAGTCTCCAGGGGAGTGGAGAGTTTTGGGGGGGGGAAGAGATATTTTACATAGTCTTTTCATTATTTTAACTTTTTTTTCTTTTTTTTTTTCTTTCTTTTTTTTTTTTTTTGGACCAAGTGTGAGACAGAAAAAAGAAAGTGCTGTATTTGTTTTGTTGGGTTGTGAAAGGTGTGAAAATAACCATTCCATGAGATAAGTAAAGAGCTGCTTCCCCCCTTCCATCAAAGCTACTACGCCCACAGCCCATGAAGAGCAGAAACCAGCGGGAATTGGGATATGGGAGCGTGAAGAGCAGGAATACCCTGTTTTTAATTCAGAAGTCGTCTCTGGCAGTCTTTTGCCTCTCTTGTCTCTGCTGGTCTCCATGGCAACAGCAGCCCAGCAGAAGCATCCTTCTGCCGGCTCCAATACAGATGAATTCAACCAGGGGTCAAAAGCAGCCCGGCTTTCGGGGAAGCAAGAAAATGTGCTGTCTTCCTTCCTTTCCACTGCCAGCCTCTTTTGCAATTGTTTTTTTCTCTTTTGTGCACTGGGGTGGGGGCTAACCTATCACACTTGTTTTTCTTCAGAAAACAGCAGAAAGAAATGTGTTTTCTTTCCAGGCGTCTCTGCAGACAGCCCGATCGGCCATATTACGTGTTGGTCGGGATGCTTGGGACACAGACACGACGACAGAAAGCCAGGCTGGGATAGAGGCCTCCAGCCCAGGTGCCTGCACACGCACCATGAGACATGCTGGGGGAGGGCTGCCCAAGCAGCCCCCACACTGGATTTATTAATAAAAGCAGGGGCTGCACCGCTGAGCCATTAATAATTGCTGCATTGTTATTTGTTGCCTTGTTCCTTAATTATCTTGTTTGAAAACCCAGCAAGCTCAACTGACATCATCCAAATTGACAAGAGAAATTTGTTACTCTCTACTCTCCCTCTGCATTTCTTCTACTTAAAATGTTTCAGATATCTGGTTAAAGAGCAAAAGCATCATCAGAAAACCTACCCCACGGACAAGTCAGTTGTGCAGCAGAGAGCAGAGACCTTCACTGAGTGAAAAGTCCTATACTTGCACAATACTCAGAAAGAAAGCATTAGCCAAAATCAGAATCAGTTTGCAGACAGAAATGAACCATTTTCACTGAATATTTTATGTGGAGCTGCAAATTCTCCCAATTATTTTTCTGGTTTCTTTGGGTTTGACAATAAGCTTTGTGTAAGGCTACAGAGACATAAAGATAAATTGTTAAATGGCTCAGTATTTCCTGAACACGCCTGTTACCACGGGGCACTCATGAATATAAATACAAGGGAACAACATTAGTCCTACATGCAAAACATACCACCCTGTGCTGAGTGGTGTTCAACATCATGCTTAATCTGAAAGAGTCCTGGGAGAGAGGAGGGTGATAAACTGCACCTTTGCTTCTCCACCCCTTCCCTCTCACTTTGCCTTTTATAAATTCACCAGCCCTCTCAATCCCTACCACAGCCTCTCACAAATTTTGGACAAGGCTAGCACCAGAAGATATGTCTGGGTCTGCTCTGGCTCCAAGGCCAAGCTGTTTGCTGTCCCACTCTCAATCCTTGCTTCTGTTGCAGGGGTGGGCAGGAGGAACTGGTCTTGCTGCTGGGAGTCAGCAGCACTTCAGGCCAACGAAGTGTCATCCATCTGCATGATGGGGAACCACCCCTGGGCAGCAGGAGACTAAAAACTGAGAGACAACCATTTTTAACGCTGTCACCACACATGATGCTGTGAGGCTCTGCTGCCAAGAAGTGTGGTACCTGATGGCATCCTGGGGTCTGGCTCCTTGCTGGAGAGCAAAGCATTTAAATGCTTCTGAAACATCTCCTGTCCTCTCTCCAGGCTGGGAGGTGCCACCAGCTGCCTCTCTCCATCCTCTCATTATCTTCAAATGCGCCTCAGAGAGGACACTGCTCTCCAACACCAAAAACAGAGGAAAACTGTCAGAAGTACGGACGTGGTCTTTAGGCGGCTGTGGACCCGACCCACTCTTGCTCCATTCCCACTCATTCCACCCGCCCCCAAACTTGTTTTCACATGTCACAACCACTCCTACTCTATTTCCGCAGGTCCCATGTAGTCTCCCTCAGCTTCCACCTGCCTCCCCCTTGCTTCCTTTCCATCTCCACTCACTCGACCCACTCCTGTTCCACTTCCGTGCGTCATCCTGATTCTGGCATGGGGAAGGGTTGACAGCCTTAATGCTGAGCTATTACAGACTGTCCCCCCTCCCTTCCCTTCTCTCTTCCCAACCTTGCACCTATTTATATTGATGATAAACTTCCATCTCCCCTTCAGTACTGCCCTGATGGCCTGTTTCTCTAAAAAGCATGACTACTAATTTTGATTACCCATCTGGTCTGTTTCACAAGCAACCCTCATGGCAGAAACTGTGAGAATATTTTGGAAAAGCTTTAAGAAAGCCAGTATTTCCTTAGACCAGAGGTCACCACTGCATGAAGCCCTAGGGTTACCTTTATAGCACTAAAGACAGACAACCCCAGAGCTCGCAAGGGTTTTCAGGTTTTGGTGCTGTGGTGCTGCCAGAGAAAGTAAAACACAGCTTTGTTTCCTCAAGATAACCAATATCAAACCAAGCCAAGGTGGGATGGAAGGGAACATAAAGGATAAGAAGGATTGTGACGAGCTGACAGGACCTTATTCCTTCCCTATAAAGCTCCACTGAGGTACACCTTTTCACATCTGTGGATTTTGACTGACATCCAGCACACCAGTTAATAACCTCCAGAACAGCAAAGCCTTGGATGTTTGGTCAGTAAAGCTTTCACTCATAGGCATCCTCAAGCTATAATGGAAACAGATGTCAATTTACCTTCGGAGGTTTCATTGTAAGAGACACTTGAGATGTCCTGAGAGGGTGTACTGAAAGACAGGAAAGCACACAAACATGCACACTGTCACCTTTTGCTTTTAAATAATCACAGTGGTATGGTGGAGGTTTTAAATCATCCTGCTGCTGAAGGGAGAGGTGCACTGACCGGAATGAGGTTGACCCGGCAGATGAATTTAGAATTAGAAGCCAAGAATAATATGTCTGTTCTTCTGATTTTCAAAGTAGAAAACAAGGTGGAGAGTGAAGAAAGAGAGAGGCTGGAAGAGAAGTGGAGTACATAATTGCCTAAGTTACAGGATTTTCTCCACTGATTATAATCACTTCCAAATTAAAGAGGGTATAACTGCATCATAACCAAAATTTTTCTTATGCTTTTTTTGCATTAGAGAAGTGCCAGCAGTGTCCCGAAGACCACTGCAAGGTTGGAGCTCCAGAGACAGAGCTCTCATTAGTGACCTGGGGCCAAATTTTCACAGCTGGCCTAACCTGGCATGACTCCAGTGAAGTCAGCAGATTAAATGCAACCTCAAGACTCGTTCGCCTACTGTGCTGTGGAAGAGTGGAAATGCAAATCTTATCTGGGTTGTTTGGCAGCATCCAAGAATGTTCAATCAAACTGCAGAAAGGATTTCAGCAATTATTTTAGAAGAAGATGCTCGGTAAGCCATACACTATTACGCTGTGAGATGGGAGAACAGGACATGCTCTGCAAGGCAACAGCTCAAACTTCATGAGATGAAAATTTCATGCTATGCTCCAAACTGCAGAGTTCTCATGCATGTTTCTTTACTGCTGTAGACCGGTATTTGGGCATCCAAACTTTGGATGCATATAGATTGCATATTCAGCCATCATTTATCTATGTAAGTGAAACCTGCTACAAATTTGCATTCATTACCTTTCAAGCTTAGTTTGATATTGTGGTTCGTTTCAACCACAAGCAGGCAATACTAACAAACTCTTCAAAAGCGTTGTCTTTATGAAACTTCACCTTAGTTATGGCAAAATTAAAAAATATTGCAAAAAACAGCAGGATGTTGCACCAAATCTCTGAACATTTCAAGAGCACCCTTGGAGACATGATAACCACAAAAGGGGCATTACATAAAGTGCTTTGCTTACCCTGGGTAATTTTTTTTCCTTATGATAGCTACAAAAAGATCCAGTGATAGCTCTTTTCCAGCTGAGGAGAGGCATTGGGCACTTTAAATTAAAATTTTTATGAGTGAAATGGACTTTCATCACTTAGACGTGGAATGACCTTATACTGCAAAATGAGAGCCATCTTTAACTAATGAACTGATGGCTCCCTGCAGAGAACATAATGCCATACCCTGCACTACACCGGATCTTCCTCTTCCTTTGAGGAACTATCACAAACATTATCAACTTCCCAGCAGAAAATAAAATGGCCTTAGGAAACTACACTTATATTTCTCTATATTTTACAATAAAAATACATCTGCCTGCGTAATTTTTTCAATAAATCCACAATATCTTTTAAAACAAGAATACACAAAGACACACAAAGCACAGAGTAAATATGCAAATTTTACACACAAAAGTTTTACCTATAACTCAGGCATCTACAAGCACAGACTTGGGCATATCTAACATGCATTCCCACTTCCGAAACATACGCCTTACTTTAACAAGCAGTAAATAATGATGGCAAATGTTCACCATGCTTACTCAGTAATACATTTTCATTCCTGCCTATCCCCCATGCACACACCTGTAGCACACTGTGTTGTGATCCCACAACTATAAGGTGAGTTAGCATCATGCTGTGTGAGCCACAGCCACATGCAGATGGAACATTACATTCCTATAATGCCATGCGAGGGTCCTGCACCCTTTGCTAAAACATGCACGTGCAAATAATCCCCAGGGAATCAAAGAAAGGCATTACAAATAAGAAATCCCTTCAGGTTACCTAACCCATTCTCTGCTAGTATAGCATAACTCTCTCGAGATTGCTTCCTATTTACATTGTAGATGACAAAGGCACATCTGACTGTACACAGAGATGCAAAGCAATTCTGAGGAGCACTGAGGGCCCAAACACATCAAAAAGCCAAGTGCACGTATCAGGCTTCACAGAAGGCAACATACAGAAGTACACCATGTATTGTCGCACATAAAGCATTTCCCCACAGAATAAAGAGATATGATGAATGTCTGACCCTGGTCTCCCTGGGGAGCTGAAATGACATCTCCAGTTGCCTGTTTATCACCTCCAGTCCTTGACAGTACTGGCAAGGCCATCCATATTGCTGACACTTCCCTCCGCCCTCACCTCACCGCCACCCTCGCTTGCTATGGCTGGGTAGTCCTGCTAATGTTGCCATTTACAAGAACAGCTGAGACAGTAGTGCTGATAAAGCATTCCTAAATCACCATTATCGATTCAACAGGCGTACAGAAAGCCAGGGGGTGCTCACAATTTGTCTGTGTACTTGCGAGAAGGAGGGAGAGTTGCAGAGCTCTGAGCCACCTCCCTCTGTGCCAATATGCCTGGCTCCCTGCGTCTCCCGAGCACACACCATACCCAGGCTGGCCCTGGATGCTGAACACGTCTGCCAAACCCATCAGCAACTTGGCCCTTTGCCATAAATCAATAAGTTCTCTTTAGAATTCTACCTTCCAAAAATATTTACTGTACATAATTTAATATAATGCTCTCCTGGATAAAGAGCTGACATGTTTAATTACTGGCTCAAGTGTTTTTCTTCTACAGAATACTGTACACCCAGCCAGGAACATGGACAAACACACAGCAAAGTTTTAATCTGTTGTGAGTGTGGGGAGGGAGATATTTCAGCCTAAAGACTCTCTTCTGACAGGGTGACACTCTCCTAGGGTGAGTTTGGGTTTGGCCCAAGGAGGGAGCAGCATCCTGCCCACACAGCTGGAACAGGCTCTGCCTTGACACCACCTGAAGGGTTTTCAGGTAGGGAAGAGGTGCTGAAAAGAAAGCCCATATCTTAATCAGCTCAGCAGGTCACTGTTGTCACTGATTTGATGGTATGAGCACTTACGCTGGAGGGACTTCTTGACTGAAAAGCACTTGGCAGAGTTGTGTATCAGCCCCTACTGCTTTGCTTCAAGTATCCAGGACCCCTGTTGATGGGCCAGCCTAATCACACAGAAGAAATACACCATTTTTTCCTTACAACTTTTAGACTGTAGTGCTGCTTGAAAACAATTTTTTGATATTTAAACCCTCATTTTTCCTTTGTTTTTATTTTCCATCTCAGTATGTACATACTGCCATTTGTCAAATGTGGCATCCTTGCCAAATGCAATGCCTCCTCTCCCGCACTTAAGATGCAAACCTAGAGACTACCACCAGCAACTGTGGCCTGCAGTCTCTTCTGCAGTCTCCTTATGAACAAACAACCCAGCTGGGGAGTTTTAATTTCAAGATCAGGTTCTTTGATCACTTATGCCATGCTGCCTGCTCTAAATTGCATAATCTCAGTGAATCACACTCTGAAGGCATGATAGGAACCAAGTATGGACTACCGAATACAGGTGAAGGAAGACAACACCTGTAGGAGCCTTAACAAATACAGTTCACACATACTTTGCAGACTTTGACTTCTGAATATCCAAAAGCTCCAAAAAACTTAGGAAAACTCAGCAGTGCACACAGATATAAATTATCTCACATTCACATTTGTGGGAATGAAAATATCCATTTTGCATACGCTGCTGAGAAGTTCCCAGTGGCCTCTGCCAACCATTTCCCTTTGATGACCAGGTGAAATGGCAGCTCTGCATTAAAAGCCAGAAACAAAGTCAACTTTGTCTTAGTATGTTAAGAGAAGATGACCTTCTTTACCTGCATGATAAATGCCAGCAAAGTTTTCTTGGGAAATATGTATATCCCAGTTCTCTCACATTTTCATGAAGAGGTCCAAGTGATCAAGGTATGGGTGAAGTAGCTTCTCTTTCTGTATGCTCTTGTTGTTAATATTGCTGCTGTTACTGTGTGTTTCTTATTCTGTTGCTGTTGTCTTTCAGTAAATTATTATCTCAACCCATAGTCTGTGCCTTTGTTCCTCTCTTGCCAAAGGACATGGGGGGAAGAGGAGCAGCTTATTTGGAGTTTAATTTCTGGCTGGTGTCAATCCACCACAATCCCTTATTCGAAACAGAACCCAAATTTCATCTAGTTCTCATGAGAATCCTTTGAGCTAACCCTCAGTGACTTCTGGATCTCAGTTAAAGCTTGGTGATCACTTCCAAATGCAAACCAAAATATACTTCTAAAGTAGAAGACATGTACTTTGAGCAGAAAGGTATAAATTTAGACCCCAAATGTTTTTGCAGTAGGAGCTTTGTCAGATTTGCTGACAAATTTTCTTCCTCTCTCAATAATGCAGCTACATTCTCAGCAATGTTTGAAATTTTTTTTGTTTGGTTGATTTTGGGGTTTTGGCACCAAGGCTGGTCTTGGGTGGTCAGATTGGTCATTAGCCTCAACACAGCCTAAACCCAAAAGGAAGTACAAGTGTCCCTGCCTCCCTTGCCTCTGAGCAAAGCAGGGTGGTCTGGCACAGTGCTGGGGTGGATCTGACACCTCATGTGCAGAGCTGATGTGATGCTGCGTTGGGTGTAACGCTGTCACGCGTGACATTGCGTGGTGACGACAACATGCATGCCCACAGCTCACAAAGCTGTGAACAGGAGTCACTACACAGCTCTTGAAACTCAAGGAATATGAAAGAATTTGGAACCTCTTCTGCTAAAACCAGTCTGAAACCTTCAGAATGGCAGATCTCTGGAATGGATAGAGAAGCTTATGTTACGTGCTTGACCAGTCATGCACCATGCAATTTCTCTACACGTAATAATAGACCCCTCTCGACAGTGCACCTCAGTCTTCATCTGCAGTGCTTCCTGCTATTCTTGTCCCCAGACAGCCTTACGCAGAGGCTGCCTATCATGCCAAATTTTCTGCTAGTGACAAACATCTCACATGTAAAAATAGCCCTGAACCAAATATCTTTTTTCTGGCCAATTCCACAGGGCTGAGAGAATACAAATTGAGAACAAACATTTGGATTTCACAGCTGAAGTTAAAAATCCTTCTAATCCGTGCACTATATAAATCTAGTACTCTTATAAGCTACATTCAGACCTGTAGTCTCCAGATCACCTCTAATGACCAGGTCCAGAGAGAAACCACAGATTTGTTTTGCTTGTGACCTAACAACAGTCACTGAAAGCAAAGAGTGGGGGTTTTGCTGCATTAAGAGGTCTGAATCAGGCACTACATCAGCTTATGAAACAGATTTAAGATGTAGCCAGTGTATTTACCACTCTGTATTCATATACCCTTGTCTCTGGTCCCTCTAGAAGAGAAGAGGGCTTTGCTCTTCCATAACATGCTGCACACCCACTCCCTGCTTTTGGCACAGGCTAACTCCTACTCTCCCCAGGAACAGCTTATCAGAGTCTCCGGCATTGTTTAGCTGGCTATAAACCAGCAAGCAAGTTCTGTCTCCATGGTGAATGATTCTTTGTCATCTTTTCCTCAAAGCTTTCTAATTAGACATCCTGTAATTTGCAGCTTTTCTATAACATATTTGCAGTGGGGTGGGTGTGTGTGTGCGTAGAGAATAAAAATTAAAACATGGCAGTGAATTGGCAGTCTGTAGATAATTGCAATAAATAAAAAAAAAATTAAATTTTTTGTTAGTGCAACATGGACTGGACCTTCCTTTCAGGTAAGCAGTTGGTCATTTTATTCCTTCATCCTTAAATCCCCAAACCAATCTGCCGTAACAAAGAACAACACCAGTTTTCACCTATTCTCAACATTATGGAAGGGCAAGTCCCATTTTGGAGGTCCATCCCACAGTCTGGGGGTGAAGCAAAAAATGGATACAAAGAAAGCAAGAGCAAAATAAAATAATGTGCCATTTAGGAAAACATGTACCTCCAGATTAGAGTTTCTTCTCTAGTCAAGAGCTGATCAAAATTTGTTAGCATTTACCAGTCATCTAGCATCCTTTTTGAAACGTGCTGATTTCATCTGGTTCCCTTTGGACAAACATTTACCTCACAAAAGCAATCTTTACAGTGGGTATTACTTACCAGGCCATAGAGATATGCCAAAATAAAAAAGGAGCTACAAAAAAACCCCCACATTGAAAGGGGAGGGGGAGGGGGCAGGAGTAGTGGGACAGAGGAGAAAAGGGAAAAAAACCAGATCTAGTGATTCAAATGGCTGCTTTTCCCACCAAAGATCCACACAGCTAAAATGCTTATGGTTGTGTCCCTGCCCTTCTCATGACTGCTTGGCCCCCCAGAACATGGAGTCCTGGACACTGGTGCAGTCTCCTCTGAGAAGGCTCCTGGGCTGCACCAAGGGAGTGAAGACTGCACTGTCTGGAAGCCGCCCTGGGAATCTCCAATCATGGAGCTACTTCAAAACCTAGACCTTCCCCATGGCATACTCAATCCTGACAGAAGAATACTTTCTGCTACCAATACTGTCTACCGAGGAGTATTCACCCCTTATTCAAGCAATGAGTAAGCTGTCTACTACTGCCTTGTAACCTTCTCAATAAAATATTCACATAAAAAAAATAATGTGTTTTTAAATGAAACATAGGCTTACACATACATCATACCCGCTCTCTCGAACTTGTCTGATATTGCTAGGAATACTGCAAAGAAAAACTGAAATTTCATTCACTCGTTCCCTGGCTGAAGTTGTGAACCACTGCTTCTAATAATGCAATCAACTCCACAGAAATATATTGCATTGACACAAAAAGGGGCTTACGATTTCAATTTAGGAATAATTAGATGGAACAGATCTGAATGTCAAGAGTACCCGTGTCTGCAAATTCTTCCAATAATGCGTCTGATGACCACAAAATGTTTTATGAGGTTCAAGCCTCATCCACAGCTAATGGCTCCCAGTTAATAGAAGCAGTCAAAGGGCAAAGAAAGGAGAGGGGGCGTTCATGAATATTTATGAAGCAAAATAAGCAGCCAAGATATTCCCTTTTAACAGGCTTCATTACTTCTGATGAAGTAACAGTATTAAAATCCAGGCATTTGAATGTTTCTCAGCTGCCACTCACAATCAGACTCATAAAATCATTTGAACATATATTTATATCTACAAATGGAAACAAGAAAAATCAGACACACTCTATTGTTTTTAAACTAGCTTGTTGCTTGAGGACAGGACCAGATTGACAGACAGCCTTCTTCTGTGCCTCATTCTACAAGCTGTTGAGTGTCTCCTGAAAACACTCCAGCCCTCTCAGAGCCATGAACGGAAGATGAGTGCCGAGCTTTCCTGAAAGATGTTCAGCAGTTGGCAGGATTACCTCCTTCATCCTCAAACCAGAGGTAGTCTGGGAAGGCTTCACCAACACGGCTTATGTCCATGCCCTCGGGCAGCATGGCTAACTTCTAACAGAAGGCTAATTCCTTGTCAGCCTTGGTTACTCCTAAATGGTTCTGGTGAGAAAAATGATGGGAATAGGCCTGGATGTCTATAGGCATGTAAAAACGTAGGGAGATCAAGGCCTACCAACCCTTATTACATGTACCTATCGATAGCAATGATGGACTACTCTGAGCAGGTTGGAGTTGCCTGGAACCACACCAGCCTGCTTGTCTGAAGCAGCAGGCTAACACCAGCAAGCAGTTCTACAACTGGACTTTTTAAATTTGGTACAGTCCCTGCATGTCACAAGTTACAGGAGGACTCCCTTCACCTAGGTATAATGCCAGGCAGCCATGAGCATGGTGGAATGCAGAAAGTGACAGGTATAGGAGTGGACAGGCCCTCTGTGTGCTGGGTTTCTTCACAGCACCGTCGTGGTTCACCACAGACTGCCGCCAGAAACTGCAAACACATCAAAGCAGGCATGAAGCTCTGAGGTGCTGCCCAGGTCTGCAGGACCCACACTGCAGCTCTTGCAGGCATGCCACAGACTGTAAGAGAAGTGTGCATGCAGAAAACACACTCCATGTTCTAGCACAAGACACAGAAATGCACCTAAATTCAAACCACAGCACACTGAGGTGGGTTTTGATTGTAACTGCAGTGCATCTTGTCCTCTGCTGCTCCCAGCTGCACACTCAACAGAGGAATGGCTCTGCAAAAACAAAGTTCTGCAAAACCTCAAAGAATAATACTCAGACACACTAATTGAAACAACCTAATTGAGACAGAGAACATTCCCTTGGGCTGAAGTTCAATCCCAAGACCCTGGGAGATAAAGGCTCCAACCAGCCCTTCTCTGCCTCCCATGCAGTCTTGATCCTGAAAACCTGTGGGAGGATGAGAGTAACACAAGCTCCATATGCCCAGCTATGTCCTTGCAAGCTCTAAGGATCAAACAGAGAACATTTAACAGTATGAAAAGCCTCTGTATCTTGAGCTTTGAAAGTAAGTCTTAGCTGGGTCTGATTCCAGACTTTTAAGTTTGAGAATGTGCTGAGTTGGGAGGCTCTCAAACTAAGCCCCTTGATAGCAGCCATATCAAATCCCCATATCCTGGCCTGGCACGCTTAGTTATTCCTACCAACTCTGTTCTATGAAAAAAAGCAACAAGGAAGACAGCAAAGGGGACAAAGACCATAGCATCTAGTCTCCTGGTGTCTTTCAGTGTCTTGGTTACCATGATGAAATCCAAGTGGGAATATTTATGCCCATTTCCCCAGAGACTGCTGCCTAGACTGGTGTGTCAGTGATGCAGAAGGTTTGAAATGGCAGCTTGAGAAGACACAGATTTTTTCAGAGCTCAGTGGCAAATGTGCACAGTCTACTGACACAGCCTGGCAGCTCCCCCATACACCAAGCCTTCAAATGCTCCCAAAACCATGGTGCCCCACAGACACATCGCTCAGGTCAAGGCAAAGCTCCTCACTGACTTCTTCAGCCTCCAAGCACTTCAACATTGCAGGAGGCTGAAATATGGTTTGCTTGAGTTTCTCTCCTATGGACGCTTTTAACTACAAAAAATTTAGATTCTTCTCATTAAAAACTTCTACAAGTAATGCAAACTTCCATGAGAAAATAAAAGTTTAAAAACTTAGGTTTGGATCAAATGCTTATCTATGTGTTCTAGGTTTTGGCTACTGATTTGTAAACATAGATATATTCTACTAAGAAAATGCTGAATACAAGAACAAAAGCATAGTTTAGGCCAAAATCAAATTTCACATCAAAAAAACCTCTTGATAGGTAATTTTTTAACCCATCTCTACCCAAAATTGTATGCATCAGAAAGGCCGTTTTGGCACCTCTTCCACACAGGGATAAAATGGTACATCTTTTTAGCACTTTCCTAGGGCAGCTTCTCAAGCAGATTTCAACATCTACAGCCATGTATCCTACTGTTCACACCTTCTGTTTGTAAATCTTTCAGTCTTGATTGCTCCCAAACTTTCAATGGCTATACTTTGTCACAAATATACCCAGTCCTTTTAACAGCTCTTGACCTCTTATCCTTACCTGTACATGTAAACCATATTAATTCTGGAGATTTCTAGCATAGAGTAGACAGTTAATGGCTATTCCAGAATTAAGCATGGATCGACCAGTCTGTGTCATTTTAGCCCACTGCTGTTAAATGTGCAATGCCTCAGCAAGACATATACCCTGAAAAATCCCATAAAAGCCTGTATGGTAGAACAAAAATTGTCCTCCTTGCAGTTGCAAAATGTTCCTTCTTTCTTTAAAATTCCCTTTAGTACCTCATATTTGCTAAATGTATTTTTTTGTGTTTGAAACAATGAATTTTATCTTTGTCTTGCATTAACATAATAAGCATGAGACTCCTGTGATATCCGTGCAGTTGTTTTTAATTTATTCCAATAGAAAGGCAACTACATTTTCATTCTGCACTTATTTCGTTACACAAGAGATATTTTTTCCATGTATTCATCACTCCTGAAAGCCAGTGCAATCCTGATAATCAGATTATATCACTTATTTGTCTACCATACAACTTTTTGCCAAGATGAGAGGAATAAGCAACAACCTTTGCTTCAGTATAAATTGGGATAGATTTGGCATTCACAGCTCACATCTGTTACACTACACTCAATACTGCAATATTGCAAAATGTACTTAAGTCATTAATAGATTCTGAAATATATACACGTGGTCTAAACTAAAGTTCATCCATAAAGTTTTGTTCCCAATGGCTGGAAATATTTGGGGTCAAGTAAAGTTGAAGGCTGTTAGTCACTTCTAAGCTCTCGACTCCAGTCTGCTCGCTCTGACACCTAGCTGCAAGCAGCGGTGGCTTCTCAAGTATTCCTGCAATTTTCTTATTGGATCTCAAAACTGCCCAGAACCTTTTAATGCCTTTAATAAATGTAAAAGTTTTGCTAAATATACTTAAGTGGATGTTTTGTAAATTTTCAATGGACAAAGAAAAACTTAAGTTTTCGTTGAGACTTGCGGTGGCCCAACTTTTGGGTTTCATGTACTGACAGTACTGGAGCTTATCAGGAAACAAATTATTTCCCAGATTATTAGAATACTGGATGTCACACTGCTACAATTTCATTTCTGAAATATTTTTACAATGCTCAGGCCTAATAGAATTGTTTCCATAGGGCTATATGTTAATTTTTAAAAGGAACAGAACAGTGGAGGAATTTTAAATATAAACTAACAGTCTGCTGCAGTGATTGCATCTCTGTGTTGGGGCATAAAATCTAAAATTGAAACTGAGCAGAAAATTACTATATAGGCAAAAATGAAAACCGCTAACACCTCATTAACAGAGGAAACTTGCATAGTGGTCAAAAAATATGAATACTGACAAATGCAAACTATCATTTTAATCTTCAGTTTTAATCTCCTAAGGTTATTTTAAGTACCAAAGTAAGTACATTTGTTTCATTATTACTTTTAAATATAGAGACAAATTATTTTCTGGAACAGCTCTGTGGTGTAATAGCTACCCCGTGATTTTTCCCTGCTCAGACCCTTTTAACTTCTCTGTTTGTAAGGAAATTCCACCCTTGTTTTGACAGAACCCATTCCTCTCTTTAGCCTGAAATTCTATGTATTTTTGTGGGATTCTCTCTAGGACATAATTCAAGGAAAACTATTTGGAGATCCAGAAACTGTCTGTGGGCAATCTAAGGTCAAAAGTTTCTATTAGAGCTTTCTAGGTGAGGTATCAAAGGTACACCCCAAATAGATGTCTGAATTTCCTTTGAGAACTTAACTTTACCAGAGACTGCTCCCATTAGCTCCTTTAGAAGTCTGTGACATCTAGACAAAAGTGCAGGAGAAGCACTTCCCTACTTAGCTTGTTATTCACAAACCCTTTTATAAACCTGACCTGACACCTTTCGGCTCCAGAAGCTCCAAAGTGCCACTGCCAGTAGCTGTTGTACTTTGTGAAGAGGGTCATGGCACCTGGAAGGGCTTCACAGACCAGTGCAGGAGAGAGTGGCTGACCACAGTCACCATCTGTGGCTTCTCCTAACTGGATGGGCATGGGGACCATAGTAGAGATTCCTCCCAGCAGATATGATGGTTACATGATTTAGGAAGTGAAGAATCTCACATTAACCATTAGGTAGCTGGGCAACACAGAAATCGTAGCCCACACTGGTGACCTCTCAAGCCACCAGCTTCCCTTTTCAAAGCAAGTCAGATGAGAATCTGGCACAAACCCAAACTTGTGTCAGGGTGCTGGATGCTCTTTGGTGCCCTTTGGACCAATGCACAACCCAAAGACAGGACCTGCTGCACACTGGGAGGAGGGACAGGCATAGTGTATCCCTGTTCTTCTGATTTTCATTGTCCTGTGAGGTTGCAGGAGACTACAGGGACATCTTTGAAGCGAGGTTTATACAGAGAGATAATATCTTTTATTTAGACTAACTGGTACAGTTGGAAGAAACAGAGGGACCAGATTTGAGCTTGAAAAACCTTTTTGTTTTGTTTTCCAGCTATGCCAGTTGATCTAATAAAAGCTACTCTCTCCTTATAAAACTTGCCTTATTTATGTGTTTTAGACAACCATAACTACCGAAATCCTACCACTGTTTATTTTAACCACTCTGAAATGGCCCAGGGTTGTTCCTCTCTGATCTGAGAGGTCAATTTTTTCTTCAGCCTCCACCGACTATATGGGTCCATTCCTCCTATCCAGGCTGCCAGTGTTAAGTGATAAAACCATACAGCATGCAGACGACTCCAGTATGTATTATCTTCCTTATAACCAATATAAATAGCGTTGT
Source organism: Pachycephala philippinensis (assembly GCA_013397055.1). Taxonomy (NCBI): domain Eukaryota; kingdom Metazoa; phylum Chordata; class Aves; order Passeriformes; genus Pachycephala; species Pachycephala philippinensis. Next base: position 508,564 of record VWZT01000404.1, read on the forward strand.
TCCCAGGTTTTTCAACATAAGCTTGTGGAAGGAAGGAAACATACCAAAGACCTCCCACTAACACAGCAAATCTTCTACCAACATATTAATCCCACATGATCTCCCAACCCACTGCCGTAACAGGCATCCTTGCCTTCCCCAGCCATTCATCCCCTTCACTGTCCTCTTCCTGATGGCAGGAGACAAGATTGAGAACCAAAACCACATGCATTTAAGTATATCTTAGGGTCACCAAGTACCAAAATAATGAAGTCAGAAAAAACGGTACCTATATCCATTTGCTGCTGTATGGATTACATCCCATCTCATCAGACATATCTGACTATTGCGGTGCTCTTATCCATGATGTCAATATTTGCCTGTGTCATGGTTAAACCCAGCCAGCAGCCAAGCCCCATGCAGCCACTCACTCACTCACTCCCCCACCAGTGGGATTGGAAAGAGAATTGGAACGATAAAAGCTGGAAAAACACATGGGTTGAGATAAAAACAGTTTAATAGGGAAAGCAAAAGCCACACACACAGGCAAAGCAAAACAAGGAATTAATTCCTTGTTTTGCTTCCCATGGGCACAGGAGTTCAGCCATTTCCAGGAGAGCAGGGCCCCATCACACGCAATGGTGACTTGGGAAGACAAATGTCATCACTCCAAATGTCCCCCTCCCCTTCCTCCTTCTTCCCCCCACTTTATACACTGAGCATGATGTCATATGGTGTGGGATGTCCCCTTGGTCAGTTTGGGTCACCTGTCCTGGCTATGTCTCCTGCCAGCCTCCAACTTCCTCACCAGTGTGACCCTATGAAAAGCAGAAAAGGCCTTGGCTCTGTGTAAGCACCACTCAGCAATACCCAAAACATCTCTATGTTATCAGCCCAGCAGCACAAATCTAAAACACAGCCCCATACCAACCACTGGGAAGAAAATTAACTCTACCCCAGCCAAAACCAGCACAGGCTGTGACAATTAGTGGTGTTTAGTTATCCAGCCACATAATTACAATAAGCTTCAGTGGATGTAAAATGAACCTGCTTACTTATTAGTAGCTATATCAGGTCATTGTACACATCAGAGACTCCTCATTAAGTTTGAGACCATTTTAATTCCTCTGTACTCTGCTCAAGTTTTTTTTCACAGTACTGACAGCAGCTGCTCAAGGGACCTCACTGTAATCTCCGAGATAACAGCACCACACCTACGCAATTACACCACTGAGTAGCAGCGGGAGGCTCACAGGATGCAACTTCTGCACACCAGAGCCATCACTCACGTATTTGTTAAAAGTGCAGGTCTGCCCACATTTAGAGCTGAACACAAAACCACATCCCCATTACTGCCTGTCTCTCTAGGGAATTGCAAGTTGTGCTTTCACCTGCTGCACTACACCAGATACATATGCATGTACATGCACAGCCCGTGGATTGGCAAGAATGATTACTAATATTATTTCACTCTTAATGCCTTAGCAAAAGTTCACACACTTGATGTATGAGGACATATAAGTATTCATGGGATAGCTTGATCAATCAACAGATCAATAGCTCAACTGATCATCTGTCACCTTTAATTCTTTCAGGATTATATCTCTTAAGACAAAAGACAGTTCATTCAAATACCTTACAAAAAAGCAGATGTATCAGCTGTTTCTCTGGACTAAATCAGTATAAACAATCACAGGATCCTTGTAAGCTTCTACTTGTCTTCTGCATCTTTTGATTTCTAGCAGCATTCAGTTGCTGCATGGAAATAGATGCATTTGCATGGTTTGCTACAAACACCAAGGATTTGAATGAAGCCGCAGTTAAATCTGTGAATGATGCTCAACCCAAGTGTCATTGCTTTTTATTGTAGTTTCTGTGGTAAACTGAGTTCTTTAACTAGATTTTTTGACCAGAAAGCAATCATCAAACACTGGTGCTTCCTAAACTACCTCACATCACTCCCAACATGAGTCAGTCTGGCAGTTACAGGAACAGTCTAGATTCTCAGGTCCACTTCTTTTTTATGCAATTGCTTGCCACAGAACTGGTAAAAAATATCCAGCCTTGCTCTGTCCCAATCACTCAGCTTATGGAATGGATGTGTTAAAGCACACTAGGCATGGCAGGCATTGCTAACCTGCACCAGTGAAGCTGCATGTGAAAGCCTCATGTCTGGCTTACAGGAGAAACTGAACAAGGGTCTTGCAACTGCTGAAGGCACTAATCCTTCCAGCTTCGGGAAGATGAGAGGTTACCTATGCTGCCATCTCACCCAAAGGAGGAGGCACAGAGTGCAGCCCATACATGCTGCCCGTGGCACAGAAAAGTCAAAGCTCCTACACTGTTCTGTACCTATAAAGGGTCCTGGAAAACAGCAACATAGGGATGACAAAGGGAAAAGGACAATTTGAAGACCCCTTTCCAAAGGCAAGTCATGAGCTGGGGAAGCTCACAGAGTCAGGAAAGAGGAGGATCTGCAGAGGGCAAGGGTTCAAAGCAGCAGGAGATGTTATCACAGACAGTGATATAAAATCCTTAATTCACAGTGAAAGAAGCATGCTTGGAGCAGAGGCTGGCACTTCTCCAGTGCCAGAAGAAAATTGAAACATGAAGAAGTGATGGCAGGTCCATCCATCATATGTGGATTTCTAACCACCCCATTCAGAGCAGAGGGTCCCTGGTAAAAGAGGCTTACCACCATGTTTCAAGTGAAAACATTCAATGACAAGGATCCTTACAACAGAAACTGCTGGTTCTTTAAGCTGGGATCACATCTTGACAGTAAGATCAGGCAAGACACCACAGGAAAGAGTTAAAGCAGTGTGGTTGATTTCTAGGGAAGTTGTGTTATAAAGAGAGAACAGAAAGGACAGCAAAGGAATCCTCTCCAATGAAACTCTCCTGCTCCTGCCAAAACAATGATAGGTTGTGTTTTTCAGGAATTCATTTAGTCTGAATAAACTTAATGCAGAATTGGTCAGATGCTTGCGTCAGCATAAATTGGTGCAGCTCTCCTGATTTCTGGGTGCCAAAACTCAGCACAAGGGACACCCAGAGTGCCAGACGTTCATCATTAATTCCATAACACATCACTGCTCACTGAAGTAAAGGTTTTAGTGCTGCTTCAAGACCCACCCAGCTACAGTACATTTATCTTTCCTGCTGCTCAATTGTTCTCCATCTCCTTGAAATTAATGTGCAGATTTGTTAAGCTATTGTTGTAGCAATGTACCTTACTTTTACTTATTTCTGGAAAAAGTTACACTTTTTTCATTTATCTCACAACACACATAGACACTCAGAGTGTACACAATCAGTCTGTAAATGTCATGTGACCTAGCTGGCTGAAAGGTGCTCTATGAGTATCATAAATCATTCTTTATCTGCCTTGGCTCTTTTTATAAATATCACGTCTTGGCTTTGTATGTCTTAAATGCTTTGGACCATTTCTTTTGTTCAGGGGGGAAAAAAAGCAATAAGAATTTGTTTATGAGCAGGGAAAGAAAGACAGGTATTAATATTTTTGTGCTGTGGCTGAAAGCACAGTCCCAACAGGGGCTGAATTTCAACTCTTTTGTATAAAAGCCATCAACAACCTTTTTCACTGGGCTACCCAGGATGTTGTTTAAAGCTCAACGCACACGAGAGATTCCATGTAAATTAGCCACCTGAGGGTATCAACACAGACCCGTGATTGTAATAGAAACATATTGACATAAAAAAGGCTAATTAACTGCTTCCTTTCTGCCAGTTGCACACTGTGCACACCGTGCTCAGCACCTCCTGGGCTGCTGCAGACACGCCAGCAAATACCCTTATTCCATGGAGCTCAGCACAACAGCTGCTTAAAAGGTCTGCACAGAGGAACAGCAGTATGAGGCGATGAGTGCTCCACAAGCAAAGGGGTAGAGAGTTCAAAGTGTATCCCCTTCCTTCATGTGGAGCAAAGCTCTCTTCATGCATGCACCATTTCTGGAAATCAGACTTGACTTCGTATGTTTTTATTCCTCAGTACAAAGTGCCACTGGACTGCTCCAGTCCTATGCAGAATGTTTGGGGTGATAAGAATAACAGTGTGTGGGGAATTTAGTCCTTCATTTCTCACAGAGGAAAACAGACTTTGTGGCATTTTCTCGCTGAAAGACAACCCCAAAGAAGGATGCGAACTCACAGCATCTAAAGGTTAAAGTCAGGCAATTCATCCAGGAAGTTGCATATTCTGATTAGAGGATCTTAAGGTGTTAAGTAAAAACCAGTATACCATGAATGCAACTGAAATAAACTGAATTGCTGAAGTAATTCTCAAGCCATACAGGGCTTGATTGCCTTGCATAGTGATTGGCACTCACACACTGTGAGTATCAAAAGCAGGTGTGAAATGCCTGCAGTGGAGAAATAGGGGATGCTGATTAAAGGCATTTTATACACACACTGCCCTGAACTTAATAGGTATGAAAGTGTATTACAAGGTAAAGAGGAAAAAGTTCAGTCCCCAGAACTCAAAATACACATCCTTTGTGGCTATTAAGCACTTTATATTTGCAGTTGTCCTGGTATTAATGCTTATTCTTACAATGCACTTGAGAAAAGTCCATAACAAAATCTGTCCTAAGTCCCAGAAAGATCTGGACTACCTGAAACCCATTCTCAGGCTTTGCTGTTCATTCCCATTTTTTCAGTTTATAGTCTCTACAGTGTTTTTTGACTTGCCTTTTTGCTGTGTTATACACCACAGAAGATGAGCTCCCGTTCAGTGTTCCCCCTGTAACTGTTCTGTATCCACAGCATCACCTTCCACCAAAAGAAGCTTTATGTAGCCATGAAGATGATGTAAGAATGAGTAGCTGCACGGGTCAGGTCAGTGGCAATGGGACAGTAAGCCTCTCATTTGGGGTCACCAGCAAGAATCCAAATCACCTCAACACAAAATGAAAGTAAAATGAAAGTTGTTCTATTTAATGACTTTTTGGTCAACTGTGAAAAAGGAGTAGCAGTTTCACAACAGACTGAAATGTCACCAAAAATAAATAAGTACGATACATAAACAGAAAACAGTGCACTCGTGATGCCAACACTACCACACAATAATGAAATCAGGCCTGAAAACCAAACCAGCTTCTCACTTTTTGTCTTCTAGGTAAGGATGCAGGTGCTCTGGTGGGAGGCAGAAAACATGCATTTCTGTTGCCTCTGCTGTCCTCATTCAGAAGTAAAGCACAAGACTCAGTGTCTGGGAATGTAAACCCCCTACTAAAGCCACCACACAACAGGGGAAAAGATGATGGAAATGCAGGGTACCAGCAAGAAAGATTATCTGTTTGTTCCTCACACAGTTGCAGTCCAAGGAGGAGCAGAAAATGCTCCTCTGTAACATCAGGTCCTGCTGACTTAGCATTAAGATGGACAGACACACTCCTAGGGTAAAGCTCTTTACGTGTCAGAGAGCACCAGAACCAAAAAGAGTAATTTTTAAGCAGCCAGCACCCCTACAAAGCTAGCTTATTTCCCATTTCTATATTCTCCACACTCATCTTAGAGATAACACTTTCCCCTCTGGCTAGAAATTAAAACATCTTTTTTCTCTTTTATGTCTGAAAAAGACTGGCTCTGAAAAAAAAGCAGTGTGAGAAAGATAATGCTGTGGCAAATGCACACTGAAAATGCTAAGAGTTAACAAAAAACCCTGGCTAGGAATAGGAGATAAGGTTAAGGGCAATGACCTCCTTTTTGCTCCTAAAAATGTAGAACAAAGGTTAGCTGTTCTACTAACCCTGTTCGCTGTTATTTTTTGACTCCTCATGGCCCAAAGAACGCCCTGAAGCAAAAAAATGGCCTCAAATCTCATAGCCTATTTGAGGTGCATTCTCTGAGAACCTCTTTCTTTCATCAGATACAAAGCAGCCAATGCGTGAAGCCAGCTATCCCTGAAGAAATGAGAGCACCCAGCCACACACTGGGTTTGAGGCGCTTGGAGCACTCTGGCAGCCATCAGCAAAAATTAGGCAATTTATTTCTCCTGTTACATCCCATCACATTAACCACTGCATGCTCAGTTGGATTGCTGCAAAGAAGAGGGCCAGAGCTTAATTTCATTAGCCATCACTGACTAAAATTCCAATAAAATAGGACAGGAGAATAATGCTGGAAGGCATACTGATCTGTCACTATCCTAACATAACCCACATTGTAGTTGACCGTAAAAAAGAAAAAAATATCGCACACAGCAACTCCCCCTAGGCCTCCAGACTGATTCTGACTGCTGTGGCCATTCTGAATTGGTTTTTTTATCTTATTAACAGCAGCGGTGATATCTGCTTCCTCTGTCTCAGAACTCTGCTTGATATTGGAGACTTGCTTTCAAACTCCAAACAGCTTTTGTGCAAGAAGCTTGCTTGCTTCTTTTCTTCTTAGATGTCTGTCTTTAAATGAAATTGTCAGGCTGGCAGGACTGGACTGAAAAAAAAGAACCATTAAACCTTGATAATTTTCTGCTAGAAGAAACAATTTAAGCCAAAATGACGGTCAGATCAGGAAAAAACATCCACTTTGATAAGCTGGTAATTAAACAGAAGCTGGTGAGGCAGCCTGATCAGTCAACCATGCTGGCCAAGATGCTACTGTCAAGTAGGACAGCAAGTTTTAAAGGCAAATTTTACTCATTACCTACTTAGAAGATGCCACAGAGATTCCATTACAGAGGAGAGGTCATGTACAGAAAAGCAGGAAGGATCCTGGTCTTACAAGAGAACCCAAAACACAAGGAGCATGCCAACAGGATGAAAAAGCTGAAGCAGAGAAATGTTTTTAGTACTTTATTGATTTTGTCGTGTGTGTGATGTGTGAGCTGAAGGATAACTGACTTGGAATCCCTCAGACAGCACATCAAGTATTTCAAATGTCCCAGGGCAATAAGCCATCAGCTGGAGCAATCATAAAGCTGAAGACTTGGGAAAAGATGGGTTTACATGGTATATTTTGTGAGGACCAGAACTGGCCCTGAAGACCTAGGACTCTTGGGAGTGATTATGTGCCAGAGGAGTTGAAGGAAGGGACACTACAGAAATCTATGCAGAGGAAAGGGTTTGGAATCATGTCAGCTGAGCCTACGGAAACTGAGCAAAGGCAGGTAGGAAAGTTCCCAACATTCAGGCCTGTGAAAAGAACCAACTCACATTAATTAGGCTGTGAAGCTTTGCAGAGCTCTCCCAACCCACTGTGTTTGCTAATGCTGCCGAAGCTGTTGCTACCAGTCCCTTTGTCTCCTTCCTCAGCGCCAGCCCCCAACGTGAACGAGGTACCTGTGGGGACCCTTTAGCTCAGGGCTGAGTCCCTGCTAAGGAAGGGTGCTCCACCACACAGGCCCTCACACTGCCAGAGAGGCGGGTGGGACCAAAGGGTGCCACTCGGTGTGGTTTTGGCACATCACATGTTCAACCATGAAACAAGCAGCCACAAATCCCTAGTGGCACAATTCAACAAGAATGCTAAAATCCAGCCTTGCTTCCCTTTTTCCCCTCCTTCCCTGCATGTCCAGCCCTTCCATGCCCAAAAGATATTTGGCATGCAAATCACTCATCAGTATGCACACCACAGATTCCCCAGTTCTGGTAGGTTTGAGTGAAAAACAGGGGTGTGACAACTGCAACACCTGTGACATTTCAAGTTCAGTATGTGGCTATCCAGGTATCCCAGTTATCACCTATCAGACTGATCAGCATATTTTTTTGAAAAAGTTAAAGGCAATTTTAAATGGCACAAGCTAAAAATCTAAAAATCTAAAAATCTAAAAATTCAAACTCCTTGTAAGAATATTAAGGCTTAAAAAGTCTATGTGTGCAACAAAGACCATGACAACTGGTCTATTCCCTATTTAATACAAAACACAGAGGGTAAAAAACAGGTTTTTCATAAAGCCCAAACAATGGAAAAATACAAAAAATCCACAGCAATCGCTAACAAGATTAACCAATGATATTTGACATTACTAGAAATTTATATTGCCTCCAACGGATACTGGATTCGACTTCTGGAGATCACTGATGAATCACAGGGAGTGAAAAATGGAGGGGGAACAGGAAAAAAAATAAAAAATGTGTAAGGAAGCCTCAAAGCTACAAGGTTCAGTTCAAGTTTCAGACGCTTCCAAATGCACAGGGATTTGAATCTCTAAAATTTAGCTTCAAATTCATAATCTAAACTTCTCCAAAACCTCCAAGGATTTTTTTGATTTAAGGTTTGTATTTAGTCATATGAACTTCAAAACTGATAGAAGTTCCCTTGTTGCTCTGAATAGTCTGAAACATTAACAACCAATAAGGTTTCCATTATCACAACCACAGTTTCTCTCAGAGCAGGGAGAGTTTCTCACTCTTTGCTCTTAGATAAACCATGGAGTTTCTTGAGTGTTGGCTGCTAAACAATTGATTATTATCCTGTGGGCTTTTCCCCATCCTTTCTTTTATGTAGGCTCACTGTGTGCCTGTACAAATGATAGGATGTATATTTTGCAGTGTGCTGTTTTAGCACATGGCTCAGCATGCAGAGCACAAGCACTCCAGTCTGTCAGTGTTCCCAGCATCAGGACATAGATAAATAGCTCTCACGATAGGGCTTATTAGGCTCCACCAAATAGCCAAGAGGAGCAATAGATTCCGTGAAATGAAAGCATTCACCAGGTGGAAAATACTCATCACTGGATTTGAGCAAAGACACATGTTGCTCTTAAAATACTTCCTAGTAGCTATAAGGAAAAGGTAGAAAACCACATTTGAATTAGTTCTCTCTGGCTTCATCATCACTGAAGGGAAGGTGCATTCTGCAGCACACCTCCAAGTCCTGGGGTCCACCTAAGTGGGAAAACCACTGCAGCCCTTTCATTCCCATCTGCCTGGGTTTACTGTCCAAGGAAACAGGAACAAGTTGGGAAATGACATCTGCTCAAGCCCTACCTTGACAGACAGTTGTAACACCAACAAAGCTCTTGCTGCAAACAGCTACAAAGAATTCCCAATCCCATTGTTTAGATATATGAGACCAAATCTTATTATTTTCATATTGAGCTCTTTGTCTGCACCCTAAAGGCCTCAAAGTGGCCAAACTGTGAACTGCACACCTTGATTCCTAAGATGCACAATCAAATGTTTGAATTCACTGGGTACTTTGGAAAGCCTAAGTGGAGAACAAAGGTGATGACCAGGCATCAGGGTACACTGTGGCAGTACAGCTCAGAGCTGCTTCCTGATGGAAAGCTATTTCCATGTCTTTATTTATAAAGAGGAGTTCTCTGTTACTTACACTAAATTTGAGAATCTCTCATGCCTCGTTAAATAAATCTGCATGACACAGAACTAACTTAGTACAGGCAGAAGAGTTGTACAGAAGGTTTTTTCTTTGGTTGTTGTTTGTTTTGTTTTAAACCTTCTCAGGATTACTCTAACTAGATTGAGGGGGAACTTCTGCATAAAACAGTTCTCTGGACAGCCCATGTTTGCAGGGTGAGCGACAGGCTGGAAGTTTCATGCTGGAAGCACCTTCAGCAACAGGGACGTGGAGGCTCAAGGAATTTGCCTTCAGAAAAAGCTCTACCCAAATGGAACTGGAGCAGAGAGCTGGCTCCTGACAGTGAGGGATAAATAAGAGCTTGGAGAGAGTTGAAGGAAACAGAGTGTCAGGTCAAAAAGTGAAATCTGTGAGGAGACTGTGAAGTGACAAAAACTGCCATGCCAGAGGCCGTGTCATCATCACCTTCCAGCACACCCCTGCAGAGGGGGCACGGCTGGTGCCCCACCCGACATCCCCAGGGACAGGAGCAGAGTGCGAGGGAGCCATCCCTGCCTGCCCTCCTCGCTGCCCTAGTCAAGGGGCTGGCATCAGGACTGTATCCAGCCCTCTGACACCACAGCTGAGTGCAGCACTGCATTCCCAGAGGAGCCTTTGCCCTGCTGCTGCCAGAGCAGAGACAAGCCCACAACATGTTTACTGAGACAGGGAACCGTGGTTTTTATACTAACACTGTCCCTATTTTGGGCTTTTTATCTTTTTACTGCTGATGCCTGCCCTTGCTGAGACTAGAAGTCCCATATTTACAGGAAAATGGTTTCATTTCAGGAATTATTAAGTATGTTTAAATATTAAATAGTCAATAAATGCCAAATCAAGACAAATATTCATTTAAGATGTAAATAAAAAAAAGGTTTTAAGTCAGCAAAAGCCAACGAGACAGGAGGTCCCACTCAGGGGAGTGCACAGGCCTGACAGCACCAGAACAGATGTCCCATCCCAGAAGCATTGCTTCAACTTCTGTTGGCACTTTAGGACTTCTTTATGGTTTTTGTTTTGATTGCAGTCCCAACCCCAAATTTACCTTCTTTTAGGAAATAAAACAGTAAGAGACTGGCACACACACAAAATGCATTTCATCCCCCACCACACCCTGAGGGGATTTAGAAATAGCATATAAGTCATCCCAATCCAAGATCTTTGAATGTCCAGTGTTTCACAGATGCACAGGATGCAGCAGAAGATCACTGAACTGGACAGGTTTTGCCCCACCACTACCAGCCCCAGATGTGATGTAGCACAGCAGGAGGGTGCCTGCAGGCTGTGCTCAGCCTCTGCTACCTCACAGTGGATGCAGTCGATACCAGGCAGCACTGAGCACCGCACAGCTGATGGGAAAATGTTGCTGAGCACAATATTCATTGCTGAAAGAAAAATCAACACTTTCTGTATTGCTTTGCCTGTTGTGGCATGCTCATGGTGCCCACTTTCCACTGTTGCACTCATTAATATGGCAAAGCTACAAGACCCTTTAAATTGCAACCGTGATTATTCATGCCTTACCCAGCACTCGCCTGTAGCCAGGTTTCCTTGAGAATGTACGGGAGGCCTAAAAGGGAAAGATGCTGTATAGAGAAGTGTCATGCCAGAGAAAAAAACAGTCTATGAAGGCAGTCTTCTCAGAATAGGAATATGGTTAGCACACAGCCTGCACAAATTGCTGGAGATCCACAGCAAGATGCAGGTCACAGCTGCAGTTAGAACACAACATCGGGGTGAGGAGCAGGAAAAATGCATGCAGGGTCTGATTGAAGCCCCAGAGAATTGAATTCAGAGGACTTAGGCTCAAGTTCTTGCTTAACAAATCCTCCCAAGGCTTGATTTCCACACCAGTGAGGTCTGCATGATTTTACGTCGTTATGCTGAACAGTGTATGAGTCACAACACCTGCAGGAGTTTCCTACAGGTTCTCTCTTAGGTGTCTGTAAAGCACATACTTAAACTGCAATTCCTAAATCATAAACAAATACATAAGGCTTCTTCATTTACGTTCAAGATGGGTTTTTTTTTAACGTGAAGGTCACCTTGACAGCTGCAGTGCAAAGAGATAACTCATTTTATCTCTAGCATCACGGTCTTGCCTCTGCCTGCCGTAGCAAAAGATCCTCACCACATGAAAAACTCATTCTTAACTCTTGCTCAAAATGGACCTGCCATAGATTTTGAATATACAGCCATGATTCAAGAGCACCTGCCTGGCCACATCAAAGAGCTGGCTGGGTAGGAAAGTGCGAGATCCCTTGGTGCTTTGCTTACTTTTGAAGTAACTTTGGAGAAGCAATATGGTTTTGGAGATATGATGGTGGCTCTAGCAATCAGAAGACCTGGATTCTATTTCTGGCTCTGTCACTGACCTGATGAATGACTCAAGAAAAATGACTTCCACACATCCGCCAGGTTTCAGAGAGCAAGTGTGAGACTCACACTATCCCATTTTCTCCCAAGCTGTCCCTTCACAGCCCCAGCTTCCCACATATTTGCAGCACAGTCATGACCTCTGTTATACCTTATGATACCTTATACAAGTTACAGCTTAGCAGCTACCTCCTGACATGCCAGCCTGCTGTGTCTGGGGTGCAGAACCCCAAAGGAGAAGGGAAGGTTCAGTCCTTCAAGTCAAGTTTTATCAAAAGCACCTCTTCAGCTCTCTCTCCATGAATTAAAGCCAGATATATTCAGGGAGGCTTTGTTCCTGGAACACAGCTCACGGACTATCATCAGCGGTGCACACTCAGTGTTCACCTGCATACATCTCACAGAGAAGTGGAAAGTCAAGAGGTCCACTTCCAATTATGTACCTCTATTTCTCCTTCTGCCACTTCCACTGACATGAAAAATCCTTTGGCACAAGGATAACATTTTCATTTCCCATGGTCTGCACAGAACAAAGAGGCTCCAGCTCTCCGAAGGACACCAAGTGCTTCTGTACCTTCATGACTACAGATCCATTTTTCTGCCCAGCAGACCCTTCCTCCACAAAACCATCTCTGTAACCACTGAAGTACATCACTAGTGATCCCATTTCCCAGGGCTGGCACTGATTATTTGCTGAAGGACATTGGAAAAGTATTTTACTGTCCTGGGCTTATGTATCTTCTAACACAAATACATCAGCAAGAAGGAGTGCTGTAGTCTTTGACTGAAAAAACCTACTTGTGAGCCACCTATTATCATTATTTTTAAATATTATGATTATTTCATTAGTTACTCCAACAGAGGAAAATATATACTATGACTAGGTGTCACTAGGGGATTCTCTGCCCAACCTGATAGCTGACTCTTGTCTGTAAACATAGACTGCCGACAGCATGTTGATTTTTGTTTACCTTTCACAATGGAAAGGTAGAACTCTAATGCATCCATTTCTTGATTTTTTTTTCCACCAAAAAGTGCTACAAGGAAACGTAACTATCTGTACAATTTAAATTAGACTCCAGTGCATAAATTCATTAACGTAGCTCTTCATTTGTTACCACTTGAAATCAGAATAATTCCTAGTGGTAGAAAGGGAATGGAGATTCTCTCTTGTTCTGAGGGGAGGAAGAGCCCACAGTAAGCACCAAATGACCAGCCCTTTCTGAAAGCAAGTTTAGTCTCTGTGTGCATGATGTAATACCAAGAGTGATACCTCTCTCCTTAAAAATACACTTTGGTCTAAATTACTTTATGCAAAGTGTCCCCACAGCCCCTGGATGGTAACAAGAGAGGAAAACACATAGCACCAAGTCATCAGCACTATAAATGGCAAATACACAGGGGAAGAGAGGGGATAACAGAACATAGAGCACGTGGCAGGGGAAGAAAATCTCAAAGGGAACATCAACTGTCAGTGGAAAAAAACCCTCACAAGGCTTCTCCCACCAGTACTTTTGTTCTACATGTAATAACAAATGCCAGCAAAGTAGAGGAGATCACTGAATGGGCACTGTACTTAGAGAGTGACAACAGCGAGCCTGAACAGTCTAAAAACTACATGACGAAGAGACAGAAAAGAGAAAAAGAAGGAAGGAGCCATCTGACAGAAGAAATACTCAAGAGATAAGTTCAACATCACAGAGGAAGCCTGTTTCAGAGGCAGGAGTTTGAGGTCAAGGCAGTGCCCTCACCTGGACAGTGCCCTGACATAAGAGAAGCTGATTGTGTCTGAGTGTCCTTCAGCAGTGAGGAAGTGGGAAACTGGAACAGGCTGAGGAAAAGAGTTCACCTGGTTTTGCCCAAAAATGTATGCATCCAGAAAGCAAAGAAAGTGAGAATTTTCTTTCCTTTTAAGGAAGGACATAACTTTAAGCAAAAGCTCAAGATTAATTACTTTGACAAGAAAGAGCCAAAGCCCTGTAATTGGGAGGCTGGATTAACCACTCACACAGGCTTCTCTTAAATCCTTGTTATGTGATTCTTATCTCTGAGAGGATAGTAACTTTTTTCCCACAGTTTTTACCAACCTAAATAATCTTTACTATTTGAAAACTGGGAAACATGTAGATCCTTCACCTTGGCTTTCAGGCAGGGTCCACAAGAGGACAGAATAGAGACCATTCGTCCCATTGATCTTCATTCACAAGGAATCAAATAGCAAGAAAACACTCCATCCCAAGCATTATTCCCCCAAGATTGCATGCACAGTCCTGTGGGAGGACTGCTCAGTCCATGCTCCTGCCAGCCCAAGGAGCCAGGAGTTCCTCAAGGTTGGAGCTTGAGGTTCTCCTCAAGCTTTACTCTGTGCAGAGAGACATTTGTGCCTCTGCCTGTGAAGCGTGTGCCAGCAAGGATCCCACAGCTCTGTCTTACTACTACCTATTTCATGTTCTCCCATTCTTGTGATGCTGCTAATCCCAACTCATTGCAGACTATCCTCAGCAGATGCACAGATTTATCTAGAGAAGCTTCTACCTGCTCAGTGCATGAATCCTAAAAACCCTGACCTTGGGAATGCAAAAAAAATCCAACGGTAACTCTGTCAATATCTCAGGTCAATAGCACAACAGAGGTTGTGGTCTTCCTCTAGAGAGCACAGCCACAGAGCAGTGAGCAAAGGCTCCCATGGCTGGGTTATTCTGGAGGGTAAGAATATGGTTAACTATTTACAGATAAAGACCTGTAACCAGGTTAGCTGTGCATGCCAATGAGAAGATGGAAGGGCAGCCTCCAAGAAGTGAGAGCGCTGTGGATTTTGCCCCAGCAAGGCAGCACTCTCCTCCAACAAGCTCAATGCTTCAGATTCCTTACTTAGAGGCGAGTAAAACACAAGTACTGAAGAGATAGGCATGACAGAAAGGAGAATGGAGGATTACATGGCTCTAGCAAAGCCACAGGGAACCCATCCGCATGAAAGTGAAATGAACATTTCACCAAAAAAAAGTGCTGTGGATATAGGGTCTTGTTGTCAGCCCCTTCCCTGCTAGCTATTGATTTTACAGTATTTGTAAGATTTATTACCTTTTATTTTCACCAGGGGAAATTAGGCTGTCAGGATCTATTAACCCGAAACAAGCCATTATCCCTCTCATGATTATCGCCTTCCAGGGCTGCCTGCAGAAGGCTCCCAGGCTCCGCCTGACAGGGAAGGAGGCTGCCAGCTCTTACACACCCCTCACAGCCCCCCTGCCTGTCCCACTCAGGGATCAAGCTGACCAACCTGCAGAGGGCAAAGCCAGACATCTCTGCCTGAAGTGACATGTCTCCCCCTTCTCCACTGACACCCAAGGCCCAGCAATTGTGCCCTACAGCTCGGACAATCCCATTGAAAAGCATCCCTCTCTCATGTCCTTGTAACAAACCAGGAGACCCCCAGGGCAGGTGTGGACCAAAGACATGAGTGTGTGCATGGCTCAAGACAACATTGGCATTCACGCTCAAATGCAATATAAGTTTCTCCATTTATGTTTTTACAGTGTCTATATCTGCTCACTTCATGAGAAAGAAGCAGAATATCAAAAGAGATACGCTCAAAGCCACAGGGATACAAAGCATCCAAAAATAGAGAAACTAGTTGGCTAAACACCAGAATGGTGCTATCTCTCACCAAATTTTGTTCGAGAAGTGTGCAGACTCTTGTTAGGGGCAGTTTGAGGAGATTGGGGACTTCAGTCTGCATCTGACCTCAGTCGAGGCACTTTTGTGGAGAACAGCCATCCTCAGGGGCCGTGTTAATTCTCCTAATAAAATCTCTGCTCTACACATTCAGCGTGGGATTTTCAAAACCCCTTAAAGTGGTCAAATAAAAATTAATCGCTGTAGGATCAAGGCCCTGTGCTGTTCCCCAGTGGTGACTATTTCCATAACAAACTGTACTCTCAAACTCCAGCTCACTCAGCACCAGTCAGACACACTAAATAGGAGTTGTGAAGTACAGACCTGGAAATAGGACTCATGCCCTCTCGACTTCTAGAGCTGAGTGCATTTCCCCAGGCAACAAGGGCATTTTGACTGGTGGAACAGCAGGCACTATGGGACACACTTTTCTTACCTCAGGTTTTTCAAGCCACGTGAAAAACAGCCTGTGCTTTTAAAGCCCTTTTGAGGCCCACCCAGTTGACTGCAGAGTGAAGTTAATTCACTCACGTACAGTGCCTCATTTCTGAGATGCACACTTAAGCCCAGGAAAAACACTCCACAGTATAGGCTCAGTATGTGATTTTCAGTGCTAATAGTGTGGTAAAATCAAACCAAATTTCCTTTGGAAAAATGCCACACATCATTCTCCAGTGATGAGCATTACTGCCTAAATCACAACTTTCAAACATCTGCCATTACTGCCGAAAAACAGCTTAAGAAAATCACCAGCACCTAAAAGACATACCTTCCTCTTTTATTTTTCTCAGGAATAAATAACTAACTTTGCTCTTATTTGAAAGGAGGGGATAGAAAAAAAAAAAAAAAAAGAAAAAACAAAAAACCTTTATTTCAGACCAGGAAGCAAGTATGACAAATCTCTGCCAACTGCAGAATGCCTCCCAGGCTCAGTCTGAAAACAGGATTTCAAAATTTCAAGTACCTTGATAATCTTTAATGCAATTCTAACTGCACCAGTCCCAGCTAAAAATGTTCATTCTCTAGCATTTCTATCACTTAAAATTCCCCGTGGATATGGGAAGAGTGAATGTGGGAAGTACATCATGGCAGATGTGTGTTGGTCATTGCTCTGCTAAGTGAAGAACAGCCAGCTCCCTCCTAATAGCTGGTTACCAGACCTGGCACTGCAAGCAAGAGCAGATCCAGCCTGGGACTCAACCACTGCAGCCAGGCCATAACTCCTTGGGAAAGGCTGAGCTGCACCATCTGGAGCTGGCTCATACCTTACCATGGGGGCATCTGCATTCCTCTGATATTCAGCCTCGCTCTGCAGAGACACACGTGCAAGAAGCAAATAGAGAGATTGTTCATCCTGGGGATGTGGTTTGGGTTTTCCCTCCTGACAGCAAATGGGGATCAGCGCTCTAAGTTCTGTCCAAAGGCAGGTATGTTGCCAAGCAAGCCACCAAGATAGTGTGTTTCCATGGATGTGATACCAAGGAACAGGGAGACGGGATTAAAAATAAACCTTGTAGAGCAAGCTCTGATCATGCATTTGAGGCTCTATGAGCTGTGAACATTTCAGCCATGCTCATGGACTGGAATTTGGCTGTTCTTGCAAAGAAAATGGTGTCCTGGAGTCACTTGTAACAAGGCACTCCCAGCGCAGCCCTGATGGCACACAGAGTATGTAAAAGCCCAGCTGGGAAGCTAAGGGCCAGCCTGCACCCCAAAGCCACTTTGTCTTGGGGATGTTTGAGCTAGGCCTAATGTGTTGTGGAGCTTGTAACACCAAAGTGCTCTGGGGAGAAAGCAAAGAAACACTCTCTGACACACCATTCCTCATTTAATTCCCTCAGGAGTGGGATGGTGCCAGAGCTGGCCAGAGTAATTAAGCACACCATCTGGGCCTCCAAATCTCATGTATGAATAGTCTAAGCCTGCGTCTAGTTAACCCTTCTGCAACCAGTCACACACTGAGAGAAGTTACACACTAGGATGAACAAAAATTTGGAGTAGGCACAAGGGGCGCAGCTGTAGAGCGTTACACAGGCACACTCAGCACTGCCAGGCTGAATTAGACACTCTTCAATCCAGCTGTGGGAAGGAGCAAATGATCCAAGGATGGACACAGGGTGCCACCTGAAAATGATCAGACACAACAGTAAAAACAATGGTCGTGATCTTCCAGACTCACCAGTAAAGGCAGTCAACCCTTTCAGGGAGTGAAATTTAAAAAAACCAACAAAAGTGACCCTGTCAGCAAGAGCTGGGGACTGGCCAGATCACAGCTGCCTCTACTGAAGGGTTTCCGAGGTTCAAATGTTGCAAGTCAGGAGATGAGCCAGCGTCCAGATGGTGCACTGCAGATAGAAAGCAGAAGCCCTCACAAGAGAAACCCTGAGTAAAGGCAGCAAATGGGCCTCCTTGGACAGAGATCATTAGAAGAAAAAACCTTGGGGGCTTCTGAAGACGCTTTGAAAACTCACTGTATTTTGTTTCACTGTACTCAGAGAAATAAAACTTTGTTTAATTATCTTAGAAAGAAATTAGGTTATGGCACATCTTTGCTCAATTTATTTTATTCTACTGACTTCCAATCCTAAAAAGTCCTTAAGGGCCAAACTTCAGGCAGCCGCAGAAGAAGCAGCGTATCATCACTCAGATAATAGAGGTGGTCATCAGGAAATCCTCAGCTAGAGAGAAGATCAGAGGTACTGAAAGATTTGTTTACTAAAACAAATACATTTGATCACTGTGAGATTTTCACAATGACTGCATTCAACAAAGTGGAGAATGCAGTCAGAAATACTGTCCTTCTCAGAGTATGCAGAGATTCACAACTGGAGGATATGACACTGGTCATGGTAAGAGACTATGGAAAGACTAAACAATAGGTAGCATTCAGGACTGAGGAAAGAAAGATTAAGTTCTGGCATAAAACTCTAGAGAGTCCAATCCGTGATGTGAACTGTTCTTAAATGTGCCAATCCTGCAGTTCATTCCAGCAGTAACATGCCAGCCCAGTTAAGAAAAACACCTGTTCAGCCCTGCCTGAGTCACAACAGTGTTAAGGCTTACGGAACAACCCTTTGCTCCACCTTCAAAAATGCTTCACTGAAAAGCACCTTGGGACTGCACAAAAACACAAGCATCCCTGGGGAAAATGAGACCCGTGATAAGCATAAAGAGCTCTGAAGCAGCTGAGAAAGCCCACTGCCCTCTCTCTGCCTACCTTCAGACAGGCAGCAATGGACAGGCATAGAAAAGGAAACTGAGCCGTTCATAAGCGCACTCATGACATCTCCAGGCTATGTCATACAGCTTTCTGGCTAATCGAATATTCCTCAGTGATTCTGGAAACGGTGTTGTAGTAAAACACAGGATTTATATTCTGTTACCACACACTGTATTCAAGCAGCTTCAGAGGCCAGGGAGCAGCTTCCTCTGAGGATCTCGAGGAACACAGCCTACATATGCAAAGGAAGGAGAGCAAGAACACCATCTTGTTTCCTTCTTTTACTGCCAGAGCACACAAAAAATGCTTTGCTTTATTTCGATAAGCCATGAGGCTGCATCTTATTCCCTTACAGTCTTGTTCCTTAATATGTGCTCTGCAATCTTTGACATGCTTGAGCAACTTGATGAAAGCAAAGAGCAAAGAAGGAAAACATGGAGCTGTGACCAAGGGAACCAATAAATGATGTACAGTGGCAGACACTGCTGAGGTTGCAAGGAAAAGGTACAGCCCCACGGATAAAGCCAACAAGCTTTCTTCTCTGTTTTGCTACTGGCTTCCAAAATGCTTATGGAGCATCCCATCTTCACCTGTTAAAGGAGAACAATAATGCTAACTTACCGGGAAGAATAAAGATGAGCAATCTCATATCTTTGGAGAGTACTTTGAGAACTTGAAATGGAAGGTACTATAAAACACCATGTCTTTGTTTTCCACAAAGGATTGTACAGATGAATCTGAATGGGAATAGGTATCTATGTACATTGTCTTCATGTGGCACATCGATATCATGCCAGGATCTGTTTAGATCTATGTTTTACTTCAGTAACATGAGAAGGGAGATTTAGTGGTAGCACAGGAGGAACAAATGAAATCCCAAGGCCTTTCTCCATTGCCAGATCTTCCTCTGAAAGTCCTATTTATTGCATTTTCCCTGCAGCAACAAAATCACAGCAGCAGCAGCTATTACTGTTTCCATATAAAAACCATATTAGACAGAATTTACAATATTAGCTGTCAAATAATATCCTTCCCTCTACCACCCACTCCTTAATATACAGCCACTGATGTGAGAAAATGAAAATTTGAGTATTGGGAAGGGGGCCATCTCTTCAGGCAGGGATATTATCTGCAGGGCATGCCAGGAAGAAACTCAGTATTGAAAAGGAAAGATAAAAGGGCAAAATTGGAAGAATTTTCCGTGGAGATGACAGTGCTTGAATTTTCTAAGGTATGTGCTGTTACACTGCTACCAACTGCCTCTTTCAAATGACGTGAAAAGCTGTGATCTTTATCTGTATTCCTGCAAGAAACTGATTGCTCAAACAATGCACAATTAAAAACTTGGTTTTTTTTCTTTTCCAACAAAACATAATAATACATTTTACTTTTACATAAGTGCTTTCAGCCTAGGATCTCAAAATCATTTTGACTTTTATTATCATCATCACAATACAGCAAAAAGCTGCAGTCCCTTTTTATCACCAGGACAACTGAGGCACAAAGATGTTGTGTGAGCAGGTTTTGGTCACAGAGGACAGTTGCAGGATTAGGAGTGGAATCCAAGTAGCCTGACTCACAGAGCCATGAAAAAGTAGGACCTCGTCCCTCTTCCTCCGTGTTTAGCCTGAATCAATCTCATCCCCCAGCCCTGTCTGCTGCCACAAATATGCCACCTCCAGTGCAAGCACAGCTCACCTTGGACACACACACACCTCAAAACAAGCGAGACACATCCGCCCTCCCTTGTGCACAACCACTTGCTGAGAACTTCCCTAGGACAAGTGAACAACCCAAACAGCTCCACCATCATCTGCAGCAAAGAGAGACACAGGATCGCCTCTGGCGTCTCAAAGACGTCCTGTACCACGCATCAAAAGGGAGACCAAGCTGAACTGATGGCCCCAGCAATCCTGAGGAAGCTCTTTCTTGTACAGCACCATACTAAAGCAGTTTATTTTAAAAGAAAACCAGACTGTCCTGGCACCATGAGGAGCCATTCACTGGCCCTTGCAGAATGCCACCAGATCAAAATGGTGGCACTGTGAAGTCCCTTTTGCAGTCATGTACAGGACCACAGATGGCACAAGGCAGCAAGGGATCAGAACGTATCCCACAGCCATTTTCCCTGAAGATAAATCTGTTGTCAGCTGCTGAGAATCCTCTCATCTCTAAAGCTACCACAAAAA
>VWZT01000404.1:530499-630668 GCA_013397055.1 Pachycephala philippinensis
TTTTTTTGGTTTTTGGGGTTTTTTTCCCTAAATAAGCTGCAGGATGCTGTGGTGTGGGCAGAAGCAGCACCTTTAGTTACTGGAAAGTTGTCCATAAAGCCTTTGCATGAGCCAACCATCAGAGGGAAGCACTCTGCCTCAGGAATGTGCAGAATCTAGCACTTTGCCTTATTGAACTTGATCTGACTGGTGATTGCCCAGTCCCCCAAATTTGTCAAGGTCTCTCTGCAGGGCCTCCCTGCTCTCCAGGGAATCAACAGCTCCTCCCAGTTTTGTATCATCTGCAAACTTGCTCAGTATCCCTTCCAGCCCTGCATCCAAGCCATTAATGAAGATGTTGAAGAGCACAGGGCCGAGGATGGAGCCCTGCAGAGCCCCATTGGTGACAGGTCCCCAGTCTGATGTCACCCCCTTCACAGCAACCCTTTATGCCTGACTCATGAGCCAGCTGCTCGCTCCTGGTGCGTTTATCCAGCCGTGTGCTCACACAGAGCATCCAGCCACTGTACAGGAGGAGGAACATAGCACAGCCTGGGCCAACCAGGCAGTTATGCCCCCAAGCAACAATTAAACCCTTTTCCTCCATGCTGGAGACAATACTGATGCCTAAAGAGGCCAACCTAGAAACAGAGACTAGACAAGAGTAAGGGAATAAAGGTGGATATTTATTTGAAAGGCCTGCAGAGGTACACCCTGGGCAGGCCAAAGGCTAAACCCAAGATGGACGACGAGTCACGAGTTCTTCACACTTTTATAGGCTTGGTCCATTTGCATATCAACTCAATTTCACCAATTAAACTTTAGCTAATGATGTAATTTCCCCTCAGCTTGCCCCCCTTCTCAAGATGCTGGTTTACACATTTTGGGCCTAGGACAGGCTGGGTGTCCTTGGAGAGCAGGCCTGGAGAGGCTTTGTTATCACAGGCTACAGGACACTTCAGAGTTACACACTAGGAATACAGAATTTGAAAAATATAAAAGCTAAAACCTAAGGCATCAATATCAGTACTTCTTTCACTTGAAGGAGAAGTATCACAGGGGGAAGTGGATCCAGTATCAGTGTGCTCATCTCTGCAAAGCAGGTGGGGATACCTGCCAGGGACACATGAACTGGGGGCAGAGGGAATTAAGACATAGGGTGCAGCTACAAGTCACAGCATGGGTATTTCCCCAGCAATATCTGGTGTGGTTACAGCCCTGGGTTGCTCAGTTTTAAGGAGCTATATTTTACATTTTCCTGCAAAGAATTTTTTTTATTACCTCCGTCCATTTCCCACAGTTATACAGCACTTTACATTGTAAGATGTCAGCAGAACAAGTGACACCAACCCCTTCAAGAAAGCTTCCCTGATGTTTTTTACTCCATGTACAGTCCCTGAATATCCTAGTAATAAGTGCTTTGTAAAGGGCAATAAATAGAATCTACAGATTTTGACACCTGCTAGTGTAACAGGCACTTTTCAAAGATGAGGAACATCAAAATGTTCAGCAAATTGCTGGTGTCTGAAAACCTAATTCCCTAAAACAGAACCTGATGTAAAAAAGGCATATATTTTTGAGAGCTATTATCACTCGCAAATCCCTTCTTTTGACCAAGGCAAAGATACTGAGCTAATGGATCTTTTATAAAATACACTTTCACTAAAAGGTTTTCTTGTGACAATTTCAAAGCCATTACAGGTGCAAAGTCCCTAACAGAAATTACTAGTCTAGACTGAAAGACTCAATTCTTAAACTGAATCATTATTTAATATTTTTTAAGCATCACTCTCTTTATGTACCAACAAAAATGAAATTAAATGCTTTATAAAATATTCAAAGGCTTGTAAAAATCACAAAACAAAGACATTTTGACTTAAGCAATGGTTAACATTTCTAAATGTCAACAAAGTATTTATTAGTATCCATAAAAGATGGATAACATCTTGGGACAAACAAGCAGTGATATTTTCTCAGGCATCAGTCACAAAGTATAATACTAATCTAACTTGGAACTAAGTGCTAATGTACTCAACACAACAAAGCAAAGCATCACCCACAAATTTTGCAGCTCTTGTAACTGCTTTCATCCTTGTTCTATCAGGCATCGCACGGGACAGTATCAGAGGCAGGACCCAAATTAAGGAATACTTAAAGCTGGGCTGTGTGTAGGAAAATTCCTCCCTGGGGTGCCAGGTGATCCTGATATGCCAGTTGAAACAAAAAACTTCTACCCCTCGTTGCAGAGGAAGAAAAAATAATAATGACAAGAAAGCTTCTATATGTTCACCCCTTTACCGCACCAGCTGCTGACCAGCAGTGCAGCAACTCATGATGTTACCACTAAAGTTTTAGCAACCAGCCATCAGACCTGCACATTACCAAGACACCTCCTGACATGTCTACAAGCTATGGTTGCATGGTTGCCTTCGGACTCAGGTGGAAGCTGATGACTTGTTTTCGTAATTTTTGTCACAGATAGAAAGAACGGTGACTTTCTTTGAAAAAATCAAGGATATGAAACCAGAGACCAAATATGATCTGGTCCAATTCAAGCCCCAGGAAATAAATAGCTAAGGAGTTAATAAATTGCATTGTGCCCATGGAATAAACATACTCTTATTAAGAGGGAAAAAGTGCCTTTCATGACAGCTCAGAACCCTGAAGGTGACATGTAAAGCTCAGTTTTGAGCTCTGTTTTTATTGTTTTATGGACTATGACTTTGAACTATGTTTCTTTTTTTTTTTTTTTTTTAACACATTTACATTTTAGAAAGTATTTTCCTGTTGATTTCTTATATGTGAAGTCTGGTTATTTTCTGGAAGATATTATAAGGACTTGAGAAAATGTGAAAGGTTATTTATCATAAGTCTGAAGCCAGGGAAACTGTAAGAGTCATTAGTGGATGGGATTGCAATCAGGCTATTTAAAAGTTTGGGGAATTGGGCAGTTGTAGTTATGATGTGTGGGTTCAGCTGTGTGAAGAATGTGTGCTTTCTTATTATCTTACTTTCTAATATCAACTATACAGCATTTGAAGGAGAATAACCTATTTTTAAAGATTCTGCATCTTCATTCAGTTGTATAAAGCAGTTATAACCTGCTGCTGGCCCACCAGGTCACGTACTTGATCCTGACACAGGCTGAACTCTGGACATGCACTAGTGTCCTTCAAGAAGATCAGAAATTATATTTCTCATATTTTCAGAACTGCTTTGAACTATCACAGGCAAGCTTGAATGTTCTATTGCCAGTAGACCCAAAAGGTTTGTAGGACAGTCAAAAAGCAGCAATGCATAAGAAGGATACAGTAATATCCAGTGAACTTTTACCCCAGCATTGCCCCATCAAGAGATGCCAAAAGTCTAGTATCACCCAAGATAACAGATATTGCATCTTCTGAGGCAAAACTTGACCAGGTGGTAAAAAGAAGTATCTATGCTATAACACAGGATTTAGGCTATCACTACTTTCCAAAACCCTTATAATTGCTTCTTCCTGAATGCCTGCATTTTGTCTGCAATGCAGGAAGCACTTTCTCAAGCCTTAAACCAGTTGAAGGAAGCTTTTTGGTTTGGATCTGTCTTGCTTACCCAGCATTACAACCTTAGGTATTTGCAAGGCACGAGTTTAAATAAACTATATATTTTCTGAACAGCAGTTTGCTAATGACCTTGCTTTCCCCACCAGAGACCTTACACACAGCTCACCATTTAATAGAGGAAGCAAGTCCGTAAGTACAACTTTCTAAAACTCACAGCTCTGTGATGAACCACAGACACACAGCACAGAATTGGAAGAATGATGCTGGGATATACAACAGAACAGAGCTTCTTCAAAGCTTTTTGGCCTTGTAGGTAAAATGTACATTTTGAGCAGCACCAGAGGAAGTTTGGGGCTGGGGAGTAAGAAGCAGTGGATACCAGAGGGATGAAGAAGGCTGGGAATGAGATGAAACCTCTTTGGACATGGTGAACCTAAGGGCCAAGAGAGAAGAAAGGCGTTTTAGGAAATCCCTTTATTTGTACACATTCTGCTCTCCCCCTTGGCCCTCTCCCCCTATCCCCATTCTCTGGGACACAGCACCTTTTTCAATTGAACCTGAGACCCCTAACCTTCTGCTTGCAACCCACCTCTACCATAAAGTCTCCTCCTCCAACCTTTTTCCCCACACAAATCTCTGTTCACTCTCTCCTGCTAGAAAGTGCTTGAGAGGAGGAAAGGGCAAGGCTGGCCATCGCTCCACTCTTGCATATAGGGCAGAGAAAGGGCAGGATCAGGAGGGGCAGAATCCTCAGAGGGCAGGGATTCTGCTCCACTCATGCCAGGAGTGGAGCAGAAGCAGAGGTGAGTGCTGTGATTTTTTGCCATTATGAGACACGACATCTCAGAGCAGTTGTCATCCCAACTCCCACTGTCCCTTCCCTGGCTTCCTGAACAGCCTGCCTGAATCAGCACAGCTCTGCTTTGCTCTTAGAGCAAAGGGTCTGCTCTGCTTTGGGGCTGGTGGAGCAGACTGCCAGGAAGGGGACCAGCCTGGTGACAGAGGGCTAGAAGATGTCACTGGAATAAAGTATGGCAAGGCAGCGGCTGGAGGTGCAGAGCCAGGAGGAGCTCCTAAATGGCATGGCAAAGCAGAGGCAGAGGCAGGATGGAAGAGCTCCTCACCATTTCTCAAGAAAATCAGGCCAGCTGCCATCTCAGCCAGCCTGTCCCCTGCCCTGGGTCAGCTCTGGACAGCCTGGTTCACTCTAGATTCATAACACTCTGGCTTCGAGGGAAACACTGCTTCTGCAAAGCACCCCGTGGTGCTGGGTGGGCCTAATGCCAAGCACAGGTTGTCAGGTAAATTCCAACCACAGGGCTCAAGAAGTAACATACCCTGAAAGAATGCCAAACCAGAGGCATCTCCACAATGGGGACTACACAGCGCAGGAGATAAATGGACAACATACTGAAACAGAATAAATCCAACAAACTGCAGCTGGACTACAAGGAACTTATTAGAAAACAGCTATTTATTGCTCTGATTGAGCCTGGCCAAACAGTGCTGTGAAGCAAACCCTGCCTGAGAAAAAGATACATAAACAGACAGAGCTTGCTGTGAGAAATGAAAAGGCAAGAAAGGGTAGAAAGAAGACAGGTAACTTCCAGAAGCTCTTCCAAGTTTTTTGTGTGTCTAGAGAGAAAATACCAAGTGCCATATTCCAGAGCTGGGGGCTAGGGATCAACTGCCATCTTATCACAGAGTAGCTGGCACCACCCATGCTGTCACATTAGCTTTTAACTGCTCCTTCCAGCTCTACAATTGATTTGTTTTATGAGATTGTGTGAACTATCTAAACTGTATGGGACTCCATTTCCTTAGCTCCAAAATACAGCAGCTGTTTCTCTTTTTCATTGGGACTTTGAATTTGTCACTCTGTAGCCTGCTCCCCCAGCTTTAACCTCATGAATACATGTGGCAGCTCAAGCCCTAACCGCTACGCTCTGATGAAGGTTCAGACTTCTGTTCATGCTGCTACTGCCAAAATGGGAGGAGAGGACAGAAAAAATGAGAAAAAGCAGATGCTCTCAAAGTGAGCCAGTCTGGGAGATGCTCCCACTGCTCATGGCCCCTGAGTGACCATCTTCATGAAGGGAGAACATAAGTAGCGGAAGAGGAAAAGGAAACCAAAGAAGAGGAGAGAAGAATTAAGACAGATGTTGAAAGACAAAAGAACCATAAAGAGATCAGGAGATGGAACATAGGATAAGGAAAAAGAGAAAAAAAAAGAAGTAACAAAGAAGGGGGAGTTATCTACTGAATTGAAAGTAAGAGCATGGCCATCCTACTCCATGTCAGTGCATTTATCATGAGCATCTGTGAAGCATGTGCAGGTCATTTTTAATATGGATGGTACTCCCCTTAAAGGGATAGATGTCTTAAAGGACTGAGCACAAGACAAAAATAATTCACAGTTTCCGTACTAGTTCTCTGGATGCCCCTAAGCTAATCATGTAACTTTTGTGCGTCAACCTTTGCATCGAATGGAGAAAATCCCATTATCCTCACAAGGGATTAGTGAGCCCAAATTCAACTTTTTGTTTCCCAGGAACCTGGAGGCCAGTTCTTGGCTTTAAACTTGTTTCAGAACAGCAAAAATGAGTTGACCTGTACTAAAAATCAAGAGACCTACTTTTTCCAGACTTAATACAGTCATACCATTAGATGGCCTGAAAATTAAACAGATTAGCCCTAGGTAGTGCTAACAGATGGCATGGCAGGGCACACACATGGCAGAGCAGCAAGGCACCACTTGGTCATCTCCCTGCTCTGCTGTTAAACTTGTGGTGCTCCGAAGTTGTATTCAGCAATGGGCAGTGGCCCCAGTTTGCTCCACTGGCAAAGTCATCTTTGCCCGGGAATAGGACAAAGCCCAATGTCCTGCACTTGTCATGCAAAATAACCCATCTCAAAAGCCACTCTGGGACTCCTTGTTATGGTTCCTGCTAAAGGGACTGTAAAATGAAATCAATTAATACCAGAAGCAGCAAAGAAACTCAAAGAGACAAGGAGCAATTAAAAATGCCAGTCAGAAAGGGGCAGAGAAGGAAAGAACAACTTAAGTCATCATTAAAGGGTTGCAAGCACGCGAAGAAAGGAGCACAAGGCCCCTTCAAAAGGGGGCTGCAGACAATTTTCCAAAACATCTGTTGAGAAGACACTGTCTGTATGTTGCTGGGACAGCCCTTGAAGAAACAATGATGAAGGAAGGGAGCACCTTCTCTCTAGCCAGGATAGCCTGGCAGTACAAGACAGAAATATTCAAAGCAAGCTTTGCCACTTTTCAATATCCCTCTGCAAACCCTCGCCTCCACCTGTACCCCAGCAGAAAAACAGAGCACAACAAGCCCTGCCAGGGGCAGATTCATCACCAGCTTTCAGGGGAAGCACGATGACAGGTTTTCACTTGACTCTGAAGCAGCAACACCGTGCGGGCACGTGGTACATAGGCAGTCCCTATGAGTGAAGTGCACCGATTTTCCCTTCAGAAAAGGTTTTGTCTGCAGCAGAGCAAGTGCACTGCCATCTCGTGGTGCTTTGGAATGACTCACGCCAGGTAAAAAGGCAGGCTACTCAACAAACGCAGAAATGGAGCTCATCATGCTGTATCTGTGCTGGGGCCCGAACAGTAACACGATCCCTGCCATTCCCATAAGCAGTGGCTTGAGGCTCTGCAAACAACTGGCTTCAAAAGGACCTAGTTCCCCCCATTCAGACAACTCACCGGACATGCACCCAAGCAAACACAGGTTCCGTTTCACACAGAGATGCCACAGGGACCAGGACAAATGACATAAATTTGGGCAGCCACACGAGGTGGAAATATGTGACAACATAGGGCAGGCTGTGTTTACCCCAGGTAGCAAGTGATGCTGTTCTCACTGCCCAGCTACCATAAAACCTTGTGCTGCAGTATGGCACAGCATTAAAGGCATCTCTAATCAATTCTGATTAAAGCCCAGGATCACATGCAAAATCCAAGCCCTAGAACTGCACACATACTGTGGAGAAACCTTTTTTTTTTTTCCCAAGGCCAGCACCTTCTTCATCTGAGATTGTGAAGATCCAGGGAGTTAATATAATCCAGCAGCAAATAGGGAACAAAGACCTTGCGTATAAATAGCTCATCAGTACATAGGAAGACAGCTATGCAAAAGCAAAAGGAAGCAGACTTGTACATCTTATTAAATTTCAATCAGGCAAAGTAGTTTTAGGATATAGTGGTGGTTCCAAAGATTTCCTAGAACTACTTTTCCTCCTCAAGATCAACACTGGATGAATAGGTGCACATATGCTTTGGTTATGCTCTGTTATTTTAAGCTGCTGGCATGGTACTAAATCCCAAATTAACATGGCCTTCGAGACTCTATTTCACCTCCATACAGAAACCTGAATTCTGACTCTCGCAATTAGCAAATGGAGCTCATTGCTGCTCCTAAAGTGAAAGCCTCACAAACCTTTACAGCCTGCACGATGTCCAGTTCTGCTGCTGTGAAAACACACCTGCCTGCTCAGCACCAACCCTTCCAGCCTCTGCCCTGCTGTGGGCCAGCAGACCTCCCTAGCAGAGAGCAAAGGTAACATTAACTCCAGTTCTGTCATCAGTGAAGGTAAAAAGCCACATCTCAAAAGCAGGAAAAGTTGTCTTTGGTTATCTGCGACTTGGCTATTAATATATAATATAATATTATTAATAATATTATTATTACTCCAGAAAACACAAAAAAATTATGAACTCTATTCCCACATTTCCTTGTTTTCCTGCATATGCCTAAATAATCTTTCCTAGGTAGATGCTACTCCCCGCCCCATCCCTTGCTCAGCCCAAACATGTCTCCAAGCAAGCTTTAGGGATAGGAAGAGTGAGCCCACTTGACTCCACAAAAGGCTGTATAGATGCATTGGTTGTCTCTTCACCCCTTCATTCACGTTCTTCACTCTTAACTCTCTCATTAATATACTGATATAGTTATTGTTTCAATGTCAAATATCCATGTGCCAGTAAAACAGTCATCAGTCAAAAATCTATGTAATTCGGACTGGAAAAATCTCAAGAAGACAAACATGAAATAACAGGCAGTACATGTGAATGCTTAAAAAGGAAAACCCTAAACTAACATTTTAAAGGACCTTCTAAAGAAGCCATACATTTTTGTCCCTTTTATAAAAGAGACAGAGATGAGAGAAAGAGAGCAAGGATCTTAAAATGGATGGAGGAATGTAATTGACCAAGTTCACTCAGAGCATACAGGAACACACCTGCACCCCCATACACACTGTGTGAGGGGTCCCCACATGATCTTGAGCTTACCAGATGGAAAATGCTACACCAGCTCTTATATACAATAGACTTCAAGGGTAAGGATTCCCTACATTTTGGGGGAATTCTGCTGGGAAGAGATGCAAAGCCTTATGTACCTCGAGGGTGCAAACAATCAGCAGCAGGTTAAGAAAAAAATCCATACAGCCTCTGAGCCTCAACAAGTTTGCAGCCAGAGAAGGGAGAAGAGAAAGCTGTAATGACTTTTATTACAGTTATTCTCCTCCTTACTGAAAGCTATAAAAAGAACACCAAAGGGAGGATGAGGATGGTGGCAAAGATTGCCAAAGCTTACAGCAGTTTTAGAAGGTGCCTAAATCAGGCTCAGGGCACTAGCACTTCTCAGCAATAGCTTAAAAATCTATAGAGTGCAATAAAGTGTAGAAAATAGAGCAAATCCTCTTCTGGATGCACAATCTGATCTGTTATTACATATTGTTCCACCACTTACATTAGCACACACGCGTGCTGTATTAACAAATACATATACAAAAAGTTTAATAGACACTTTTATACATAATGCTGAAATTATTTCAAAGCTTTAGTGAGAAACACTGTAGACAGTGAGAATACTATGAAGTTAAGTCAGGTAGAGCTTGTTTCAATATCCCTCACCAGAGAAAAATAGTTCAGATGACTCCCTACAAAAAACAAGCAGAATGAAATAACTATAGGTTTTGTTAGGAGTTTATCCTAAGCACAACTCAGATTTATGGACTGAGTCTCCTGATGTCCTACAAGACACAGATTAGCCACTAACAACCCAGACATGTGCAAGAGCTACAGGGTGGAGTTCCTCTTCTGCAACCTTCAACAGCCTTTTGCTCATGGCATAGAGGAAGGATGTGATGCTGGAGTGAGGGCAGTGTCTTGCCCTAAAAGGTTCTGTGGCTTTGCCCCTTGTGAAGGTTGGAGGATATGGACTACAAAACACCTCGAGTAAATATGTCCCTTCATATTTAATAGTCAAAAAGGGAAGTGTGGAACTGACATAGCTTCAAGGAGGAGATTAAATGAATTTGTCTGCCTGGCAGAGGTTACACAGAAGGCTAAACTGATATTTTTTTTTGTGTCTTACTGGTTCATAGGCATGGAAGTAAATGTCTTGGTTTAGGGGCAGTAAGTGGCTGTAATCCTTTACTGAAAGTGGTTCCATTATGTGGGCTCAACATTTCATCCAATTTAAAACTGTCACATTCAGGTATGGGTCTTTATGCCTTTTCCCTTGTTCATCTGATTAGCTATCCCAGTGAAAAACTGTGTGCAGAGATGGCAAAACAACACCAATTCAGAGATCCACCCCCAGTGGATGAGCAGCCCTGCCTTGACACAGCAAAGCCACTTCCCCAGCTCTCACACCCCTGCCCCATCACACATCACATGGGCTGTGGGCCTCTCTAGTGATCTGGGCTGGGACACTGATTCAGAAGAAAAATAAGCATTTTTCCCCCTCTGTGGGTCCTTATGAAGTAGAATCAGCTCCCTGATCCAAGTCACTGTACAGGCACCCAAGGTTTGGTCTGGCAGCAGTGAGGAGATGGCAGAGAGGAAGGAAAAGTGGCAGGAAATGGCACACTACAGACAGAAACATGCACATCACAGGACTTCCAGTGACAACATCACGAACTGCACAGTGTCTCTGTTCCACATGAAGTAGACTTCATAGCCTACTTCCAAAACTTTATGCTATCATATATTCTCTGTATGCTCCACGATAAAAAAGGTCTTTTTAGAACAATACAAAGAGCTTTCTAAAGTGCTGCTAGAACTGTGTTACTCATTTTTTCAGCACAAGCACCAGGTGCCTTAGTTACAACCACCCCAACCACAGAGGGCTCAGAGGGAGCTCTTAAAACTGGGGGGAAAAGAAAATAAAAAAAAGTGACATAAAAATAGCTCTCATATCTAAAAATATCTTAACTCTTATCTCAGACCTTCTGAAAGCTGTAGGAGAGTTTTTCCCACAGGGAAAAGAGAGTGACTTCCACACACAACTCCCATCTCAAGCTTTGCATGGCTGCAAGTCACCTGACTTGCACCACATCCTCTCACTTTGTCCAAAGGATCAAGCACAAAATGATGACCGTTCTAGGCCATGTTAACTATCTGGCAGAAAAAAAAATTACATCACGGTAGGAGAGGAAGCATTACTCTGCCAAGCTGATTATTTTTTATTTAGTGTCAGTATTTAATTTTTTTTTAAGATGCTGGAATACACTCAGAAAAAATAAATTACTGAACAGAAGCCAGCTGACATACGTATTTAATTGGTATCACATGACTTCCCAGTTTAATATCACCTCTACATCTGTGAGGGGACATTCGTGTGCATCTAATCTACAACTGCTGCCAAGAAACGTTGAAAGAGTAATTTTCTCTGTTTATGTAGGTCCTATGTTGTGTTATCTTTTCCAGCTCCAAAACAAGCAGAGGGAGCATCTGTTAACTGGGGAAAAAAAAAAACCCAAACCAATTCCCAGGGCAGAGGAGACATTATCCAACATTGTGCAGGTGTCTCAAATAATGCATTAAAGCCAGGTTAATTTTACACCTATTGGAAACAAAGAATTACAGAAGAAGATTAAGTGACACTCATATAATATGTCTTCATCCCACATATACTTCATGGCATAATGGCAAGGGATGGGAAGGTTATTTATACCCCTCAAGAAAGTTGACAAATAGGAGAAAATATTAAAAAAAAAAAACCCAAACAAAATAAAAAGCAAAGTGAACTCTTAGTTTTCATGCCAAAAATCTGACTCTACTTATTAGCTCATTCAGAGTTAGTTATACAGGTGTTTCAAAGTTCCCTTTACATCCAAGAGCCAGAATTTCACTGGGGCTCATAAAGCTGCTCTTTAGAGCTTTTCTCTCTGGCTGTCCAGCCATAATCCAAAATTCAGTCTCAAGTGTTGCATTTTTACCATCACCATGCATTACATTCATGTAGGTAAGAAATCAGACTGAAGAATATGCTAGCAGCTCACCACTGGGATTAAACTGACTCTTATTTTTATTCTTTCAAGACTGTGTTGCTTGTGGGGGAAAAAAAGAAACCAGCACTGCTGCCTCTATTGGTTTTTCCTCCTTTGAACAGTTGATAAACACAGCTCTATTTCCCTGTTCTTTCCAAGCCTTAGATACCGATGTAATTCCAGTTTGGTTTCTGCTATGTCCATATATAAGCATTACTATCTGTCTGTTCCATGGACTTTCTGAAGTACCTGTGACAGTAAAAGAGCAATGACAACTTTGATGGAAAAGGCAGGTTTTTGTTAGAGCAACTGACAGAAACACCAAGGTGCAGTCAGGCACACAACCCCTTCTCCAAGTGAGAGACATGACCTCTTCCTAAAAACATCATCTCTTCTTGCAAGAGTTGATGCAATTATATCCTGAAACCATCATGCCTAAAAAAACACTATCAAGAGTACTTGGGTGCTGTTCACAGATTACACTCAGATCATGTTCACATAGGACTGCCGTTGGTTAAACACTTGCTTCTGCCTTTATATTCACAGCTAGATTTTTCCAGCTTCCCTTTAGGGAAGTTTTCGATGAAGTGGCAGATCCTGCAGTGAAACATGAAAGCAGCAAAACTTGGATCTCTTCTTGGTGTACCACTGGAAGGTTTCACAGAGGATGCTTCCCACTGTCACGCTCCACGCGCTGCCTCTACACGATTGACTGCGTTTGTCTCTCTGGGCTCGATCTGCTGCAGATAGAACACTCAACAACTGCAGATAGAACACTCAACAACTGCAGCTCTCTGCCAAGTCCTGGCAGCCTCTGAGAGCACAGAGCTCCCCCTTGCACACAGGACAAGGCTCATCGCACCATCCGCCCATTCCATAAGCAGAGCTACAACTTTAACTTGCAGTTAGTGCAGTCCTGGAAACTACAGAGTGTTAAAGTTCTTCAGTCTTTGAGCTCCCTCAGCAGAAAAAAGTGCATTATCACCAAATGCTGTTTGTCTTCAACAAAATAAGAAGAGACTTTTTAAATGTTATTTTTACAAGTCTGCCATGATGAAAAATATATTCAGCAATTTTAGAGCAATTTTTTTTAGCTATTTAGATATTTAAATACTTAGAGCAAATTTAACTCTCCAGCTCCAGTTCTGGCTAACATCCTAGAGAGACACTTGACAGCAGAATTCAGTCCCTACAATTCAGAAGCAGGCCTAGATCAAAATACAGGCTTAAAATACAAGGTTTGAACCTAAGGCATGCTCTTAGAGACATGGTGCTTCAGTAATAACTCAAATGTCAGAAAATGAAACTGAACCAACTTGATAAATACTTAAAATTATTTAGTGCTAGAGATTTATGTCTAATCAACTAGCTCTACTCAGAAAATAACTACAGTTTATGGACTTTCCCACATATATTCACTCAGCAGACTGTAATTCTGCTTCAGGTTGAACTTCTTTTCATTCTGCTCGTCCTTCCCCAGTTATGTTCATCTACACTTCTGCATCATTTACAGGACCTTCATTTACATAGTATTTAAGTACCTTGTAATAACATCAATCAGGGAAGCAGCATTTATCCCAACTCCACAGAAAACAGCTGAGGTGCTGCAGTTACATGGATTGCAAGCAGCCACATCAGCAGGCATCAGTGATGAAATCTGGAACTCGAGACTAAAATCAAGCCTACACACTGCCTCTCCTTCCAGCTCATTTCTAGGGAGGTAATTCTTTTTTATGATCCTGGTTCCCTGGTATCCTGATTGTCAGCAAGGTATGTTATCAGCATGGTTTAAAATGCAGTGGATCTGATAGCAATGATATCTGTCCAGCTTATCTAGTGGTAGTGATTGACACCCATTACCTCAGGGCTGAACAGAAGCTGAAGTTCCTCATCCTTGAAAATTAAATAAAATTATGGAATCAGCAGCCGGACCCTATATTTCTACTACACCACTATCTCCATTCAATAAAGGTCAAAGCTTATCCCACTGAAAAAGAAGGAACAGGGACCCCACTTCCAGAATGCCCAGATTGCTGCACTGGTTTGCTGGAGTGATGGAGGAGAAATGAAGAAGTAAGAGACTAACTGCCCAGTGCTAAACCCATGGGTTGGCAGAGGAATCAACCCTTTCCAATCCCATCATAAGGAATCTGCCAGGGACACAAGAAGTTGCACTAGAAGTGGCTTCTAGGGTGAAAGAGTTACAATAACCCCAGAGCATCTTCTAACCCCAACTGCTGCCAGGCTACCAAATAATTTTTCACTTCTATTTCCTGGTTGAAGCTTGTGTGCTGCACTCTTCCAGTTCACCAGTGACTTTGGTAGGAGTGAAGCTGGTGGCTGGCCAAGCACTGCCTGCTTTCAGCAGTGGCAAACCCAAGGAGCACAGATGGCTGCGAGAGCTCCGACAGGGACGTGGCAGTGCATGGTGCCCCTTGCAGAGAGCGTTAATGAGCGTGACAGGGAGCGGGGCTGCAGCACAGCAAAACGAGATTTTGTCAAGAGAAATCCCCCAAGGTCCACAGGTGTCAGTGCTGAAGGAAGTAGCTCAGAGGCATGAACCCAATCCCTTATGCTGCCAGATGTTGCCTTAACAGAGATGTAATCTGCAGCATGTAGGTTTTGGTGTTTTTTTAACAAATGGAACCAATTAATCAAGCAACCCTCTCCTAGGTGCTTCTATGAGCGCTTCCAGTGCTTGCTGTGTTGCCCTTTTTGGCATGGATAAGACCCCCTCTGAACATTGCACAGTACTAGCAGGGAGGTGATGGGCATGCTAGCAGCTCAGCTGGGAGAGAGGAGAACCAGCAGAGAAGCAGGAACTGCTCCAGCACACAAGCCAAGGCAGAACAGAGGGCTATCTCTCGTCAGAAATCATATTCATTTCCTTACGATTTTTTAAGCAGAGACTTGCATGAAGCAGGGTAATTGCTGTTTTACACCACTTTCAGTACTGTCAGATAAAAAGAGATAATAAACGCATTTTCCTCCTCTCCTCTTTATTCCCTGACTCACTCTTCCTTGCTGTCTCCTGCACTCTGACACTCCATCCTTTGCAACCAATTTTCACTCCCTTCACTGATTATTTTTAGCTTGTGCTACTGAATCTGTCCTACCTTCTCTTTTTTGCACTGTCCTTTACCCTCTATCTCACTCTACATAGTCACTGGCTCCTTTTCTGTCCTTTGCCGTCCTTCCCTCCTGTTATCTCTGCTTTACCCCTACACTGCACAGAAGTACAAGTCTTTTCTTGTCTCACTCTTCTACTGACCCTTCTAGGAGATGTTCTTAAACATGAAGGATGCACATAATTATCTGAGCAAATTAAGAAAACAACCTAGCACCCTTTTGGCAGGTGCACCTCATGGGCAGGAGTCACCTCCTCTCATTCAGTAGT
Organism: Pachycephala philippinensis; assembly: GCA_013397055.1. Taxonomy (NCBI): domain Eukaryota; kingdom Metazoa; phylum Chordata; class Aves; order Passeriformes; genus Pachycephala; species Pachycephala philippinensis. The sequence goes on from VWZT01000404.1 coordinate 545,722, forward strand.
GTGCTGAACACTGCAGAGTGACCCAGATGTGGGAGACACTTCAAGGCCTGCCACTCTCCCACTATTTCATGTACGTCTGTAATGCTGTAAGACATCAGCTAATCCACCTGACTAGAAAGCAGGGTCTTTACAGTGTTCTGGTAAACCTCTCCTTTGAAGCAAAAAGTAAGAATTTCATTTCTGTTTCAGAACATTTCTTGCTTTGCATTATTAATAACATTTGGCATGCTATAGCCCTTAGGTAACTAATCCTTACAACCACTTCTCGCCTCCAGCCTGTCAGGTAGGGAAGTGTTATCATTTCAATTTTAGCATTACAGACACCCAGAGATAGCAACTGAGCTGGTGAAAACCACTGGAAGAGGAAAGTCAGAGCCAGGGAAGAAGCCAGAAATGCCTACTTCCCAAAATCATTATTCCATCCTACTCTCTGGGGAAGAAGGTGGCACTAATAGCATCTCATTAGCATACGTGTAGGAAAGCTCAGTGGGAGGTATGGTTTGCTATACTCCCTTGGGGAACGGCAAGAAGGTGACCTAGAAGAGGGATTTAAAGGCTCTGACAGGCCTGATATATGGCAATCTAGAAACAGCCTAATTGGAGGAGAAGGCTTAAGGGTAAATCCATCCCAGGGATAGGGAGAAGCTGAAACTCACCATTAAACTCAGAAATAGAAACACTGGAGCATCACGCAGAGGTGGAGGAGGCAGCAGGGGACAGCTCCTCATGTTTGGGAGCTCCTTAGTGCTGGCACAGCGCCTCAGGGAGCCACTTCTGCTGCCCCAGGTGCAAGGTGGTGCTTCCAGTGGGTTTTTCACTGCACTGTACCACATGGAATGAATAGAATTCATGTTGCTCAGGGGATCCAGCACTGTACCCCACCATACAATGCACACACGATCCTGGATTCAGGATTGCGCTGTATTGTCTTGACCATCTCAGAACAAAATCCCAGAAAAAGGTACAAAAATCTGAAACAAAATCTGTGCGGCCCCTCAGCTCTTCAGAGCGTCTGGTTGTTTATACATGCTATTACAGCTTGCTGGAAAGTATGGAAAAAAATTATGTTTTAAAGTGGGAGCCTTTTAACTCAGCATTACTCAAATTATGAAAAAAATTCTGTTGAAATATCTTTTTAAATAGATAACTGGATTTTTGACAAAAAGATGTGGAAAGCATTCTCTTTCCTTGAGGAAAAAAAAAAAGTTTTTGTTGGAGAAATAAATGCTGAAGACTTTTCAGCATCTATCTGAAGTTTGGGAGGTTTTGGGAGTCTGTAATTATAAAAGAGCAAGACACAAAAGGGTTTTGCCTGAACACTATAAAAGAATTGCTGGGTAACACCAACAAGCTTTTTTTTTTTTTTTGGGTTGCAGGAATTTTAATTAAAAAACATTCTTCAATCACTCTCATTATTCATAGTTGGAGCAGTTATAACTTGATTCATTTAAACAAGCAGCTCCAGTTCATGCTTTCTCTCTTACGTGATGTTTGCATGAATAAAACAAGTGGGTAGTATAACAAGTTCTGTTCTACTACGCTAACACAAAAATGAATAAACTGAATTCTGCCTTGCACATCAAAGCAACTATGAGCTAATCTATTTCTGATAACTGTCCTTCATATCTTCCTGCAAAAAAGCACCCACCTTGTATTTCTGAACAAAGGTTTGATTTAAAGGATTTTGCAATTGGATTGTATTTTAAGTAAATTCAATAGGAAAACTGAAACAGGTAGAGAACACTGCTGCTCTTTCCACAGATCCTCTTCTGTCTACAGATTCCCTCTTTACAGCTCTTTCATCCCCTATCTCATTGCTAACAACCTGTGTGGAACGGAGGAACAAAACCTTGGTATCAGATTTTTTTACAAATAATAAGGGTTTGTTTAAAAAAAGGTAATCTTAGAGGTGCATTTCACACAAAAACATCTTAAATGTGGAATTTAGAAAGCTGGGGCAGGAGAATTTTTCTATTGTGTGTATTTATTAATAATTGTTTTCTTCTCCTTGCTAATGTCGTGCTTCTGGAAGTTGCCAGATTGAAAGCTCTAGAGGCACAAGTCCTATTTATTCACAAAATAGGTCAAAAATAGTCATTGAAGCAAATGCTTTCCCACACACACATCTCAGCCAAGAATGCACTGGAGTTTGTGCAGATTCAGTGGTGCCAGTTTTCTGTGCTCAGCTGCTAGCAAACATTTGCTCTGCTTAATTGTGCTGTGGACATCTCCCTCCTGTGAACTATATTAGTATGTCAAATCTTTAAAGAGGTACCACATTGTAAAGGCTTTTCATCAATTCTTGACCTGATGATTTACCTTGAGGCTCTATTTCTCCTATGGACATAAAGGTACCAGTCTTTCACCCTTCACAATTCCAAAGCTGTCAGCAGTTTCTGAGTTGTTGGGGTTTTTGTACAAAAGAGGTGTACATAGAAAAAAAAGAAGATATCCTACTGCTCTTTCTGGTGCACATGCCTTTAAAAAGCAGAAGAAATAGTATGGTCATCTAGGAACCCAAGTTTCTCCGTAAGAATTCTTAAGCATTAGTAGCATCTCTGCAGCTGACAACAGAGACAACCTTCATTAGAAGATATTCACTTCCATCCATCCTCAAAACAATTCTGGCTCAACACAAAACTACCACCCTGCTCATGCAGCATTCCACACTCACCTGCTCTGTCTCTTTTATAAACATGCACTGACATCCAACAACCGTAAACTTGGCTTGGCTGTGAAATCACAGCAAGAAACATTAAAGTGTAGAGGGAAAGAAGGCAGTTCTGTGTTTAAAAAGCCTATCTGAAAAAAAATACTGGCAATACAGAAATTAAAAGGGAAGTGATAACATACCAGAAACTGTACTGTCCTTCAAAGAGTACACGTGTCAAAATGGGAAGCACTTTCTCTACCAAGATCACATCAGTAACAAACACCCTCATCTGTACCATGACAAAAATGTAAAGCCTTTCTTCTGCCTTCTGTGAGACAACCTAGGCCTCAGCAGGCTTGCAGGGAGCAAGGCAGGGATTACAGAGCAGCACAAGACCACACTGTGCTGCTCTCCTCCTCTCCTTGGTGAGCTGTCAGTTTTCGCAGGTTGGTGAAAAGCCAGAAGGATCTCTCATGTTATTATAAAGGCCCAGAAACAGTTTACAATGAATAGGCTTGGATGAGGCACATAATTTTTTCTTTTAAAGTAATTCCGTGAACGTGTCTTTCTCAACAGCACTAACCAGAACACCTGCCAAAAACTTTCAGACAGATGAGATGCTTTCTAGTTGCAAACAAGTAAAAAGATGGATGGTGCCCTTCATGACATGACACTTTTATTCCTTAAGTAGTTCTTTCAGTACTGCTGACTCATAATTTAAAAGCCTCAAAAAGTGCAGCCATTTCAGGATCCTGTACCCAAGTACCCATGAGCCAAATCCAATATGCATGGCATATGCATGCCCTTGCCTGTTTCCACCAGCCAAACTGTATTTTAAGAGATTTAAAAACAACGTGGAGACAGGGGGGAATAAATCTGATTTTCATGAAACATTTTTAATATACCCACACGTGGTGGGTGCCTCATACCCACCACTCAGGTGGTGCAGTTTTATTACCTGTTCTCTTTCCCAGCTTGCTAAAAAACATTGTGTAAAGTCACTCGTCCCTCCTGAAATTTGCTGAGGAGAGGGCTAAAGCTGCAACATTATATAAAAATTCAGCTCAAGCCTGCTCGTTACCTTTCAACAAAAGGCTCAGGAACCCTCTTCAGAACCCAGGTCCTGGGGTTTATCTCAAGCAAAGTTATCCCAAGTCCACTCCCTCTCTAAAACTCTCCCCCTTTCACAGGCCAGTAGAATCCAGATAACCTCTCCTAACAGTGTAAATACTTGCAAAACATACAGGATGATGATGAAAAACATTGCCAAGTAACTGTTGTTGTGTAGTTTAGCATGGGTGAAAATTTGCTGTACTGAAGTCCCTGGTTTATTTACACAGCAGAAAGAGCTCCCGGGGTGGCAGCTTGCAAGCACAGTTAAAATGAACAAGAACTCATCTCAGCTGTGACCAGGAGGGAGCTCACCTGCCAGACTGAGACCAGCACAGTCTCCTGATTGATTCAGCTCTTGGCCTCCCTTCTCAGGCTGCTACAAGGTGCCAACTGCATAGGTAGCTGTGTGAAACAGTTGTGAAGAAGCTCACGGAAAGAGCAGGGAGAGTGCCTGTCTCTCCACACTCAGGCACTTGCTCTTCCTGGCTGAGCACAGGGTAAAATTCAGGTGTATTCTCACCAAGACCATTTCTACATCAATCTTAAAACACCTATGTAAGGGCACTACAACTTGAGTAGACAGAGAAATTGTGTAAGGTGTCAACATACATGTGATCAAAGTTAGAGATACCATCCGTGTCTCAGAATATCCACTTGTATTGACTTCCCCAGTTCTCAGTGCAGAAAACAGTGTTTATAGTTAGCATTAATAACAACCAAATGTTTAAATTCACCTCTTGCATGCATGGGACTTACAGGCAACATGATTTTGCCCTCAGTACCATTTATATGCAAGTGTGTGGGCTACAGATATAAGGGAGACAGATTCAACACAAGGCTGTAAGTCCTTGGAGCAGGAGGAGCATTAATTATCTACACTTCCACTTGGGCAATCACACCACATGGAAGGAAAAGTCAGTGCCTTTTAATTCTTGCTTGAAACAACAAAATAACAACAACACAGTCCTGTGATGAGCAGAGCACTGAGGACCAAACATCAAGAATGCTCTTGGTATGACTGTCATCCCTCAAACTAGAGCAGATTCAGGACTCAAGAGGATCTGCTACAGCAGAAGTGCAAGAAGAGAGGCAGCCTCATTCTGCATGGAGTAGTTTAGGTAAGCTCAGTGGGAAAAACAAACCCCTCATCTGGAAGATGGGACATGAACAGTGAGGGAAAAAACCCAAGTTAACATTCTTAGATACCAGTACGGTTCTGTTCTCACTGCCCTGTGAGAAACCATATGAAAATACTTGTAGGATGAAAAGGGAGTACTGAAGAATAAAAAAAAAAGATAAGTTCTCCTGTAGAATATTTATGGCATAGGAAAAGGTAGACAACTTCAACATAAGGAGATCACTGGGAACTGGAGAAGGGTTTATTCAGACATTTTAAGGCTCCTGTCACTGTGAGAGAGGCAACATCAGCCTGTGCCCAGAACCCCTGAGATTGTAGCTAAAAATTTCTGCCTGAATAGACCAGAAATGCCTCAGCCAGACTGTTTTTTAAGAACACTCCAACCCCCACACACACTTCCAAACTTGAACTGATATGTGTGGATAAGGAGCTATACTTCTAAATTTATCTCTAGCCACATAGCTAATTCCAAATAAAACACCTTTGATATTTTGTACAAGCAGCCTGCTTAAATCAAGTGTCCTGAAGAAACCCCTGACTACAGATTAATCCCTTGGGCACTCCCTGGCTACGAGTTGTTGGTTTTTATGCTTATGCATTCTTCATGGAATGCTAATGTAAAACAAGATCGGTCTTCATTTACCAAAGGGTTAACAAAAATTCCAATAATGAAATTAGCAGCAATCAGCTAAGAAACTCCCCAGTGCCAAGTTTAGTACACATCAATTCCTTTTCTCCTCCAGGATAATGGATCAGGCAAGAAAACTTCCAAATGCCCCCTGCAGGGCTGCAGCAGGCACAAATGTGTGTGGGCACTGTCCCATCTCTCTCCTCCTATCCACAGCTTGACTCCAGCTCCATGTGGCAGACATGACATTACATAAAATGGGCCAACTCCCTTCTGGTTTTCCTGCATTCTCCAGGGCTGAATCTGGCCTAACAGGACAACAGCAGCAAGTGGGTAGAAAGTGAGACCTAAAATGTTTTAAAAGATCCAAATACATACTTGTCCCAAAAAATCAGAAGTTACATGTGAGGTCAGGAGAGCACCTAGAACATCTTTCAAAATCCTCCCAACCTCTCTGACAAATGTTTTCCTTCCAGGATTACCAACAGGTGAACTTGCTGGGACAGGCTCTCTCCAACGGTCACTGTTCTAACCAACACAAACATCCCTCCTCTCTCCATATGTTAAAATGCCAATTAAGACCCTTGAGGTGGCAATAAACACAAGGTTAGATCAGCCACAGAAACTTCTCCTACACCCTTTGAATGATGGATAATCTGTCTTGTTCTGATTCTTATTAAAGGCATGCCATAAATTGAGAAGCAGCTTTCAAGAGAGTCACATCCATGCTGCAGAGACATCCCTGACAAGAACAGAGCACAGCACTCAGTGAATAACATCACCAAGATGTTCTTGGTCAACAATTAAGGGAATTGTGCTGCATCCTGAGCAATCACACTGCCAGTCAAATATATCAGCTTATTTAGGACAGAGCAGGATGCAGTCCCAGAGGAGGAGGGCAGCTGCTTCTGTCCCTGAAGAAGGAAACACGTGGGGCTTTTTCCAACCAGAGATCCATGGCTCACTGCTGCTGAGGGCTTCCCAAAGACATACTGCATCAGCACATTCACCCATCAGTTTGGTTCTGCTACTGCCCAAAATAGCCTTGTTTATTTATGAGCAGCCACAGCTGGAACCAGGGGTATTTGCAAAGCTTGTGCCATTATGTCATAATCCTAGCAGTGAAAAGCATCCACAGTGATTATGAAAATAATTTAGGTCTGTGAAGTACATTTATAAAGCACAGGACATGCTATTTGTTTTGTGCTTGGGAGTGTGTGTTTGTTACTGAAAATACGAAGGTGAAAAATTCTTTGTTGAATTCAGCATTTACAAGTTGATTTAAATTTTACATCAAATGTTTATACTATAGCGATTTTGAAATTTGCAAGAATTAACAGCAATAATCAATACTAGCTGACAACATCCACCTTGCCACGTATTTAAAGCATGTTGAGAAAGTGAAGCCTTAAATTTGTCCCTGAGGGAGTGTGAGGTGACACACGACACAGTAACAGCAAACTAACTCAATCTTTGTCATCAATATTTTCAATGTAAACTGGAAAATACAAGTTTTCTTCAATATTAACTGCATCAAAACAGTAGTGCAAGCACATAAAGAGTGAATTATCTTTGCATTACTATTAATAAATAAATTCTATGCACTGTTAATAAATATGCTAATAGCATTCAGCTCATAATGCTGATATTCCTCAGATACTAGAACTGTGTGACAGCCGTGTCTGAATTTTATTCTGTGATTCAGCTAGAATAATAACTAACTAGTTATTGTCTTCTCTTTTGTAAGAAGAATGTAACAAAAGATATCCCTGTGATAAAACTAGCACAAGGTTAAGGAAATTACATCAAAAGATTACAAAAGTAATTCCATAACGCAGATAGCCCCCTCATTGCTAGGTTTTGCAGCAATCACACTTCGAAAGCTCTCAACAGTTAACACACCTCTAAAACTGAGGTTCAGGAAGTCAGATACATTTTCCTAACCAAGAAATAATTTGAACAAAATTAAAATTCAAACCCTGGCTTGCTGTACCACCTGCTCTGTTGTGACACTGCGGTAGTGGAGTTTCTGCAGCTCTAAAGATAGAGTTGTGCAGTCAGAGTGTGAGAGCTGCCAAAGCAGCACAGGAAGGACCTGAGCAGCCCCAGGCAGGAGCGTGGACAGAGCAACTGCTGCCCACAGGATCCTGAGGCTGACAGCAAAGGGATGGGGCTGGCATCATATTGTGTGCAACATTACAAGAGCCATTTTTGAACAAGATCTAATCAACTTATTGAAGAACAAACCTGGCACGGGAGCTCAGCTATTAAAAAAACCACAAGTCAAATTCTGCTGCTTTTGGCTGGGATTGAGTTAATTTTCTCCATAGTAGCTATTATGGTGCTTTGTTTTGGATTTGTGCTGGAAACAGCATTGATAACACAAAGATGTTTTAGTTACTGCAGTGCTTAAACAGCTCCTTTTTTACTCCTCACACCACCTCACCAGTGAGTGGGCTGGGGGTGCAGAAGAAGCTGGGAAGGGACACAGCCAGGAGAGCTCACCCCAAATGACCAAATGAGTCCTGGTCCCTCCCAGAGACATCAGGGGCTCATGTTGGGCAAATGCATTGACAGCATCTCCTGAAAAACGCCCCAGCCCACGTGCTGCAAGTTCATCCACATAATATTAGTTCACAGAACTGCCCTATTACTATTTCTAGCAGCAAACTGCTGCTTCCTTAGGAGAGACTTCCTTCAGCTGAAAAATACTCTTATCTGATGGATAAACACCCAATACCCAAATGACAGCAGGATGATAAAGCCAATGAAAGCACAGGAACAGGGCTGTCAGGAAGCAGGACCAAAATTTAATAACCATATTGTCTCTAATAGGAAGCATCCAAAATTACTTGTTAAGGGAAGGATTTTAGAGTCTGGCTGCTGTGACTTTTGCATGGTAACTTCTAAATCCTATTAAGGATTTTGTTTGTTTCTTTAATTGCTATGGATTAGAAGTCAATAATAGAAAAAAAAAAACCTGAGTACTAGTTCATGCTAGAGCTTGGAGAAAAGACAACAGATGAGTATGATTTCTTTGTAAATGTATAAATTTGAAAATTCAACTCATTGCAAGTATATGCTATTTTGTGTAATTACAGTCCTCAATCTTCTTGTGAAAGACAAGCTGTTTTTCCTATGTTTGGTCTACAGGGAGTTCTGAAAATAAGCAGTCATCTTTTTCTAAAAATTCTGGATTATCCCAGATTTCTCTAACATGCTCTCAAAAAAATGAAACTCAAGAAGAACATTTTTGTACAATGGTGTGACTGGATGATGACACTGTCAAACATTTTGCCGGGCACATAAAACAGCTGTGCAAACTCAAGCCAGTAAAGTCTATGTTGCCTGAACAAACAAGACTTTGCCTGCAGTACAGTCATGTTCCATTTGTAGTTAAACTGGAGTTTTGCATTACTCAGTTTGAAATACACCTCTGCTAGTAATCATGGTGATCTGAAAGAGGCTGTTTCAGGACTGAAAATGGGGAAAGGGGACAACAGTATATTGCATGGCCCAACAGAAGTACTAAGTTAGTCCTGCTACACTGGCTGAGAGCTGACAGCAGGCAGGCTGCTACCTGGAGTAGCCGTCACATGCTTCAGCACAACTGCTGTCACCAAATGTTGCTCCCAATCTCCCCATAATCCCCACTATGGGCCACCACAACACTGCAGATTCTTAGAATCATACAACAGTTTGGGCTGGAAGGCTGAAACTGATCTTTGAAGGCCGTCAAATCCAATCCCCCTTCCACTCCATCAGATTGCTTAGAGTCCTGTCCAACCCAGCCTTGGAAGTTTCCAGGGATGAGGCATCACCACCTCTCTGGGCAGATCTGTGCCAGTGTTTTACCACCCTCACTGTAAAAATCTTCCTTACATCTACATCTAAATCTAGTCTAAATTGACACTCTGCAGTTTAAAACCATTACCCCTGTTGTCACAACAGGACCTGCTAAAAAGGTTGTCACCTTCCTTAAAAGCCCCTTTTAAGTACTGAAAGGGCACAATAACATCTCTCCAAAGCCTTCTCCTCTCCAGGCTGAACAACCCCAACTATCTCAGCCTGTCGTCACAGATAAAGTGTTCCATCTCTTTAACCACCTTTGTGACCCTCTGCACTCACTCCAACAGGTCCTTCCTGTGCTGACAACCTGGAGCTGGATGCAGTATTTCAGGTTGTCCCCTCATCCCTCTGTGAGACAACCTAGCAAGCAAATACAGAAGGTTCTATGTGCTTCTAGTTGAATATTCTCTGCCCAGGTCCAGCTGATAGTTTAAATGGTTTGTATCGAGAATTATGTTGAGCTCTTTGCCCATTCATGTCGCTGAGAAGTCACCTTTACCACCTCTCACCTCCCTCAGATCAAAGGAATCTCAATCTCTTCTCTACCGATTTACAGTCACCACAGGCAAAGGCAAGCAAATGAACCCTCAATCTGAAATACCATTGTGCAAATAACTAAAAATTCTCTCATGTGGAGGTACCTGGCACCAGCCTCATCGCTACAAAAAACCCAAAATCAGGCAAAGAGAAATGAGCTGGGAAATCATCCCACAGGTATATAGAGAAAGAACAGGAATATGCATATCTCAATAATTTAAAGTTAGAAAGAATAACATATTTATGCATTTGGGGGGGGGGGGGAAGCAGGAAATGTGAAGAAACAATTCAAATTATTTATTGAAAGGTGGGAGGGAAAGGGAATTTAACTAATGAATGACCCACTCCCCCAGACTGATACTCAGGCTCATGCTGCAAGATCATTATTTCAAATAGCATTCCTGAAGGACTCAAGGTTTGCAACACAAGATACAGATGTAGCTGCAATTATGAATTCTCATCTCAAGGCAAACTTAGCATTCAGGAGGTCCTTTGACTTATGCTGCCATTTGCCACAAGCCTCCCAAAGCCAGTTCCACCACCAGAATTGCCCAGAAGGTCTGCATCCATCACATTTCTTGCTGGTTCATCTGCTCTGGGAACAAAACATGGAATTTTCAAGATTCACTTGTAGCTTTCAGGGTCATTTGGGATCCCAAGTAGCTCAGTCGCTTTTAGAAATCAACACAGTATGGTAATTTACTTGAGAATTATAGTTCTCTTGCTTTTGGAACACCAGTACTCACTGTATGTGTGGAGGAATCTTTCCACACATAGCAAAAAATATCCAGTACTATGGTGTAATTTTGCACACAGCTTTTCCCCATGAGTTGGTTCCCAGCCAAAATTCTTTCCTCCACTGAGAAAGCAGCATCTTCACTAGAAATCTTAGATTTAACTAACACAGAAATTACAAATACAGCCAAATCTGCCTAAGAGCCACCTTTGCTGGGTAACTGCCTATACCAGGAGGTAATGCTGCACATAATCATAGCCAGAGGCTGACAGTCTTAATCTCCTGAGGAATGTTGAGCACTTCCCACTGGCCAACAGGCCCTTTCAAGCATATTTAATGTCAGATACCTCAAAATCAGGTACCCCAATTCAATTCCCTCTGAAAAAGCCCATGCTCTTGTAAGTATCTCACTGATGTCACAGCTATGCTCAGACAGAACTGCTTTCTATCAAAGCTGAGAGGCACAGCTTTCTCTGTTTGCTTTTCAATGGCTGCCTAAAGGTCACATTCTTCTCTACAGCCACTAATTTTGCATGTGCAACCAAGGGTATAAAATATGCTTATGAGGTTTTGGTCTCTTATTTGTAAATATAGCCTGCAGTTCTAGTACATGCACCAGCTCTTGGCACTGCAGAGCTCAAGGACATGGGAAAAATAACATCCTGCTCTCTTCCCACTTCAAGGCCCAGGGCTCACCAAAATATAATGACTTAGAAATGGGTGGAAAGCAATGCCAGTGCCACAGACAAAAGGATTTACAAAAGAATTAATAAATGACTATCACTTCTCTTGCCTCAGGACTTTTCTGGGTAAATTATTACTCTTTAAAGCAGTGCACTGTGAGTAAGCTGCCTGACTCCCATTAACATTAGTAGCAGTGGCACAGCATAAGCTTTATGTGCCAGTTCTGAGGATTAATCACAAAGTTGTATCTGTAGGGCACCCGCTTTGAACTCAGCAAATCTGCAACAGAACAACTTTTCTCTGTCAGACTCTTCTTTGAAGAAAAATCACAAGGAAGTGGGTGGGCTGCCGGCTAAGCCACTTCTTAACCCACCAGCACTGCCCCCATAACTCCAACAAAACACTAAAGCAACAAGTGAAAACGTTAAATAGCTGCATTTGCTCTCTTGCTGCACTTCCAGTAATGTTAGCCAAGGTAGGGGAGCAAAAAGGGATAATTTTTTTTTGAGCAGGAAGAAAAAAGGATAAAAGAAATCACACAAAATTAATGCACTTGAATGCGCCATCAAGATGAGACTGGGTTTTTTTTAATACAGGATGAAAGCTGGAACACTTGAGAATAATTTCCATGTATGGATTTGGAAATCTAAAAATAGCACCTCATTTAATGAAAAAAAAGACAATAACTGACCCTAAAATAGATGATGATGAATACATTCAACATCAAATTTTCTCTATTTTCTCTTTACTTCTATGCTTGCTGGCACCTTTTCCACAGCTCACCCCTTGTCATTTCCCTAACGAGGGAGGAGAGGCAATCGTTTCTGAGCAGCCTCAGAGCAGCTTTAGCAGAGCAGGGCAGCCACGATGGATAAGGCTTCACAGGAAAGCAGCTCTGTCAACTCAGTTCTTGTTATTGTTTGCCTGAGGTGCTGGGATTTTGTCTCACTTCATGCTACACTGACAAATATCCACCTCCTCCTGGTTTCCATGTGATGTTGCTCCAGAAGCTTTCAGACCTTCCCTTTCTGCAGCTCTTCTGTGCTCCTCTCAGCAGCGGTACATCTCCTTGGCACAGGCTTTTGGTTTGGTAAAACCCCCAAAATGACCCACACAGAGGCACCATCAGGTAAAAGAGGAGTACAGGGATGCAGCCAGCCCTCAAACCTCAGCCTTCCCATCCCAGGGGCTGGAGAAAGGCCAAAGGCCCCTCTTCACCACAGCAGCAGCACCTTCAGCCCACTGCTTGGGCAGGTCGTATCCCTTCAGCTCACAGAAAGCCAAAATCACTGACACTATGCCAGTGTCATTTCTCCCTCTTCAGAACTGAACAAGACCTCCTCCATAAAGCTCTTGCTCTCCAGTAAAATCCACTGGTGCAACAAGTTCTTGGGACCATCTCTCTCAGGCCCAATTACAACACATCTGCATTAGGAGCCAAAGTGCTTTTAGACAGCTCTGAGACGCATATAAATGCATCACACAGACTCTCTGCCACCAAACCAGTAGCTGGACAAAGCTGAGAACCTGAAGAACAGGGCCGTGAGTAGAACTTGTACTTCACTTACAGTGCTGAACTCCTCCAGCAAAGCACAGCACTGAAGCAAGACACATTCTGACCTGAGTGCACCCGTGGGAGCCAGGCTGCATGGCTGCAGCTGCAATAGTGCTACATTTTGGGAACGGCAGGGCAATACTGCAAGAGAAGGCTCAAGACACAGCAGCAAAGCTGTCTAAAGTCAAGAGAGAGCACAGCACCAATAAGGGATCAACTCTTGCTAGAGCAACAGTTTGTACGCGGTGATTAAGCACAGTGGCGTGGCTCTAACTGGGAAACAGGCCCAGTAATTGCCTGCAGTATGCCTGGGTTTAGCTGGTGCTCTCAGGTCTCTTGCTTTCATGAGCAATACATCATTTCAGCCTTCCCCCACACATACCCCCAAATAAAGAGAAAACTCATCTTATTACAGGAGCCAATGTTCTGTTCCTTCTGCCTGTTCATTCACACCAGAAGCCCACCAGAGCAGCCATGTCCAAACACACTTCACTTACTTTTACTGATGATGCCAGTCATGTAGGAAGAGAAACAAAACACAGAAAATTCAGGACAACTGAAATATCTGTTTTCTACTCCTTCATTAAAAAAAAAAAATCAGATTCAAGTATCAGCTATTGATATTTAGTAGCAGCAATATCTCACACTACTTACTATCCTGTGCCACTTGTTGCATATCCATCCTGACATTCACATTCAGGTGGGTATAAGATGGGTATATACAGCAGTGTCTACAATAAAGTTTTTATAATGTGGTGCCCTAAGTAGCCAGAAAAACTACCAAAACAACTATTTTCTTGACCATTCTATGTACTGACAGACATTTTAAAAATACTTCACCAAGGCTTCTGTTTTGATACTTGTCAACAGTGGGCAAGATTTTCATTATGCAGCACTTGGTCAGGAAACAAACCAGTGACTCTGACACACTGCTCTCAAACCACACCTGTAAGGCTTGTTGGGGTAAATGCACTGGTGTGACAACATCCCACATGGTTGTGACACCCAAATGAACTCATCATCCCACTTCCAAGCCTTCTCTGTAAGTCAGGGAACCAGGTGTGCTATATTAGCGGACAGCTACATGTGATACAGTACCAATGAACCTGATAGATGTTGACTAACACCAAGTATAGCCCCATCTTCACGTCATCTGCAGCTCTGCCCTGGATGCTGTGGCCTCAGACATACATATGCCCGAAGCATTGCAACCAGTGTCATGGACTGGTCAACAACAAAATAACAAACCTAGCCCTGGCCAAATAGTTTGGCCAGAATTTTCCACACTCGTGCCTCAAGGCACATTTACGTGTTGTGTAATCCTCAGGTCTGTGCAAACAGACCCCATCCCTCTGATAGGGTCAGTACAAATAATGTGCAGGCAAGAGCTCTCTTCTGTGTCTCTTGTGTCTTACTTTGGTTGTGGGAGCTGCTTGCTAGCTATCGGCTGGCAGGTGTTAAGAAAAGGTAAAAACACACTTTTAATAGCTGGTTTTGTTTTGTCATTCAGTCGAAATGAAGAGATTGATCTCTATTGATCGGTGGAAAGGCTCCATCTTTCTGTTGCTTATCAAAGTTTTGCCAAGAGCTTGACACACACAAACACAAACAGAAGTAAATTTCAAAAAGTAGCGAGTGAGCAATGGCAAACTCATGCCAGTCTCTTTCACTATCAGACTTTGCTGCAAAAGGAAAGTGACTGAGGCAACAGCTTCTGGTTATTGTCTCAGCACTGCCAGCAATATCAGGAATTTGTTTGATTTTCACATAAATCTAATGCATCCACATGGATGCATAATAAACAGAGGAGAGAAGTTCTCTCTATACACAAAAGAGCATCTAGGCATCACATTTTTATTTCCCCCAGCAGCTTTTCCATTATGCTCTGTTTTCTCTTTTAGCTTCTCCCCAGGTATTCACACACATCACCTTGGCTCCCTTATTCATATTCTTAAAGGCACCACTAAAAGCTCATCCAATTGCATTCTCAACTCTCAGAAGGAAAAACAAACCAAAAAACACACAGAGCCTCCCAGGCATACAAAGAGTTCCTCTCTCTGCACTCACCACTCCCCAAGGCTGTAAGATTCCTGCTCCTACACCAAGGAATGTTTTCTCTACTCATGCCTACAGCGCAGGAATAAAAGACTTGGAAAGCAGCAGTGTCCTTCCAGCTGCCAACCATACCACTTAAACAGCCCAACCAGATGTTTTTCCCTTTCTATCAACATCAAAATGAAGGCAGCTGTCGAAGTAGATGGCTTTCTGCCCCAAACTAGCTCCCCTCAATCCCACCAAAATGAGACTGCTGTGTGGACCAGAGCCCTCTTCAGATAGGATGCTAATGTGGTCCCAAGTTATCTATATCCTCTCCTTGTCTGAGGCTCCTTCTGCCAGCTTCATAGACAAGTTTGCAATTCCTACAGGCCGTCACTGCCTGGGAACTGGCTCTCCACGGTCTCCCTCTCAGCTAATGCATCTTCTAGGGACTGCACCAGCAGGTTTAGGAGCCCCCTAGACCTTACTACCACGTCTTAGCCCTACAAAAATATTTACTATGCTTACTCTAAGCATTGCTTTGGTACAGCCACAGATCAGTTCATCTGTGCTATGAGGAAAGAACAGCACAACACTCATCGTGAATCCAACAAGCCAGTGACAAATGGCCTCTCTTCTCTGGCTAGTAAAATACTGAGGCTCCCCCAGTTGTGATAAAAAACCACAAATACCCTTACCTTGCACTTGTCATCTGACTGCCAAAAAGTGGGGATTCATTTACCTCTGGAACTCTGCTCTTACTTGCATAGAGGATTGGTTCCCATTGAAAGCCCATGCCAGAACTGTTAATCAGAGAATCCTATGAACTAGCAGCCAAAGAGATACATCAAATGATCTAATCCATCCATGCATCACACAGATTTTCAAAGTCCTCCTGCCTGTGCAACCCTTTGTCTTGTCAAAAAGCTTCACCTAGCAGAGCTGTCAATTCAGCTTTTCAGAGAACCACTGATTCCTCCTGGAAAACTGGGCAGACCACTCCAAAATACTAATCCTGTTACTGTATCAAGACGGGTTTTCTTGCATTTCTGTGCCTGGCTCCTTGTTACAAAGCCTTTCCTTCTCAATTCCTTCCAGATGGAATATCTGGTCCTCCATGGAAGTGATGACACCATGGACTTTTCTACTTCATCAGCTAAAGTCAGTACAGAGGAGTCGTGTGCCAGCAAAGGGTTAAGTGTCAGAGCCAAGGCTTATTCACTGAGCAAAAATCCTGCTTTCATGTAAAGACCTAAATATCAATGAAATACAGCAGAAATAATCAACACATAGGTGCTGGTACAATGAGTTCTACAGGGGATGAAAATATTCCTGAAGCAAGCTGAAGACCAGTTCAGCCTAGGTTTATGTAGAATAAATCGCAGGTAGCTCTAATGCACGCTCTGGCAGCAGATGGTTCACAGCTAGTAATCATGGTCAGGACTATCCTTGTCAATTAATCATTTCCTGACCCACGTCATTTTGGAATGAGAAGCAGAGCTGGCTGTGGCCAATCTACTGGCCAAAGAGGATTTGTCACCCATAACAGGTTCTGCCCAGGCTGTATCAGCAAGGCCATTTTTATATCATATGCCTACAGTTATCCATTAAGTGTGATTTTTTTTCACATTTTATGTCTCTGTAATAGGACTGATAATTATTATTTCTCAAAATGCACTAATTTGATTATTTTTCAAATGAAATTATGGTTAATATTACTTGCAGGTAAAACCAAGTACCAGCATGTTATTTGTGCTGTATCAGTTGCCATAAAATCAGCAAGGACACTGGTGTAGAGTGCAAATTATACATGGCAGAAAATCCACAGCACCTACACATATTCTAATGGACAACCTTTGATCCTAGTTCCTCACCCAAGTATCTCCAAGGACCTGGGGTTTAGCAGGTTCTGAGGAATCCCCACTTTGTTATACCTAATCCACTAGCAACCTTTGAAGGGGATTTTGCTATTTTACTAGGCAAAAATTGATACCAGTGTATGTATCCATTTGGATTCTGGTTTTTGTCAGTGAGCTTTCACTTCAAAATTAATTTTTTTAGGGAAAAACATTCTTGATATATGGTTTTGCAAGGCTTTTCTAGGAGATAGGCTGCATAATCCCTGGCACTACAGGACACAGCATTGTCTAGCACTTACAGCAGTGGGAGTCCAAAGACCTGGGTTCTGTTTCTGGCTCTCCCACTCACTCTCCACATGACATTCAACAAGTAATTCACTTCTCTGTAACTCTTTTTGTGGAATGGGTGTACTTGGGTTTATTCCTCTTTTGGCACCCTGTTTAGGTCCAAAGGACACTGAGTGAAAACCCTTTCCTAAGTGTTTCAAGACGCTAGGATGGAAGGTGCACTACACACCAGCAGCAGCAGCATTAACAGAAAAGTTTAATTGTGGGATCTGTCTGTTTTCATTGAAATGCCAAAAAGTCCCAGATCTCAAGGAGCCCTTTTCTTTTCCTGATATCTCTTGAGTATTTAGCATCCAGATGCTGACTACACACCATTTTCATCTTAGAATATCTGTCCTTGTTTCAGTAGAATTATTATTTTGGTACGAATATAAGCCAAACCATATCTTAGTCCCCAGCCTATAGCCCCCTTCTAATTAGAATCTTTCTCTGTACGGATTCATGCCTATACTGACTTCCTCAGTGAAAGAAAAAAGATTAGGCCTTGCCTTGGCAGTTTAACACTTTTCTTCCCTTGGCAACACCATCAGGCATAAGAGCAAGTTATAAGGAATGGCATTACATCATGCTCAAATACATGATTATAACATGCTGCAAAATGGATTCTACAAGGAAGACTGATTTAGTGTGTGCCTGTGATGATGAGTAAAGAGCAGCTGGTGCTGAACTAATGCATTGCTGAAAACTGTATCAGATTAAGCCAGTAATTCAGCCACCTCCATGCCCTCTCCCATAAAATTTTAATAAATCCAATCTTATGGGAGGAAAGAAAAGACAGGGACCCTACTGAATTATTTATAACCTTAGTTATGTATGGCAAAGAAGCCCCTCTTAGGTGAGCAACTGATATTCTTCCATTGATTTTCTTCTCTGAGAGTATCTAGGTGAGAACCAAGCTTGGGGGGAAAAGACCCCACAAAATACACAAGGATGCAAAGGGCAAGCCAGAAAAAACAAAGTTGATGAAGGCAGAGATGAGGGAGAGTTTGTATTTATGAAAGAGATATTGATCAATTGCACACACCAGTGGCAGACAGACTCAAATTAGCTGTCATAGTTCCAGTGATGCAGAGGGACATGCAGGCTCAAGCTCCATTAAGTGTAACCTACATCCAGAGCAGCCAGATGAGATTTGTGAGACTGAACTCTGAATTCCCACAAGAGATACCTGCAGTTGATTTATACTCCTGATTTCTTATTCCCCCACCAACTGTGCAATCAGTTCCTGGAGGTGGGTAGGGAATAATTGAATAGCTAAACTGTGATTCACCCAGCCAATTAAGGAGTCTTGGGACAGGCCCCTAGACAAATCCTTCAGCTTCATCCAGTCCAGTCTTCATGGGCCAGAACTACATTCAGCTCTGACAACATGGCCAAAATCACGATGACCCAGTTAACACTAAGAATCTGAGGATGTAAAGCTGCATTAGGGTTTCTGCACATTAATATTGACACATTTTATATTTTTTTCAAAGCAGGAGGATGTCCTGACTGTCCATGAGGATCAGGTTTATTCTGTAATTCAATGTCCAAAGAGCATCACTGCAGAATGGTAATTAAAATGGCAAGCACTGCCTAGTAGCTATTGACAGATAAAACCCACCTTGTTTCAGCCTGCAGCGCCTGCCAGGCCAGAGCCACCTTGCTTGATTCAAAGTTTCTTACCCTCTCTCTCATGCTGGCTGCTATGATGTTTCCTTGTGGATGGTGCATGGCTTTGTGAACAAATCACACTAAGCTCATTTCCAAAATGTTCCACTTACATCTACCTTCTTGCACTGAAGTAAGGAAGCACTTAACTCCTCATTGCTAACTCTGTATGTGGCATGTAATCACCTTGATATATTTAACTGCCGGGATCTCATCTCACTAACATTGCGGGGTGGGGCATCAGACTGGGGTATAAACAAACTGGGACATAAATCATCATAAACCAGGCATTAAGTTGGTATATAAATCAAAAATTATAAAAGTCAGATGGATGAGACATATTAGAGTCTCCTGTTTGTTCTTTCCTCTTCTCTCACCCTAAGAATGCACAAGGCATCATTCTTGATTAGCCAAGAGACAGAAGAACGCCCATCTCTCCCCCTCTGTGTCTCTCAAGAGGGAGCGAAGGGAAACAGAGAGCTCTGTATGCATATTAATAAAGCTATATTTTGACTGGCTGAATGACTGGAAATTATTAGCAATGGTATGTTTTACCTGTCAACATCTCCACACTGCAACAGGCAAAAAGTCTCTTAATAGTTCTTTGCAAAAAATCACTAGTTAGACTGGAGGGGGTTTGCTCTCAATTTTCCTGCACTCAGAACAGCTCTGTTCTCTTCAACAATGAAGATAAAAACGTCTTTTTTCCTGTATAACAATGCGAGACAATGCAAAACATCACCGAAGCCACAGTGAATCCAAGTACCTGCACTTACAAATATAACAAAAAAAACAAAACCAAAAAACCCAAAACCTATCAACATGAAGGTTGCCAAGCCAAGCACACTGAAGCTAGGAAATACAGGAATGGGAGCCTTTGAAAGGGTCGGTGTGAAAGGTGAGAACACAAGCAACCCCCCAGCAAAGAGCAATCAGAGCAGAGATCAGTCAGCTGGCAACACCTCCTCCCTCTCACACAAGCACTTTCTTCTCCACTTACCCCAAAACTCCTCGGTGATAAGTCAGTCCAAGAAATTTCTTTAGAGGTGGTCCCTAGCTGTGTTTTCCTCCTTTACTCCGACCCAGTGCAAGTTGGGTGGCCATTTGAGGTTTAATTACAGAGTGTGGAGCTCTTATAGTTACTCTGAAAGTCAATGGGAGCTGTGTTCTGCAAATATGTAAAACTCAAGCTTGGCTTATTTCCAACTGGACACCCAAAAAACCCAAACAAGTTATCTTTGATTGTCAGGCCTAAAATGAAAATTATAGCCAACTACAAGAGGCTATTGGATATTAATATATTTATCTTTACATGCCGTTCTTCAATGCAATGACTAGAAACATGTCAAAGCCCATGAAGTGGTTAACTGCATCACAGGATCAGGAGCTGTCTAATCTGCAATTAAAAAGGCCAACAACCATACATTCAGCAACAAAAAAGAAACCAAACAGAGGCATCACTGAATGGAAACAGAATATCCCAAATGTATGGAACAAGGCAAGAGTATGTGATTACAATTATTAAATACTCATTAATGAGTGTGCTTAGAGGAAATAAATTAAGCCCAAGTATGCAGCCCAAACTGGGTCATCTCCTAACTTTACATGCTTGTATTTGCAACCTTAAAAATGCTCATTTGGTTTTAAGTGAACTTTAGGCAAACATCAAACTGCAGACCCAGAAATTCTAGTGTGGGGTTTCTTACTGATCCAGAAGAGTGGCAAGAGGTTAATCAGCAGAATAAGACTGTTCTGATTCACCTGTGAGCCCCATTGTGTGAGCTGGGGAAGAACCTGCTGGCTGAGGGAGCAGGATGAGACCTCCCCTCTGCCAGTGCTTCACAGTTGCAATAGCAGTAGTGTATAGTAAGACCTCTGACTTGTGCACTTTGAACAGGGCTTTGGAGGGGATCCTTCCCTGTTTGTTCCCCAATTCACTCCAACACAAACAACAGAACCACTTTTGGACCTTCTCTCCAAAAGTTTTCCAATCCACCACTCCAACCTTTTCCCCAGTTGCAATGCTTAGCAATCGCTCATCTTACCTCTCCCAACTCTCCAGCACCCCTTTCCTTGTCCTCATTTTCTCCCTTCCCAAATCTTGGCCATATTTGCTCTTCAGGCACCTCTGTCAGCTCAGGACTGGAGGATCTACTGACCTCCTCCCTTACTCCATCCCTGCTCTTCTGCCTCTAAGAAGCAAATAAAAAGTAGTATGCAGTTGGGAAAGTTATTCATCAGTGTAGGTATTAAGGTCACAGGCATATTAGCAGATCCTAAGATGAAGCCTAGCAGAAGGCAATAAAATCCCTTACAGATTTCAAAATAGGTTAGACTTCAATGCCAGAAAAAAAATTATATCTTAGCTTGAAATAGCAGGATATGAAGAAAACCCTACAGCAGAGAGAGAGGGGGAAATGAGAAGGTCTGTCACTACCACCTGGTCATTAGCTATGGGAACAATGAATGCAACAAAGATCCAACAACACAAGACCTCCAGGCATGTGAGCACCTGCTGCCTGCTAACCTCTGGGATGGCTGCCCTGTCTGTTGTAATAACCAATGCATTAAGGAATGACATCATCTTGTCAGCCAAATGGCACTGACCAGCAGGACGGGGCCATACTTCAGGGAGTACTTCCATCTGGGGGCCCAGGTAGCTAATTAAAAATGAAACAGGATTTCCTTGTAGAGGCCCAAAGGACTGGAAGGAGGCAAGAAAATACAGAAGAGAGTGAAAGAAAGGAGCAAGTGGGATGGTGCCTATTCACTTCAAACACTGTTTTCCTTAGTACCCATGAAAAAAAAAAAGGCAAAAATTTTCTGGGGTCAGTCCTTATTAAAGATGCAACAATTAAATATTTATTGTTGCTTATAAAAGCAGATGGGGCCAAGTCCATGAGCCTGCTGTTATTATCAAGGCACTGTCAAGCTATCAACTGAGCTTCTGTGCAAAACTCAACTTCCTGTTCCATGGAATGAGAAGGCTTGGGAAGTCTGTAGAAATTAGAAGTCTAGACATTACAGAAATTCAAACTACAGACATTTTCCTGAGTGTTAACTGTTGCTGGATATTTTTCCAATAGTTTTACTGGTAATAAGGAAGTATTTGAGTGCTTTGTAGGCTCCTGAAAAATTCAGAGCATTATGGCCAATAAAATCCACTCAGCTTTCAGCATAGATGTTATATGAATTAAAATATCACCACTCTGTACACTCTGTAGAAATAATTCATTTCCTCCAAAACTTGCTCCTCTCAGAATGTGCCAGGCTATTACTTTTGACTTTAGAATTCATTTTTTATGCAAATAGCTTTTAGACCACCACAAACACAGGAGTGTTGCACTTACAGAGTGCAGATGAATGTTATCACTCCAATACAAATCATTATGATTGTTCGACAATGCAGCTCTCCATATTGATGCTTTAAATTCAGAGTCCATGTCCTGTGGTCCTGCAGTAGAAATGTGGGGGTAGAAGAGAGACAAAGGAGATCTCACAGTGCCAGGCAAGGAACATTTCTGAAAAGCCCAGGAAATTGTAAACACTTAGGAAGCATCAGCTACCTGTTTATGAACTGCTTCACTCTAAAGCAGTCTGGTGACACAATTTCTAAGCTGTGCAGGAAAAAAAATCAGTTTCCATAGCAATTCCAGCCACTTCCTGCCCTGATGCAGCACTCTTCACATTCCTGGACACAAAACACAGCTGCTGTGGAAGACAGGCTGAGGAGGCAATGGCAAGCTGGAGAAGAACAGACAGACAAATCCCCTCTTTTGCGGCAGCGTTAAATCCAAAGTACGAAATCAGGTTTGTGACATATAGGGAGGAAGGAAAAATAAAAGCCTTATAGATCCAACTATCTACCTCACACAATAGGCTCTGTGAATCAGCAAAACAAAAGCTTTTGGAGACAGGGAAGAATTTTTTTTATCTGTCTTCTGAGGTAGAGACTTTCATGCAATATAACACAAGCCACTGGGAGCTCTGCCAAAGGCTCTGAGTGCCATGCAGCAATTGTCCCCTTTTCAGCTACCAAGGCAGGAGAAAGGGAAGAGGCAGTCATTGTACTTGTTCTCTGAGAAAAAAACAAATCTCACTCTTCAAGAACACACATCAGCAACTTGCTTGTTTGCAGCACTTTAAAGCCACAGTAGTTTCTTCATCTGCCTTGGAGAGAGGATGGCTCTTTTACATGAAACAGTTAATTCTCAGAGTGCAGCATAAGATGAATATAGAGCCTGGGTTGCCTATAGCCTATTAAAAAAAATATAACAAAACAAACACCCACACAAAGCCAAACAGGGATGAAAGCAGAATGACCTTACTACAGTCCTTCTGATGGTAAAAAAAAAACAGTATCAACCAAACACATGTTTGTTGCTCTCCAAAGAGTAAAACAGTAGACTGAACACTCCCTGGGGTTTGAGTGCCTTATCCCTCCCAGTGACTTTAAGGAACAGCTCTGCTGGCTCCTGGAAGATGCTAAAATGAGTACAGCACGTCCCCTCATTGCCTTGGAGGTACTGCCATTTTCATTGCAAACACAGCCTTTCACCTGCTTTGCTATAATATACCAGATAATGGTTTCCTGAAGATTTTGGGACAAGAGAAAAAAGAATTAATTTCAACATAACCTCCCTTTTATTGTCAGCTTCCTTAAAGCACAAGCACCCAGTTGAAATGCTTTTTCTATCACCTGAAAACACTTATCACTTCCCAAAGCCTGCACCATGTTCTACAGCTCAAACCCCTGCCATGAGCACGTTTCCATGTTTTGTGAACACATCTGTAGTATAATGAAAGTGAACCTACAGGAACAGCATAAAATACAAGGAACAATGCGTGAATAAATATAGAACTGCTCATATTTTCTTGGCTTTTTACTGCAATGAGACACCTCCATTTCTAAGAACATCAATGATGCTTGGTCTGTTTTCTCAGATAACACAACTATGGATCAGGTTTTGTACTCAAGGCCAGGACCAAAGTGTGACAAGGCAAACGCCTAATAGTGACTCAGTCATATCATTACACCGGCATCTTCCATTGATGCCTAAAGAGGCCAACCTAGAAACAGAGACTAGACAGGAGTAAGGGAATAAAGGTGGATATTTATTTGAATGGCCTTCAGAGGCACACCCTGGACAGGCCAAAGGCTACACCCAAGATGGACAACGAGTCACGAGTTCTTCACACTTTCATAGGTTTGGTCCATTTGCATATCAGCATAATTTCACCAATTAAACTTTAGCTAATGATGTAATTTCCCCTCAGCTTGCCCCCTTCTCAAGATGCTGGGTTACACATTTTGGGCCTAGGCCGGGCTGGGTGTCCTTGGAGAGCAGCCTGGAGAGGCTTTGTTATGTCTGTCTTAGCATGAGAGAGCAGCAGCTCACAGGCTACAGGACACTGCAGAGTTACACACTAGGAACACAGAATTTGAAAAATATAAAAGCTAAAACCTAAGACATCACCACAAAGACAGTTACTCATGCTCAAAGTTGTCGGGGACAGCTTTCCTTTGCTTGTCCCTTCCCCTCCCAGCTCATATAGAGACTTGTTTTGTCTAATTAGATGAACGTTTATCTCCTGACAGGCAAGAGCTGACAAGACTACAATCATCCTTCCCTCCGTCCCTGTTTAACCAGAGCTAGTTGAGAGGAAGTGATTGCAGACAAGACAAGTCCTATTTCCCCAGCTCATACTGCCATAGGCAATCAATTTGTAGCAAAGGTTCCATCTTGAAAATGTCAAACAGAATGAAAAAAAGATAAAATCAAAAATGGTAAAGTCAGCTCCAACCATTCCTCTAGGACCAGCTGCTCTCTTGGGTTCTTCTAGCATAGCTAACAGCACAGCTAGAGGAGTATCTGCTTTGTGTGCTGACTGGTGCCATGGGTCCTCAGCCTCAAATTAATTGTTCCTCACCCACTCCTGCAATTTAAGAGAAACTGCTGGAGCATCAGTCCTGCCCACCAGTCCGAAAAAAGCAGTTTGCAGTTCATGGTGGGAGCCATCTCTCCTCTGATCCCCAAACCACTGAACATGCAAAACAACATATATCGTTCCCAGGCACCACAGTTGGCTGTCCATACATGAGAAAAAGAAAATAGCCACTACTGAAATACAAATATAGCAAATGACTAACAGTGGCTTCAGCCTGGAAGAGGCATTTTTCTTTACTAGGGTGACCAGACATTCCACTTTCACCTTTCCAGTTCCTCTGAAGTTCTCCAAGATGCCATTTTGACCCCATGTTTCTCCAGGAAATACTTTCTTTTTTTCCCCTATCTCATGCTACAGATCTGAAAAAGAATCCATGGCAAGAGAAAGAAGATAGCCGGGCCTGGGCCCTGCTTCTTTTGCTGCTTGTCACAACATTCACTGAAAGGAACAGGAAAATAATGGCCAGGTTGACTTGGAAATATCAGATTGACCAATGCTGAGATGAAGTCGCTGTGCCCTGGATGAAACCAGTCCAGAGGCACAGAGCAGGGTCAGCTGCTAAGGCAGGGGCTACAATCACAGGGACTTCCTGAAGCGACTTACCCACTTTGTCTACTGCAATGCAAAGGGAGAAAAATCCCCTCAACCAAAGCACAATTTGGAGAGATTGGTATTGGCCTTGTCTTTTAAAACAGGTTACTGTTCCTGCACAGGAAATAGTCATATAGATTCAGTTCATTCTTAAATGCAGTGACCTCCAGAACCACCAGTGGTTAACCCCATATTATCAAAGCACTCTGTTGCACCAACTGCTCAGGAGAGAAGGGCTTCAGCAAAGTATTTCTTTCCTCCTCTGTCTTTAGGTAGATGGAAACATCAGTTCTATCTACATCTCCCTATGCTTATCTGACTCCTGAAACTGGGAAGAAAATTTGTGTCAGAAATACGCACCCACACCTACACACTCTGCAGGGAGGGGACAAGCAGCCTCACCCTGAGAGTGCCTCAGACCACACCAGATATGTAAATGTGTGAGCAGTGTCTAGACTGCACATTTGGAGACTGACAAATGCCCTACCAACACATCAGGCTCACGAACTCACTGATCCTACCAAGGGATGCACACGACCTTAGATGACCAAGTGTATAACCCTTTATTTGAGTCATCGCTGATATAAAGATTAATTTTAGAAAAGAATTCTTACATTAAACAGTGAGATTCCCAGTAGATGGTTGCAGAAAAGTCATTGTTACTCAAACAGTGGCAAAACCACACATACACAAAAAGGATAAACCGAAGCCCCTTCCTACTGCCCTATGAGCCCCAACAGAAGATGTCTTGGGTGGTGGGTGCACTTCTTTTTTTGCCTTTAGATGAGCGTCGTTACATTTTACATTAACATAAAACTAACTCCAGAAGAGAAGACAGGTAGTAGGAGAAAACCTTAAGTGAACTGAACCACTTGATATTCTGATTTCAGGGACAAATTAGCACAGCAAGTATTTTGCAAGACCAGCCTCTTACAACCTGCTAAGGGGCATAAGTTCAATTATTCCTTTTCCTCATCATGTCACAATAAAAATATGTATTTATCCACATAGACACATTATATAAAAAAAAAAATCAATAGGCATTTAGCAAGACCCTCTAGAATGTTCCTAATTCTTTACCAGAGTGCATCAGGAAGGCCTACAAGCACCAATGAATCTCAAACCATGCTGGACCTCACCCTCACCAATGCAGGAAATCAATTATAACATTGCACCTTCTCCCCAGAGCTTAAAAGGATCCTCCCAAAGCAACAGCTACATAAGGGAGGAGTGAACATAGTGAAAGCCATGGAAACATCAGAGGTCTAGCATAGTTCTCAAACCACCAAAGTAGCAGCTCACTATCACCTTTCAAGCTTCCCAGTGAGAATCAGTATTGCCTCAACCCCTGCCACCTTCAAGGAGATGTAACTGCTTCCACCAAAAAAGAGCTGCTCAGGATATTCATGGGTCCCCATGACTATGTAGTAACAAGAGCAATTGCAGTGGCATCCTTCTTTGTGAAATCTTACCTCTTGCATTTTATCGGTGAAAACTCTTTTCCATCCCCAACATAAGAAAGACAAGACTTAAGGTCAGCCAATACCTCCCAAGGCAATTCCATCCCTGTCAGATCTTGTCACTTCAGCCAACGTTACAAGTTGGTGACCACTGGCTACAATTATCACTGAGGGATAAGCTCCTTCCTTCTGCCTTAAAGGGTGCAACAATTCTCTTTCTAGATCTTCAAAGGGGAGTGATGCCACATTCACACAGAAGCTGCTGGCAGTGGGACATATTCTACAATAAAAGCCAGCAATAAATTCTCCTGGCAGCAGGAAACTCAGCAGCAGCGGCATGAGAATGTGCTCACGTACAGAGCATTCCACTGAATTAAAAAATAGGGCATTGATTTTGTTATTCATTTTTGTATTTAACTCTATATTAATCTCTGCATACAAATGCCTTTTCCCCACCGCCACATTCTCATGCCTCAGCAGAATTTCCAGTCAGGAGCAGAAACAGAGATGTAGGTCCTAAGAACAAATCGATCCGTCTGCTACAAAGACAAACTGTATATGAGATGAGGGCTCTGAGGGGGCTGTCACTCAAAGCCTCTGTTCTCATTTATCACGGAGCACCTCCCGCCTGCACACGAGGAGAAAGGCAGCAACACTTACGCAAGGCGTGCCACTCATCCTGGCGGATTGTCTTGGTGATGTTGTAGGTAAGGTTCTTGGGGATGGTGGCTGAGGAGTAGTGGTACTTGATGTACGAGCACCGCTCAATTGCTCCTGGGAAAGGCAAAACGCAGAAAAGTGTGGTTAAACGAATGTAACATGTCCTGCCAGCTATAGGCCAAATGGGTTTGACAACCAAAAGCAAAGCCTAGGAGCAAAGCAATCCCTACCATCCCTGCCCGCTCTGACAACCAGCACTGTCTCTGGCCCATGAGAAGTAAGCTCAGATCTAAGCTTATGATACAGGAAGTTTATCTTTCACACATTCCAGAGACCTTCCAGACTGGCCCTGAAGTAGCTGCCAGTGTCTGCTTTCACCATCACATATCTGTGTGGCAAATTACCCCTTCTTTCATGTCTTCTCTGAACTATGAGCTAGTAACAGCCATGCAGTTACTGTACAGAAACTGTAAATTCATGTCTTAGTTCTTTGTGCAGTCATGGTCATGACTCAATGCCCATACTTCAGGGGATACACAAAGCAAACCCCTTTTATCTCTCCTTAAATAATAAAAAACAACACAGAAAAAATTATGCATATAGCTAGTGAACAATTTCCTGACCCCTTTCCACCCCAAAGCAGAAGGATACACGACAGGCTACACTGTCTCATGAACGTACCCAGACACTTTTACAGCAGGTTCAGAGACAGAATTCATTTGCATCCCTGAACAATGAGGCTCAGATGGCAACATCAATGGTTGAAATGGGCAATTTTTTTCCTCTGTATTTTCCTCATCATTTCACCTATGTTCCATGGAAAAAAAGCACCATATGCTGCTTCTGATGTCTTCTGGTCACATCATTACATCTCCTTTTACAAATACTTTCCTTCCTGTAAAATAATTGCCCCTCCAGGATCTGATCTCCTTGCATCTCTCTGCATAGTTAGTGTCCTTAGAAGAATGGGGTCTGGTGTGGTCTGATGCTTTCCATGAATTATAGCCTAGCCAAATTTCACATCTGATCAGAAACCTGTAACAGTGTAACTGTTCTCGTGCTGATGAAAGCCAGTTTTCCTACATCGCTTATGCCAGCATTCTCAGCTAACACCTTTAGTGAGAAGGCTTTATTAGACCTTCCCACTAAGCTGTCAGATCCAAAGCTCATGGAAGTAATTTTCCCACTAACATTATGTTATTTTGGCTCAGGCCTTTGATAACTAAGTACGTATCCTGAATGTGGTTGGCCACGCTGTTTGCTACTAGCTGCCACTAGTCAGAGAAGCAGCTATGCTGGAAATGCTTTTATGTATTAAAAATACATTAAGACAAGCACTCAATAGAATAAATTAAATGAAGCAATGAATTATATAAATAATAAAGAGCACTATACACAAGGAGGCAGGTAGAGGACACTTACTGCCAGCCTGAACTGCAAAGGCAGACCCATTAGCCTTATATCGACAGTTCCATGGGGTAAAATATGCTTTTAAACCACTACAAATACAGGTTTCTAATGAGGGTTGTAAGATACTACTTAGATCTGAACTTGGATCATAGACCATGAATTCACAGCATGAAGAAGAAAACCCATGAAACAAGTTATTAATTACATCACAGTCTACCAGCATCTTCCAAAGTTAGTGCAATATAAACACTTGAGGTCCTCATTGTTTGCTATTCTTAAATATTCTTCACATTCTGCCTTTGACAGCAATTAGATTAGACAAAGCCAAATATTATAGGGGGAAAAGGCAAAATATTTACATATGTATCCGCCTGCCCTGACAGCGTGATGGGCTTCTGTGTGAGTCTGCACCATCTGGGCACCAAATGTACGCCCAGAATTAAAGTTTCAAACTAAGAATAGTACTTAAATAAAAAGACAGCTAGTGTGCAAAGAGCTTTAAAAAAATCCCCAAATCACAACCTTGCCTTCTTATAGGTTTTCCTATCCCCTTTTGCTCAGTTGCTTTCATACATTAGAAGCATCAGCAAGAAAACAACAAATGCTTATTTGTCAGAAATTAATCTTTAAGTTATCAGATATCTGCCCAAACAAGAGATTTATAGAGAATAGTAGAAAGGGACACAGAGCCAAGATACAAAATAAAAGCTTACAGAAGGAAGGGAGAAAAAATCCTGTTCTATTTGCAGCATTTCTGGAACCAAAAAGGCTAATTTCTAGTAAAGTCCATCAGATTTCTAATTCTGCAAATATTTTTGGTAGTAATGCAGCAAGCTGTTCAATATCACTTTTATCACCAAAGCCTAAAGCAGAAAGAGATTATGGTCTGAATTCAGGTCATCACTTGACCATATCCATAATTTTGGGCTTGTGATTACTGCCCCATGGCTCTAATGAGACTTAAGTACACAAAAATATCTTTGGGACCACTATCAACCAGGGTGGGCAAATAGGGCATGGTACAGCACTTGGCATGGCAGTTCTGAGAGGGCACTGAAGCCCTGCCAGCTCCACCAGGGAGCAATGGTGTCCACTCAGCAGAAAGCCTCAGCAGAAGCAGGCAGTATCTTACTGAGAAACCCAAGGTTTTCATGGTCCAAAATGACAACATCTGTGATTGCTTGGCATTTAAACATGAACCACTTATTTAAACCCACTCTCACAAGCGTAGGAGAGTGACTATGCTGAGTCAATGCAACTACATCAGCATATATCTAACTAGAGGTGAGAATTAGCTTTTGAACCTAAGAAAGAGGCTTTCAGTTGCCCGGACGTGCCAATAAAAGTTACAAGAAGGGTGAGTTTATGGGAAGTGATGATTTCATTCTTCTGATGTTTCCCTACTTGTCCCACACAGAAGAGAACAATGTTCAAGATGCCCAAAGATCCAAGTCCTGGAGGTCCCTGTGAGAGCAGAACAGCAAGAGCAGCAAGGATCAGAACTACTGCTCTGCTGGAAAGTCTTCTCAGAAAAGTCCTACAAAATCCTTGCCTTCGGACGAATTAATGGCAATTCTCCCTCCAGTCTTTGGGGTAGGAAACAAAGCAAGCTTTCCCTTCCATACCCTCAAATAGGGTAACTGCAATTTATGGAGTACCTCCAGCCTTCAGCACTAACTCAGAAAGACCAAATGCAACTGCAGCTTTGCTCTGCACTTTGCTCCAATAACTGGGAACAGTATTTACAGAGCAAAGCAGTGAGTGGGGGTTTTTTCACCTCTGAGGTGCCATAGCAAGAGTTATAGCTGGCCACAAGAAACACAAAACCCACCACAAAGCTGCTCCAGGGACAGATGCAGTATATCCCATGTTTCTCTGACCAAAGTGAAATGCTTGCTGAAAATCCTAAAGTAGCTGACATCTTCCGATAGAGTGCTAAGAAAAGGATCAGCAGAAGGATGCAACTAGAACCATGCAGAGCAAACCTCTGCCATACCATCATCACAAGCACAGATTCTCAGGGATTCAGCAGCTGTTAACTGTGGCTGGCAATCCCCTGTTCCTGCAAAGGTCAGATGACAAACAAATCTGAGATAAGGAAACTAGAGATAGCTTCATCCTGAGCAGCTAAGGATTCACAGCATCAAACATGCACCTCCTCTTACTGACCCACTTACCTGCTCAGTTTCCTTCCCATATCTGCTGATCATTGCTCCATACTATCACCTTACTGTTCCATAATACTTCCTCTTCTCTCCATTACAAGAAAAACTTTTAACCTAGGCCATAGCAGAAATATCACCTGAAAATACTGATTTTTTCTATTCAATTTTCAAAACTTTACCAACCAACATCCTGATGTTAGTTCAGCTGCTAGAGAAACTCAGCTACCACTGCATTACCAGGGCTGTAAACACCATCCCAACAGAGGCCTCAAACTGTTTGGTAATGCAGGGTGTGACTGAACCATTATCCCACTCTAAACAGAAGAGGGTTGAGAACAATTAAAAGCAAGATCATACTGCTGGTGTCCATACTGTATGTGTCTGGTGGGTAAACACACAACTTTTTCATAACTTTTGGACCAGTCTTTCTTCATCACCATTGTGCCCCCACTACTCCCTTAAATATAATATTTCAACTCTTTCAAATTGCTCCAAGTAATAGTCTTTACCATGGTTAATTTAAAAAATAGAATAGGAATTCAAAATGCCACCAAGGAATTGGTTACTTCTGTCCTAAATTTTGGATCTCAGAAGCACCCATAGACATTTGCCCTGTGAGGTCAGTTTGATTTTTGCAAAGGTGGTTGCCAAGTTTCATGAATTTACAGCATCAGTGTGATCATACAGTTTAGTCTTCTGCATAATACAGACCAAGCCATCTGAGAGCTGGCAACAGAAAGTAGTCCTTGAGATGGTCTTTCATCAAACTGGTAATCTGTGAGAGCAGTTAGGTGACAGTAATATCACTTCAGATCCAGCCCAAGATGGCACAGAGTTACTTGCATGGGTTACCTGAGTATACTCCCCTACCATCTTGAGGACTAAAATATTTCACATTCCCCCCCCTGCTTCAGCTTTCAGGGCTGCAGAGTGTGGAACCATCCTTAAATGTTCAACTACAGATTAACTCAATGCCTGTGAATAAATTACCTTTGGTAGCTAGAGAACTTGCAGATACAAATAAAATTTTCTCCCACACTAAGATTCTTTGCAGCAGTACCTGAGTTAGAGCAATGAGGAATCTCAGATGCAGCGAGCCAGCAGTTCACTCACTCTGGATGAACTATGGTGTAGCCATTCCAGACTCCACAAGCTAGGACTGAGGGTCACCTCACATTCTGTAAAATGCAGAGATCTGAACCAACGGGTACCCATTCTTCTCTTATAATATGCATATTGATTTCTAGGAAGGATCCAGCTGTAAAACTAGTATTTGTTTTACTACATTTCCTGTCAAAGCTTTTGATATTAAGAGCCTCCCTGAAAGGACTGGTGTGGATATTCTGAGTCCTCACTACCTCCAGGCAGCTCTTCCTTCTTCTGTGTTGCAGATACCTCTGGATGAACTGTTTGTAGCAAGAAATTTATTCCACAAAATTCACCCTTTGTGCTAGTTCTAATTTTCACAAATCTGTTTGAGAATTACTACACAAACATTTCCCAGTAAAAGGAATCTTAGCCTCTGGCTTGCAAACTGCACTCACTACATATATTTGCTCTGCATTATGAGAAACTGCCTTCTATATGAGAGATTGCCTCAACTCCATGGTTTGGTTACTGTTCCCTCATTGGGTGACTGTCTCCACAGCAGAGATGTAGATTGGTCATTTAGTCTCTATTTGTTTCACATTATCTTCAGAAAATCTGTAGAGCAGAGGAAGTTCATAGTGGGTTGTTTTTTTCTTACCATAACATTTCAGTAAGGTTTCCAGAGGCTATAATCATAGTTAAGACCAAGATTAGGCTGCAAAAAGCATTTCCATGTGGTATACGTATCTGTTATTGTCTTAGAAGCTTTCTCCCAAATGGAAAAGTACATTGTCTAATTGTGTTAATATTTTTGCATCCTTCAAACTATCCCTGGCCATTCAGGCTGGTGCGATTTCACCCTCAGATGTATGTGCTGCCCTCAGTTACTTTAATCATTCCTTATGAGTCATCAAAACTCATCTGGAGGTACCTTAATATAGGCAAGATGGTTGCAGTTTCAGCATGAATTAACTGGTCAAATTAAACCTTGGAGGAGGATAGAAGGAGAAATCAAGTTGTACTTTGACCAGCTGCTATGACAGAACTGCAATCAGAGACTGCAATCAAATTGCAATCATGCAATCAGATCTGCTGAGTAGTTAATGAACACAGGATGACTTTTTTTAATGAAATCAGATACTTATTAGAAAATACTGCAACACCTTTAACAGGATTATTTTGTTACTTCTGGAGTAATACTAACCATGAAAGTACTGGTTACATATTTTTTCCAGATCTATAAATAGATTAATATCAAAAATGTAGGAATGCTATTCTTCTGCATTAACTGTAGAATTATTTATGTTAAAAGGGTTCTCTAGATGTCAACCAGCCCAATGCCCTGCTCAAAAGAGGCACAACTTCAAAGTTAAAATCAGATCCAAAGATACTTCATGTTGCTCAGGGCCTTGTCCAATCAAGTCTTAAATACCTCCAAGAATGGAGGTGCACATCCTTGAGCACCTATTCCAACATCTGACCACCCCTAATACCTAATCAGAAATTCCTTGGTGCCACATGAATATTTTGAATAATAGAACACCTAAGAGCAAAGGGCTAAAAATGTGGGAAGAATATGCAAAAAGCACCACCTTAATCAACATGTCTGGTGAATATTCATTAACATAATTATTCATATGCATAAATAGAAGCCAATGTTCTAGTTAATGAAGCTCAACATAGATTTTCAGTTGCAGCATGGGCCAAATTATCAGAACAAGAGATGATGTTTCTTCCTGACTGGCTCTGGCATCATCCTGCACTGAGGTTCAGCTTGATCTACCAGTAGGACTTGTTGCTACTTGTCCTAGATAAAGTGAAACAACTCCTGGTGCTCATTGTTGCTTGCTGTGAGCTGCCAGGACATTGGGCTGATGCCTCCCTTCAGCTGATGAGTTGGAGTTTCTGTCTGTTTGGTTTAAGGCTCAGCTGCTAGCCCCTAGCTGCCTCCCCTACAAGTGGGTAGAGGTGCACTGTCAGGTTCTACTTCCCCTGCTGCCTAAAGAGGCCAACCTAGAAACAGAGACTGGACAGGAGTAAGGGAATAAAGGTGGATATTTATTTGAAAGGCCTGCAGAGGTACACCCTGGGCAGGCCAAAGGCTACACCCAAGATGGACCCCGAGCCACGAGTTCTTCACACTTTTATAGGTTTGGTCCATTTGCATATCAACCCAATTTCACCAATTAAACTTTAGCTGATGATGTAATTTCCCCTCAGCTTGCCCCCCTTCTCAAGATGTTGGTTTACACATTTTGGGCCTAGGACGGGCTGGGTGTCCTTGGAGAGCAGCCTGGAGAGGCTTTGTTATGTCTGTCTTAGCATGAGAGAGCAGCAACTAACAGGCTACAGGACACTTCAGAGTTACACACTAGGAATGCAGAATTTGAAAAATATAAAAGCTAAAGTGTAAGGCATCACCCCTCTGGATATCTGTGTAAAATCAGAGAGGGATCTGATCCAGTGCCCTTCCCCACTCGCAGACAGACCCAAGGACAGAGAGTGAACATGTCTACGGGAACACACCACATGGATCTGGAGTGCACTTCTGAAAATGACCACCTGACCATGTCTGGTTACCGTGCTTTGGTTCAGAACACAATGTGCTGTGAGATGATGCCCATTAGATTCTTCACAAATAAAGCTAAATCAGAAGATGTGCTAATGGAAATTCAACTAATGGTGCAAGAGCAGAGCCAGTTTGAAGTAACATCCCCTCCCTGAAAACACAAAGTGAACATTAGGTCCTGAGCACAAATAGTTTCTTTTAAATTCAACTCCCCCATACCACACCAGCAAAAAAACCAGCCAAAATTTCAGATCACCAGAAAAGCTTTGTACAGCCACAAAACTGCATTCATCTGTAACTTACTGTAATGCCTTTAAAGAACAATTTAAAAACTGTATTTCATTTGAAAGTCTGAAAAACATACTTGGAAAATTCTACAGCATTTTTCTAAATTTCATCCTTTTTTTTCAGCTGAAACCACCAGCCACATTAGATTAAGTTCCACAAATGGTTCTGTTCTTTTGCATGCTTTTTGCTTCAGAAACAATTTTCTACATGAAAATAAACAACAATTTCCTAACTGTACTTAAGTGTAACTATAAATGTACTTACAAGCACATTAGGCACCTATATACTCCTTGTGAGGTAAAATGCAGAAAGCCTGCAGTGCAGCCAGCTAGGTAGCTGGTGGCAAATGGATATTTCAATATTCAATGTCATTTAAACTTTTTTACATGTACTGACCACCAAAAAATGCAACAAACACAGAACTTCGGGGAAACACACTCAGAAGAGAGCAGCATTCTGCTTTACCTGAAGGAAAAGCTTGCTTGTATCCACTGAGTTGAGAGCCACTGAAGGGATGAGAGATAAAATAAATATTTTGTCCACAAAATGGCACATACCCAGCAAATACATTAACAGAATGCACAGCTTAAAGATTTTCGTTAGGAAAATGAGCAAACATTTTTTTTCAGAGTGAGAAGCAGAACCTTGATGCTCTTTTTTCCTTCTATTTTTCTTTTACAGCTCATCTCACTTAACTTCCAAATAAAGACTCTCTCAAAGCCTCTAGCTTAGTGAAACTTGTTAGGCAATGCTCAGCTGGTAAAACAGTCTTGTAAAAACTTAGCAGGGGGGATGGTTGAAAGGATCCAACACACTGTACTATACTGTACTATCCATACAGAAATGGGATAATAGACAAGAGTGTGCCATTCCCATTCTTCCCAGGTCATCTGGGATGAAAACCTGCCAGCTCCCTTTCAGTGCTGACCCACTAGATCTCTAGAGATACAGAAAAAATCAGATGCAATGCACACATGACAAAGAAGCCATCCCTAAAGATAATGGATCTCCAGACACACAACAGCTTTGTTGTGTGTGGGCTTTATGCGACCAGATTCCACAGATTTCAGACTCTTACACCTACATTTCAATTGCTGTTTCCACACCAAAACATCTACATTTTCTCTTCAACCACTGTGTGAGCAAAGACAGAGGTGCAGAAGATGTGTGTACATGCAGCGAGCTGACAGCAACATTTTCAGAGTAGAGAAAAAATAAAGTGCTTGAGCAGCTTTTGCCGGGCCTGTTCCTCACATGCTCTCTGGATAGCCCAGCAAATAGCAGCTTGCTTGAAGCCACCAGCTGGCAGAAGATAAATATTCCACCCATGATAAGAAAAGAATCCAAGTACGAGACCAAAAGCTGAATTTGCATTGGAAAGTGATGAGCTCACACTTTCTCTCCAGGGACCAAGGAAAGGGGGCTGGCAAGGAAGCAGGAGCAAGAAGATGGTTATGAAACACTTTTTTACTTTAGCTATTAATAACAGTCTCCAAGCCACAGGGCACTTGAGAGGAGGAAGGCATCTCCTTGCTTCTATTAATCTTTTTGTCCACCTATTTGCTTTGGGCTGGCCACAGGGGAGAGGGAAGCAGAGCACAAATGAAAAGTTAAGGAGGTTAAAAGGGCTGAAAAATATTTGCTTCTACATGTTTGGAGGCAGAAATGAAATGATCAATAAAAAGTCAGTGAGACAGCAATTACCAGTAATTCTGCTATACCAGGTTAATAGCTCATGGAACAAAGTCATATCTCAGCACTGCTGTCAAGCCAAAGAAAAAGCACAGCAAAGGCTATTCCATGGACAGGTTTCTTTTATATCAATGTACATCTTATGATTCTCATAGTAAGATGCTCCCATTAAGCTTGGTGTTTAATGAACCAGCTTTAAAACCTGTTTCAAAGAGATGTCTAAGAAGCAGGGTCCCAGACTGCCAAGAAGAAAATAAGGGTGGATCCACTGGTATCACTCACTCTGAGTATCTGTGATCACATGCAGTGAAGTCTAAGGGTGCCTATCTCTCCACCTTGGAAAGCTATTTTACATGCTGCTTTGCAATGTAAATGTGGCTTTCTAGACACATTTAGTCCTCTTCTTAAAGTGAGAGGAACATAAGCTCTTCTCTGTATCCCCTGTTAGTTTACAGCAAGCACCACAAATTGCTGAGCTGGAGAAAGCATTTAACTTTCTTGTAGCACTTCAACCTTGTGTTTAAACAGCAGAAATCATAACATGACAGAATCATTTGGATGCTTCCATGCAACATGAAGGAAATAAGGCTGAGACCTAACTCAAGACAAATCTCCCAGAAGATCCCACTTCCAAGGATCTTACACTTATATTTAGCACTACATCAGTCTCTTAAAAACATCCCTCAAATGAAATGACTTGTGCAAGCTATGCAACATCTTTATGACATCATTTTCTTGTAGGTTTTGTCCTGCAACTAAGTGTGGGGGTGGCAGGCAGAGTTTCACAACTTTCACTAGAACATAATAAGTTGTGGTGAGGAGAAAGGAGAGGGAAGAATAGTTTGTGGCAGGAATCACATGGTAGGGATTAATAGCAATCAAATGAAGGGGACAGTTCTTCCCTGTCTTAAGCATTGGCTTATAGTCAAAAAGCATTTTGCGTCTATGTTGAAGTTAAGATGCATTTTTCTAACTCACGTTACATATAAAAGGTGAATTGGCTTGCCTTAAATTTGCGAAGTGCACCACAGTTAGCATAGATCCTGTTTTGCACATTTTAAATTACAGGTAACTAGGAGAAACCACAGTATTTGAAATTATCTCAGTTCCAAAAGCAGAAATACCAGCAGGCAACAGGCCTATCAAAGAAATAAGTGAGGAAGAAATCCAGCATCAGCTTTTCAACCAGGCTGGGCTTTTTCCCCCGTGAGCAGACTACAGCATGGATAGACCAGAAAGAAGACACCCTGCTATTCCCATAAACTGTTCTCTCTACATCCTGTGCTGATAAGACAGACTATATCCATCCATCGAGAACTCTACTGAGACTTTAAAACTGTGCAAACAGAAGACTTTGGACATATTCTCTCTTTGGTAGAAAGATTCCATTCTTAAGTACATCCTTATAGTCTGGATTCTCTAAGATTCATTTGTGGTTTTTTATGCTGTCCCTACTCTAGTTATTTTTTAAAAAAATTAGGGTACTGTGGTTGGAATAAAGACATTTTCAAGACATCACTTCATACACAAGAAAGAAGTTCCCAGACAAAGATCCCCTACAGTTATTAAATGTATGTGCAGGGTAAAGCTAACAGATGAGATCACCCCTAAGCGAGCAGAGTTTCTCCCTGCAAGTCCATAATGTCTCTTGCCTCAAACTCTACCAGCTGAGTAACTACTTAGATCACATAGCCTGATGGACAAAAGCTACTAAAACTACCTTGAAATAAACATTGAGATTTTCTCCTGGTGAGCAGAGACCATTAAGTTATACAGGCAGTATGTATAATGGCTCTCCAAAGTGAGAACAGTTTCATGTTTGGCCATGCTCTCTCCCTGTAAAGTCATTCCCTGGATTGTCCCTGTTCAAATTATTAACTGGTGAGCCACCATCACTAAATTACAAGGATTCTCCATCTCCCTTTGTAAAGGAGTACACATTCAGAGGGACAAACGACTGCACAGCTCACTGCCCTTCTCTTGCAAGGCTGTTTGCTGCACTATTGTAACTGGACTTACTATTGCACATGAAGGCTTGAATCAAATAAAGGCCTTGAGAAATTGAATGTTATGTAGATGTTTAAAAAGATGTCCTTGAATAGTCAAACAAACTCAAAGACAACTAAAAGGAAAAGGCAAGGAAGATAAAGATGGTGGTAAGAAGATCAGACAACTGTACTGTGAAATCCAAGATGAGTAAAAGCACAATTTGGTCATTCTAAAACCTATGAACCACAGATATTGTTAATCTCTCTGCAGCTGTCTGAAATCATAAGTGGTTTCTCCTGTCAGAAGGAAATGATTCTTGAAGAAGTATTTGAAATAGGAAAAGTTGGTGGATGTGATCAAAAAATATTTTTCCAATTGACTGGACTGTGCCCTTACTTATCCGCTGATGAGTTCTGCAATACCATCATATGCCCTTGCCTACAGAAGGCTTAGGCACTGAGCCCCTCTCCACAAATGCTACAGTAATTCATTTCTGGTGCATCAAGTTCATGCTGCACTCAAATGTACTTCAGTCAACAACTTTGGGCTAGAATCTCAACATTGCTGCAGACACTCTGCACCAAATGACAACACATTTCACAGCAGATGAAAATACTGGAAGGATAAATGCCCTTGCATGGGGGTAGAGGGAACCAGAAACTGAGAAGGGACCAACTTATCCCCAGCCCCAATCTTCCCTTTGCTTATTGCCAGTACAAATCTGCAAGGATCAGGGAATGCCAATAGCTGCCAGCTATGGGAAAGTTAGCAGTGAGATGACCTGTTGCCAGCATGATCTTGAACAAGGAATTAAGTTGTTCTAGCCAAATCTCAAAGGTATTTAGTATTGAAGCACTTTAGCTAAGATTCATTACATTTCTCTTAAGACATGCATATGATGTGCTTTAATGCAGAAAAAAAATGGCAAAAGCCAGCCCAATTTATGTAACAGGGCAGCAGATTAGAGTAGGGAAAACCTCTGTAGGCCTAAAAGCATCTATTATTTTTTTCCATGCCAAATAAAGTTAGATTGTTATAAAATCACGTGACCCTAGCTTAGGCCCAGAGCTGGTGCATATTTAAATGTATTAAGGTGTGGAATGAGAACTTCTCATCCCATCTACTGCTGGGTTAGTGCAAATTGGAGGGCAGATTGGAATTTGCTTTGGGAGGGTATTGTGTCATGATGTTCCCTTGCCTATAACATTCTCTTGTCTTTCAGTAAATGTCATCTACCACTTCTTGCACCTTCCCATCTGAAACGTCAAATCAAATCAGAGGGTCACAGTATGAAGATCTCCCACTCACTGCAATGTAAGATGTTCTGACCAGGACAAGCTGGACTAAATATTTCTGCAGCCTGTCAAGGAAGATGTATAGACTGAAAGACACAATTCAAAGTGCACTGAGCAGCATTAGATCATAGAACTCCATGGATGGCAGCAATAAGCATTGTCTGAAAGGTGAGCACTGCATATCTGAAGACCTTTGTCACCACCCAATGCAACCCACCATCCCTGTGGGATGAAAGGCCAGCAGAATCTCACTGGAGTTTATAGCCTAAAGTGTTATTCAGCCCTTTACAATTCAAGAACCTGCTTTCTGATCCTCATTGTGACAGAAAAGGAGGCAACCATATCCCAAAAGATCCATCACCATACAAAGGACCAAAGAAGAGCTCTCTTCCAAGCATCACTTGAAAGGTACAGAACAGGCCTTTAACCCCACACTGATGAAATTCAGATTTAGAGAAAAGAGGCTATGGAAACAGGCATTTATTCAAACACTGTCAGCTCAGGATTTACCCTTTTTAATCTGTACTCCTAGTCTGAACTTTAATAAATGTTCATGTCTCAGTAGCCTCTGATAACACCCAATGGGACCAATGCTGTACAACTACAGTGAACAGAATCTGTGCCCTGTAAGACTTTCGCTGATCCTGTTTAGTACCTCCCTCCCTCATCTAGTTCATTTTGTATAATATGTAAAGGTAAGTCTTGAACTGCAATGTTTGATCTTGGAAATCATAAATTCCATGATTCAGCATTCTATGTGCTTCCAGACACATTTTTATCTGTAGAATTAATTCTAAACCCAAGTGTTATTATAGATTGTTGTAGTCTATGAATATTTCACATTCTATTTTAGTTACTACTCTAAAAATACCTTGCACAGTCTATTTCTCAATAATATCTCAGACTCCTTATTAAAGACAGTACTGCTGCCCAGCATTAATTCACATACTATTCCCCTCCCAAAAGTCAGGCCTTGTTTCCTACCTCTGTATACAAACACGGGGACACTAACTCACAGACTGCAATCAATCCCCTCTGCTATAGGTCTAAATGCAGACTTTCATCCATCATTCTACTAACTCTAAGTTATTTATTACAGTAGATCTCTATTCCACCCCTCCAAACATACCGATTACAAATTGAGGCAATAACATCAGGAATAGCAAGTAATCACTGCTTGTCCCAAGTCAGGGACCAGTATCTTCCTACAATATGAAACTCTTCCTACACTAAATTTCAACATGGCTTAGGAGAAAGACTGAGCAGATATTAACCCAACCCTCCCTAATTTTCTTTCCTCTTATTTTTTCAGGGGCTGTTCAGCTGTTTTTCAGCTATTTCTTCAGCTTCTCAGAGTCAGAGCATGAGGCTTCAGTTCATTGAGAGCAGGATGAGGTGAAAAAGATCCAGGATGATTCTAAACACTTCCACTGGACCATCAGCCACTCTGATGAAAAGGATGAAGACAACATGCCAACCTAACAGAAAACACATTCTTTGGAATACATCTAAGCCTTTAAGGAAATGTGCCGTTAGCTTTATTCTTATCTCCTGGGTTCTGCTATACCAGGTTTAATTACAGCAATTGTGACAAAAATCATAATGAAGAGATACAACTGCAAGCTGAT
This sequence comes from Pachycephala philippinensis, assembly GCA_013397055.1. Lineage (NCBI taxonomy): Eukaryota > Metazoa > Chordata > Aves > Passeriformes > Pachycephala > Pachycephala philippinensis. The sequence goes on from VWZT01000404.1 coordinate 587,294, forward strand.
CTTGTCCAAAGATTCCAACCACTAGGGTAAGAGCCAAATGCAGCACCAGGAAGAGACTTCAGTACAAGCTCAGTGATTTGTACATGCAAATCAGTTTCATCAAAAATATTTCTGAGTACAGCCTACCTTAAAGGGAACAAGAGATTAAGGTGGCAGGCACAGGGCTGAGATTCAGGAAGCACTCCCAGGACAAGGAGACTTAGGAAGGAGAAGCGAAATGCTCATCTCGTACTGCAGTAGAAATACAGTGAGAGTGCACAAGTACCAGACTCACTGGCAGCACAGTCAAAACCCCAAAATGAAAACCCGAGCCTGTTGTAGAACATCACTGGAATCAGCTAAAGATGACACATGTTCTCAGGGAATTGATCAGCCTGATCATGCCTGGAGAAAAGAACACCCAAGTTTAGATGGTTAACAGGAGGGCTTACAGTGTTTATGCTTGTAGCTACACAACTGGGCAACAGGCATAAAACAAATAAAGAAAAAAAGAGCTAGTAGCACAGAGCTCTAAAAGGAGTGGGAAATAAAAGACAAAATAGATTGATTTCTGGAATTGATAAGATTATCATATATATTTGTGTAACTCATTTGCAAATGTGGTAGATTTTACACCTTTTAAGGATTAAACAGCTTTTCTGAATATAGCCATAGCAGATGCAGGATAGAGGGAGAACCATTCTCAGTACAGGGACACAGTTCAAGTAAAATACTCCAATCCCGGGATATCAGTAAGTGAACAGCTCTCAAATGTGTAGCAATGTGACTTCATCCACACAAAAGAGAAGCCTTTGCTAAGAGTGCACACAAAGGCAAGACTGGACATTGACACTTCTTAATGGACTAAAGGAAAGATACTTGGGAAATACAGAATCATAGAATGAGTTGGGTTGGAAAGGACCTTAAAGACCAGCCAATTGTAACCCCCTCGCCACAGGCAGGGACACCTTTCACCAGGATCAGGTTGCTCAAAGCCGCATACAACCTGTCTTCAAAGTCTTCGAGGGTTCCAGAGCTGTAATATTTTTCTGAGATTTAATAAACATCTTTTCAAATCGAGTGAGCAAGTGGTCTAGAATTGTAGCAAATGGCAGAAAACACAAATTTCCAGGTGGTATTTCCCACATTCCAGCAAAAGATCTTTCCTACAGGAAAATAGCCAAGTTATCTTAAGAAATGAAAAATAACAGTATTCATCTGTTAGTCTATAGACTTTCAACTATGGAATAAAGATTTTACTATGCAATTGCATGACAATAACTTACTTCAAATAAGAACAGGAAGTACTCTTGACATATAGACCATGATATTTAAGAACACTTAGGCTGTCTTGAAAAGGAGGGAGCAAAAGAAAATATCTTGGTTCTCTGTTTAGATTTCCTACAGACTTTGTGACATTTATTGGAATTTAGCAGTGCTGTGGCAATGACTAGGAACTTCAGTCTTGGACCAGGTTCCCATGAGCCCAGCCCTGTGTGATTGTGAAACCAATACTGCTCCAGACCCAATATCTTCACCATTTGATAAAAATTTCAAGTGCTTCTGCATGTCTGCAACATTACACCGATAAGCTGATTTTGTACTGGGGTAGAGAGATGTACTTAAACAGTAAAAAATAATAGCTACATATACTACTAATATTCAAAATCCAAGAAAAGACATAACCAAGTGGAATGATCTCATGATACTCAAACCATACATGTCACCCACAAGAGTTGTTACTTGAGGCCAAGCCTGCAATTTTATTATTCATATTATACCAGGGCAGAAAACAGAGTCTGAAATAGCCCTGGTTGTTTAGAAGACTCAGAATCTTGTACCCCAAAAGGAAGTAAGAACATGCAGACTCCTGAGGTCCCATGAGGAAGTAGGACATAATCATGTAAGCTGCACATTGCCTCTTTGGCCATATTTAAGCCTCAACTCACACTCCTCTGATTTAGTCAGGTGCCTTTTGCCCAATTAGGATAATTTAAGTCTGAGGCTTTGATCATTCTGGAGCCCTGATTCCATGCCATGAAGTACAAAAACAGTAAAGGGGTTTACTTCAAACAGTTGCACATGACCCATGGCAATAATAGAATACTTGAATCACTTCAGCACTGGACAGCTCTGCAACTTGTCAGCACTGACACTGCAGAACCACAGACCCAAATATGCTGACCTGCACATGAAGCTGAGTGTGATTTCCTCTCAGCTATTACTCCTAATCCTATAAAGTGAATCTGAGAAATACAATGTGGCTGTTGTGCACAATAGTTGAAGGATGCCAGTCTCACTTCTAATAGGAGAAAAGCAGACTTACATCACCACAGATACTCTTACTAGGAGAATATTTATGAGGAGATTTTAAAATCATTTTTAAGCAATGCTAGATATAGTCAGCTACTTACCCGTGTCTGGAGAATGTTGGTGTGTGCTGGATCCTCAGCCCACAGTTAGAAAGGACAGGGATAATCTCTCAAGTGCCTTGTCAGAAATGGGTACCATCACACTTTCAGCAAGGTGCACGCTTGCAGCTGTGCTGCATCAGGGATGCAGTCAGGCATTGGGAACTGCACTGCTCTGCCACATCACTTGAAAGCATGATGGAAGGTTCTGACAGGATCTTTCATTAGGGTTGGGGCTATGCTGCTCCCATCAGTCAGAAGGAAAGTGGAAGCACTGTCCTGCCAGAGGCCATAGCATGTCTTGGCAAGCAGGCCCAGACTCCTGTGTCATGAATTACCTGGCTGGAAGAATTGCAGCTTGTTGCAATATTAAAAATAAATATCCCTTTCATTGGTTTAACCTTTGGTTCCTTAGCCCTGCAGTTCACCTCTCTGAACTACAAACAACCATCACAACTCATGAGTGTTTAGGGAGGGGCAGTAGCTTCTCCCTATTCCAGAAAAGGAAGCGTGAACTGCACTATTTAGCATGAACCCACACCAGATGATAATGAAATGAATTAGCAATAAAAATTTATTTCATGTATAAAAACCTTTTAAAAGAGAAATAAGCCAGGCTCCAAATTACCATTAAAATTAACTTCCACTGATGCTCTGCCAGTGCTGCTGAACTAATGTTCTTTGCAGAAGCCGAGTGGATTGATGATTGAGTGGTATCAATTAACATGAACTGTTGTGCTAGTTGCTTCATCTGGAGATCAAAGCATTTTGTCTTAAGGAGAACAGAAAAATACAGCACCAATAAGGCTTCCCCCTTCTGCATCTCTCTCCATTTCCTATACCTAGTATCTGGCATGACCAGCATTCTTTTCCAAGCATAACTCTCCATATTTAAGTAACCAACGACCACAAAGTCAAAACAAAAATTCCATCTTCTGGGAATTAATGCTCTAAATAGAATAGTCCACAGACCACAGGCAACTGAAGTGCTGTATTACAGAGCTATCACACAACTAACTATGGCTGAGTGTTGTTCAGGTGACTGGACGCAGCTTATGCTGGTTTCTCTCCCTGTGGCTCCCTGGCAAGATGACAAATCTCTGTTCAAGGTGGCTGCCTGTTTTTTCATACATTTCCAAGCAACCCTACTGAGTCTTTCAGCCCTCTTCCTTGTCAAATATCAATTTGAGAGTGTGATGCTTATATTTTCCTTAGCTTATAAACCACTCAATTTTTTGATCCAGCCAGTGAGCTGCAGCTGGAAGCACCTAAGCAGTGAGCAAGTTGTGACAATAGTGAAGAAGCACCAAGAAGGGGAAAAGTACATATTGAAAGAATTCTGACTGCCCACGAAGCTCACACACATTCTGTCAGGTCACTCAAACACTCCCAATCAGCAGTCTAAACTGAAGCAGGTGTCTGGGGAACAGTGCACAAACTATTTTGGCCTTTGTGATTTGTGCCCACTCATCATCTGTTTTGCCTTTGACCCAGGCAGGGTAGGACAGGTAGACAGCCTCTGACTCAAGGCTTGGCCTCACCTGAGTTTCTCTGTACTGACTGCAAGTCCCACTGTAGTAACCAAATTCAACTAAGTAGCCTACCTGGATTTCAAAGCTGGCAAATTCACTACAACACACTCCAAATGTGGGATGTTAGCAAACACATCTGCTAAAGCCACGGGAAACAGATACATGAGATTTGTTAATATTAGCATCTATATTAGCACAAGAGTTATGCCTGAAAGGAATGGAGAACTTAATACCTAAAGTACATCCATTGCTTCTCTTTGCTCTTTAGGGGCAAAGAAGGATCTACTCCAGCAGCTGTAGCAAAACATGACTGCACTTGGCTCTAGCATGCTCTCCCTGCTAAATCCCAAAATACCCTGTAAAGACAAATAAATCACGGCAGGTATGGGAAGGAGTTAAGGAACTGACAAAGGCCACATTTTCTTCTCAGTTTTGAGATGAGGTGGAAAGTCAGTGAAAGAAAAAGCTCATGCTGACAGCAAGAGCTGCAATGAAGAAACAAAAAGGCCCATGCTGATCGCAAGAGCTGCAACGAAGAAGACTCACATCCATTGGGCAAAACTATCAGCTGTGAGAAGGCAGATTAAGACTGAAGCCAAACCTAAAAAAACCCCAGAGATTCAGTCCCACATTTTGGAGGCACCCAAGAAAAAAGGGCCAAAATTTTACTGCTTCATATGTATCTTAAGACATTCGTGGCTGGCATTATACATAGTAGTTGCTTGCAATAGCAGAAGACTACACTGATTTAGTAACTCTCCTTAGTCCTGCACAGAGGTGTCAGGAGAAGACTGTAAGAATGATCTGAATTTCTTGGACAGGAACAGGGAAAAAACACAAGAGTAATTAAATATTTTAATTCTCCTCTGTAAGTTCTGCCACTATGACCTCACTACATTATTTGAAGTGCTCTCTACTCAGCTAACATTTTTAATAAGAATAAACCACCTCTAACCTCCATTTCACTATAACCACCATTACCCACCCATAAGACTCGCTCAGCACAGCCATTCAAAGTCCTCTGAACAGCATCAGATCTATGCTGCCTTGTACAACAGAGCAGCAGGGAATACTTTAATTAGTGTTTTCTTCTGAAGGGTAAAAAAATATGCTGAAACTACTTTGCCTGGTAACAGACTGCATCTTTCACACTATTGGAGAATTGAAACTGATTCCTGCTTCATGTATGTTCCTTAGTTTAATTTTTTTTGTTGTTTTGTTTTACAGATTTGCTTATATCCTGATGAAAGCTACATGAAATACTACAAAAGCAATGGAGAAGGGAATGTCAGTATTAAGGGAAATTAAGTTTTCACTTACCCTGCTAAAATAAGTTAGTCAAGATGGGTGGGAACAACCCCAGTGGAAAAAGAAAACCTACAAACGACATTATTTCTCCAAATTTCCTTTGCCTCCTTCCATAGACTTGGTTTACTGGCTCTGAACTCAGAGTGAAACAGAGGTCACTTCTACCTTTCAAAGCAGGTATGGCTCGCACACACACGCCAGCACCAGAAGTCTTTACACGGAGCAGGTTCTGGAGCCATTCCCCTGCCAAGCTGGGCATCCAGTCACCAGCAATTACAGAAACAATTAAATACATGTTTTCCTGCTATGCAATGAAGTGCATTTCAATAACATTCCTGTGTATTTATTAAATGTTTTCCACTGGAAGATCTCCAGAATGATAAACATTCATTGATCACCACAAAACTACAGGAAAACTACATCAAATAGGGGATCACAGTCAGAGCTAGAGGCCATTTTATATTAGGTCAACTTCATGCTGCTCTGCTGACACACAGCCAACTTGCTGTGAGCCATTCCAGCCACAGAATTACCTTTCTTGCAAGAAAACACTTTCGTCAAAAGCACCCCTGCATTTGTCAATCACCCCAAAAGCTTTGGCCAAGAGAAGAAAGAGCAGACCCAGGCACCCATGAACTGATAATCCTCAACTAACTTAGCAGCTGAGCCAGACCACGGATTGTCAGCACAAGTGACCTTCAGGCACCTGTAAGGAACCTTCGTGGGCCAGGGGGGAGGAAGGGGGCACAATCAGATCCCACATTTTCCCAAAGGCCACGGGATCACAGATTTACAGCTCAGCTAGTCGAGTCACCCACACCTCAGGAAAAGATGACAGAAACCCTTGTCATTGCAGCAGGTGGCTCTCACTGCCCACACCTGACACAAAAGGTTCTCAGTGAACAGCCCAGAGCATAAGACTTGACTGGAGTTAACAGAACCCCAGAATATACATTCAGGGGGTAGTCTGTATTGAAATAAGGTGGTTTACATGATTTTTGCAATAAAGATAAGATTTCTCCTGAAAAATCAAACTAGCAGAAAACCTAGCACACTGTGTTACAAGCAAACCACTTCATACTAATACAGCTTATTTTTGTTCCAGAACAGGAACAAGCTATTCTATTGGAAAAGCTGGAGTTGAAATAAGAAAACTCAGACACCAACATTTTTTACAATTAGAGAAATTGCTAACACATCACTGGGCTGTTTGAATTTTATACCCATGCAGTAGAAAATACTTGAAACACAGTTTACAGAGAACTTACACTGCAGAGTACTGTGTCTGATGCTCAATCAGAAGAACATAGAAGTTTGGGTACTTTCATTTGTATACATGAGTATTTGTACATATGCATGTTTTAATTAAGCCTTATTAATGTACTTAGTCTATTTTCTCACTATAATTATACAGTTATACAGAAAAACATTCAAAAGCCTAGATGACTCAGGAGTTTGACAGCAAGATATGAACTGCCAAATTTAGTCAACAGCACAAACCCAGCTACCCATCTTAAATCAGTAATCTGGAGCAGACAGTCATTTAAATATAACTCTGACAAGTTTTATCCTTTTTTCTTTGTTAATTGTCTGCTAACAGGCTGCAAATAAAATCTGAAATTTATTCATTATTCAAAATGATTCATAAATGCCTTCACTGACTAACCCTCGGCCTACAAATATCTTAAGCTATGGCTGTCACAACTAAGTAAACAATTTGCAATTCATGGTGTAACTTACGTAATGAATTTCTTCACCTTATGTAACCAGCTTGAACAGTTTAAAGAGCTGACAAACACAGCATACATTTTTAATTGCACACTCCCAGTTAACAGTTGGGTGGTTAGAGGAATCACCCTCCCAGGAAACATACAGTGCCATGTGAATTTAGGTTGCAAATACCAAATCTTTCACTGGAGAACATGCTTTGAAACTCACTTTCTTTGCCCACACCAAATGAAGTAGGCAAGCCTTCAAGCTATAAATGCTTTTCCACGTATCCTTATGCTGTAGTAGTAGTAGTATTAAAAAGCTTCCAATTTAAGCATGATTTTCTAAAACGCAGAAATTGACAATTTATCCCATCTTCTCTACAGTACTGCAAGATTTGGAAAATGCACATTTACCAGGAAGCTACTGCATTCTTTCTAGTACCAGAAAGTGTGCCCCATAAGCTCTTCATCAAGGGCTGGGGTCACACTAACATGGACCACATGCTACTCTGCTCTCTTCCCAAAGCCGCACTCCAGGAGTTAAAAACTAAATACATGAAACTACACCACAGAAGATGGCTTAAAACAGTTCCTCAAACAAATTAAAAGCCTCAGGCAACCCAAGTTTACCATTTGTCTCTGAATCCAATTCCACAGTTTATCACCACACTCAATTCGGTCTTGTACTGAACTAAAATTTTACATTCCAGTTCAGTATTAATCATTTTTTCTATACGTTTCTCCAAACTTTGCTCTTACTAGAGCCACAGAGAGCTTGATGATCTCCTGTGTTTCCCTCCATTTTTTCTGCCAAAGTACAAGCCAGATTTCGATACCATTAATAGGACTCTTAGAACCCTTTTAATTGTGTGTTAAGTCAGGAGAAGGAAGGTGACTTTAATGGGGCTACTGCTGAACATGAATAAAGCTCTGAAATCTGGCCCTACCGATTTAGCTTTAAAAAAAAAAAAAATTAACTCCTAAGCCAATCATCCCAGTGTCCCAGTTTTTAGTGTTCTTTGATTTCCCCCAGTATTACTCTGACAGAAAAGTGAAATATTTCTGTGCAGCCAGGCAATGGCTATCAACAGTTCTTGAGTACTGTGATGCTTTGCCCCACCTACAACACACTTTAAAATCCAGTCAGTTTAATATCCGTTCTCACACAGGTTACAACTCCTATTTTTTCACTGAAAGGAACTATTCCTAGACAGGACTCTGCCCAATAGCAATAAGAGCTTTACAGGAGGCCAGGCAAGAAGCAGCAAGGCCCTCCATGAGGGCATTGGCATAACATTTGTGAAATATCTCTTGACAATGAGTATAGGGCAGTGGTGAATTGGATCTCAGGACAGTGGCCTTAAATTAAAAAAACAGTTTTCATAACCAAATAATCAAAGTCCTCCATGTTGTTTGGGGTTTTTTTTTATTTCTGCCAACTTCCATTACTGTACTTTTACAGAAACGTTACTGAAAATTCCAATATAAGAATTAGAAAAGAAGAATTTCTTTATAACAACTTTAAAGATTTTGAAGAGGGCAATGAAATTTAACGGAGGAAAGACAAAAAAAAAAGAGCCTATCTTGAAATACCAAAAAACCCTCTATCTAAAAAGTCTGGTACTACCTTTCCACAACTATGTTCTCATTTTTCAGACAGCTCTCACCCCTGGGACTCCATCTGTCCTTAAGATTTTCCTTTACCAGTGGTAACATGTTCCTGATGATTTGCCCTGAAGGTATGAGCAGCCCTGTGTACTCGCCCCGCCAACACACACACACTTATGTTTCTTTCCTTCCTGCCCATGTTCCGCTGCTATTTTGGTCTATTCTTCTGTCTAGACAAATTTTACAGCTATCGTATTACTGGGCTTTCCTAATAAAAATACCCCTGTGCAATCTGCCATCACTGTGCCTGTGCCACTTAAGATAAAGGTAAACACACAAAATAAAGCTGAAAAGGCACACGGGCCTCATATCTTTTGGATATACAAGAGTCACACAGATATGAAATCCAAAAGCAGTTATTTCAGTTCTTCTGAGGAGGATTTATTAGACTGCTTTCTGAAGAAAAACCCCACAGTATAGATGATGTTCCCACCCAACTCTAGCAGTATATCCCAGGCAAATGATCTTTTTAGACAAGACTACAGCACTTACAAAGAGTAGCATCAAATTCTGCATTATGAGCCAACTGCAAAGCAGTTTTGTAACCTTTTGTATTTTACCAACACTTCCCCACAGTATTTTGTCTGTTAAGACTCGGCTCCAAAAATCTAGTAATTAAACTCATGGAGGACAGCTGAAAACCTACGCTGAATATCTGGTTATTGATCAATAACCAGAAGCAAATAAAAATTAAGCCAGTATTTCTCAATCCCATATGTTTTTTAAATTGCAGTTTTTTTAGATCTAGATTGATTTTTTTGCACATTTGGAATGGATGTTGTCAAACAACGCACAGAATAAGATTCAAATATCAATGAGAGTATTAAAATTTAGACCTTAGACATAAATCCTGCATGAAAGAGACAGCCTTTCTAATACTTTTGCCATTTATAATATTCCTCTCAGCAACATCTGGCACAAAGTAGCAGTTATCCCTTAAAATCTCACACAATGTGATACATATCACAATAAAATTCATTTAATATAATCACTTATAATACATAAAATGTCAATTCAATTAGACTGCCACCATTATAGCTTCCTGGTGATAGTTTGCTCTACAAAAGTGTGACCTAGTACTCTTCCTATTTGTTACTCTAGGGGGAAGAAAAGTGGTGATATTGCACTATGTAAGGGACCATCACAAGGTAAGAGAACTGTAGAGACACTGGTTTCAACCTATTGAAACTCATGGACCTATAAAGCATCTCAAATGGAGGTACGGATCCCTGAATAATGACAACAGCCTCACTTTTCTCATTATCTTTCACAAACCCATAGAAATAGTTCCTGGACCATTGGTCGAAGACCATTACTTTAGGGCAGCGAAGAATTACATGCTGACACTTACAGTACTGCTGACTGAGTCATAAGGTGAATAATTACACGCACTGCAGCAAAGCACAAACTCCTGGGGCTGGCCAGTCCAAGGCTCCGTGCCGGCACACAGGGACCTGTGTGAGCAACTGCCCCAGTAAGCAGAGTCGGTGCAAAACAGGAAACTACACACAGGTGTTAAATTGCACACTGCAGTACTCACTGGGTAAAGACCTAAACTAGGATGCAGCATGAGAGCTTTTAACTACCATCCCCTCTTGCAAGTCACCAACGCCACACATTCAAAAACCCCAAACTGAAAACACAACACTAAAGAACTAGAAGAGTCCCATTAACTCAATTGAACCCATTTTTCCTGATCCCTTAGGCTCCTGAACCTTTTGTGGGAAAGTGTTGATAACTTCTCTGTTGTTCAAATCTATTTTCACTTACTCTTAAGTAAACGTAGACCAAATATACACAAAGCACTGTTCCCCTACTGCTCATTCACCAACTCCACTGGCACAGCCATGCCAGGCCCTGATCCCCTTCAGGCGTGGAGCCATCATGTCCTGCCAGGGCTGGGACAGCTTCAGGGGAAGCTCTCAGGCACATGGAGACCTCAAGCTACAGCCTCCCCAGATTGAAAACAAAGAATCTGAACAGCCAGCCTGCATGGGGACAACCTCACAGGCCACTGGTTTTGTTACCAGGATCACACACAGCTGCTTTAAAAGCCAAGCCTGCCCCATGGTGTCACCCAGCCCTAGCACCGGCACTCCCCAGGTGGATGTCGTTACCTTAGGTGGCTCAGGCAAGAAACCCCCACAGCTCCTCCCAAGATGACCCCCCAAACCAACAGCCAAGTCTCCCTAGGCCAAGGGAAGAGCCAGGAAACAAAAAGATGCCATGTCATCTCCAAGCTCATGTGGTGTTTGTTTTCTCATGCTGCACAAGGCATAAGGACATGGGGGAGGTACCTGGAGCACCAGCAGGTCCCATGTCACCTCCTGGACCAGGGAAGCTCCCCATCTGAGGGAGATACCACCTCTGTACCACACAGCTACACTCCAGGGCACACAAGGGGCCTCAGCCAGCTGCTGCTTTTGCTCACACAATCTGCCTGCAAGAAGAGCTCTACCCAGTCCAGGAGATCACCAAAGCCTACCCTGCTGGTTTGGACTGCAGAGACCACAGCACCTTGGTCCCCAACCCACAGAGACATTCCAGCACCAGTTCCCAGCAGCCTTGGGGGAGTCCAGGTGCACAAAACCAGACCAGCCACACAAATGTAACCAGCCACACACATACCTCATTCAAATGGTGGAAAGAGCCTCACGAGGGGCACAGACCCACAGGACTGAGCACGGGGAGCTGGGAACCAGGTCCATCCTCACAGCAATGAGCATTCCAGGACCATGGGACCCCTAAGAGTGTAAACCACCACCATCTCCCAGCAGAGCTCAGGAAAAAACTAGCACCTTCTCAGGCTGAGCTGAAATGGCCCCTGCGATGGGTGTGGGGGGCCCAGGTGGTGCCAAGTAGGGCCATCAGGGCCGTGAGGGCCTGTGATTGCCCCCAGCTGGCACCACCTCTGCTGAGGGGGAGCTGCACCTGCCACCAGACCCCTGTGGTGAGTGGGGCTCTTTTTCCCCACAGAGACATGGAGGAGCCGTGCCCAGAGAGGAGCTCACACCATTGCCTCAGTAGCCGCCCACAGTGCGGCTCACTGGGCTGAGGGATCGCAGCTACGGCAAATGGCGTCCAGTCTGGATCTGGACCTGCGATGGCCGGGCTTGAGTGAAGTGTGGTGTTTCCTTTTCCCTCAAGAAAACTTCTAACTGATAAAAGGCAAACAAATTCCCTCATAAATTTTCCTAGGATTATTTACAATGTTCTTTCGGCAGAAGCGATTAACGACTAGGGGCCTTATGTATCTCCCCTTCCAGCAGTAAACAGCCACTGAAATAAATGAGTTGTCAAGAAAAGAACAAGAGAAAAGTGGCCAAAAATTTCCACCCCTGCACCAGCACTCGGACAACAGTTGTGCTTCTGTCTCTTACTTGCCTCACTCCTCCAGAAACCCCTGGCATGAGCATCCTTCTGCTCATGTTCTTGGATTTTTGTCCACATCCCACCCGCAGTCCTGCAGCAGTGTCCAGGCAGGTGTCATGCCCGCTGAAAATGTCCTCTGGAAATATTTACCAAGCAAGGACCAAACGTCTGATCCAGAGCCACCATCTTTGGATGTAAACAGTCCACTGTACTGCAGATGAACAAAATTAAAGCAGTCTGAAGTTTACTTGGGGAAGAAAGCAACATTAGCTGTAACACAGATCTCATCCCTGAGTGTGTGGGGGCTCCTGCCAGGGGCTAAATCCAGAAGAGAAGCTGGGCCCCTGGCAATGAAGAAATCTGTGAACCGGCACAATGGAAGAACAGAAAAACCAACCTTTTGTCATCTGTGTGGCAAGGTACCTGATGGGTTAGCTCAACAGATTTTCATGGGTTTAGACTAGATATTTAGATAACATATTTGAAAGATTGGGCTAAACTAACAGGATTCCTGGAATTTGTACACTCTCTGGGAACATAATATGGAAGTCATAACCATGTAGCAATACATTAATATGAAAATTAGCTGTGTTGGGTTAGAAGGGGTCATTTCAATGACTGGTGCATTTGCAAAGACAATATTTTTAATATTTCTTGATCATCTTGTTCTGTCAGGGCAGAAGTTTACTAGTACGAAAGGGATAACAAGCCCCTACAAGGTCTGTAGCACTAAAAGGCTCCTTTGATGGTACTAATGAAGCAGATGACTGTTACCTCCATGACTTTCCGTAATATTAATTTTTGCAAATGTAACTAGTATTGATCAGTATATATAATCTCATACGTGACCGTCAACACTTTGGCATATTTTTGTTTGCCAGAATATATGGAAAAGAAAATGGTAGTGTTGGAAGAAACAAAATGTGTGGTAGGGGAAAGCTGTCTCAGACAGGTGAACAGGTAATCTCCAGTTCACCTCTCTTCTAGAGCAGGCTGACTCCATGCAGCACAGCCTCCCAAGCTTTGCCTCCAGGGCCTGTTACCTACCTCTGTAGATACTTCACTGACAACACAGTACTATGTGTTTTGACAGCAGAAGGTTCTTTGTAGTTTTCAGACTATTTTGTCACTTCCTTCTGTGTCATTTCTTATGATATACCCCTTTGAATCACACAAAGTAATTCTCCTCTTAGCACTAACACCCACCAAATATTTGTAGTCTCTTAGTGCATGCCCGCCTTCATCATCTCTTACCCACATTAAACACACCTAATCTTTCAACTTAAATCAATCCTGAAGCCATCCTGATAATTTTTGCCGCTTTTCTTTGAACTCCTCTCAGTTTGTTGAGACACTGCTATTAAAGTTTTGTGCAAGGCTTGACATGATGGTTTGAGATGTGCATGCATCAGAAGTGTATAGAATTAATCTATTACCACCTTGAACTGCAATATACTGCTTATGTATATGCAGTGCAAACACTGCTTTGCAGATTAACATGGAATGTCCTATCCTGAGTTTCTGAGCGGATCTCCAGGCTTTTGGTTCTTTCTGAGAGGCATGAGTTCCAGATTCTTTTCATACCTTGCTTTTTCCATTAGCAGAGACACAGGTTCTGAAAAATCTCAATAGAAGGAGCATCAGAATACAGTATAATAATCAGAAAAGAAGGGTTCAACATATTTTTCAAAATCTCCATGGCATTTTACCCTAAAGAAAAAATTGGTTTGGCTAAATTCTTTAGCCTCTGTGTGTACAGTGATTACTCCTGGGACAGCAAAGGACCACCAAATCCCACAATCACACAGTCCTGACACCACTGCAGAGCATCATCCATCACTATGCACAACTCATGTAGCCTTGGATTATGTATAGCTGTGTTCACATGGCAATGGAACCTCAGTGACAGGATCACAAGGAGATATGTGGTACAAAGTCTTGCTGACAGATGGACAGGAGATCCAGAAGACAGTGAGAAAACAGTATGGAAGCAAGGGACTCAAAGTCACCCAACTCTTAAATAGAGCAAATGAACAAGTACACAGAGAAGGATCCCCTAGACCTCTTTAGGAGACCCAGCCTTGCCTCGTTGATAAGTCTCCTCTCTTACCTGGACTGATTGCTGCCCACTCAGAGTGTTGAGGCTCCCTGAGAAACCAGTTACCTGTGTGTTCCTGCTGCAAGAGGCTGTGATTGCTGCGTGCTGGCCACCTCTGGTTCTTCCAAGATAGGGAACGTTATGAGTTACACAATTTGCGTGGGAAGACATAGGGTCTATGCAAAAGAGGCAGGAGATGAAGACTAGAAGTAACAGGCCAACTTGAAAGGACAAGACTAATAATAACAAAATGGGACTAGGGAAAGGGACAGAAAGAAAGGGGGCAGAGAAGAGCAGGGATCAAAGGAGCAGGAAGAACAGCAGTATGGAGGCTGAGAAGAAAGGTTGTGACAGCCCCAGACTGTCACACGGCAGGGAAGCAGACTGCATCAGGCCATTAAGAGCACAATTTTGTGTCACACACAAATGTGATCCAAAGGAGGTCCTGGCAACTTCCAAAGGGACAACCTCTGCATTTCAAACACACAACAGGGCCCCAGACTGAGCCACTAGTAGGTGAGCTGGTGTTTGAAGGCAATAGCCAACAGCCATTTCTGCTGAGACAAAACCTGGCCACACATCTATTCAAGAAGCCAACAAAGAACTCATCTTTCTCCAGACAGAAACTGAGTAACTGTAATAGCACTGTGACAGTAATATCTCTTTCTCTAATGGCATACTCTTTACTAACAGATCTCAAATGCCCTACAAAGGAGGGATTTCCATTGCCACTAACAGGTAAATTAGCTGAGGTGCAGAGGGTGAAGTTGTTTCCTAATCTGATCTAGCACAGATAAGGAAACAGAGACTGGCCACCTCTCCTCTGCTCCAGTGTGCTACTTGCAAAGGAATATCTCCTGTAAGCATGATCTGCTCCTCTCTCTACTTAGAGGGGATCGCTTCTTCAAACTGAAGATTATGCTTCCTCTGGTTTCTTACAGCTATCCTGGTGACAGGATAAAAGCCAGGTGACATCCACTCCTCCCTTTGACATTTATCATCAGACCTGAGGTAGGTATGGTTAAGGGGAAGGACCAGAGTCCTCCCAAGCAGAGAGATACCTCACTTACCCTGCACCCAGCCAGCTCCCCCCTCCTTGCCTGACTACTCAGTATGCTAAGTACATGACAAGGGGATTAAAATAACATTTAAGACATGACCTAACACACATTAAAAAGAGGGGAGATCTCAAGACAAGCTCAAACTGTATCATTGCCTCAACCTAAAGAGATGGAAGATGGCAGCGTGCCACACAGACCGCTGGTAGTTTCTGTCACAGTGCATGTCAGGCTGCCACACATGTACATTAAATACACAAATGCACATGTCAAAGAGATCAGGAGGGTGTTCAGTATCATGTGCCATACTCCATGAGGTACCATGCTCAATAAAGAGAGCTATGGGGCTGGAAACCCCAAATCTGACCTCATCTTCCATTGACCAGCTGATCCCTTTGCAGAGCAGAGCCCCAGATGTTCCTATCTTGTCCCATCGCCCCCACTCCTTCCTGTTTTTAATCCCATATACACATTTTGCTTTGGAAGCTAGAAGATGGGAACGAGGATGAGGGGAAGGAAGGCAAAGGGTATTTCTCCCAGGCCTAGTATCACAGCGGCTCACCAGTGAATTTATCTGGGAAATACTTTGTTAAAATGAAATGCATTTGAGGTGGAGGAAAGCATTGCATAAAACCAACTCCATATTAGGAGATTGGCTCTTTGGATCATCCTGTTCTGGCTTGCTTTGCAGATAGCACACGCATTAACCAGCTAATGATGAAGAGTCAGCCTAGCTATGGATGAATGGCTTGGATTAATCTCTTTTGTCTTGTGTATGATAAACACCAACTTGTCAGCTAAATCCTGTCTATAGAAACTTTATTAAGGATGATTACGCATGAGTCAGAAAGGACACAGCTTGACTTTCAGATCCCAATTTGAGTTTAAGGGCTGGCTGGTTAGAAACATCACCTTGAAAACCAAGTAAATTTGATCTGGATGCCACTGAAGAGAATAAACACAGAGTCTGGTGATGTCATTTTTCTCCAAAGTCACTTTTCTGTCTGCAGCAGAATTTTACCTTTATTTGAAGAAAAACCTTTCTTTTGACTTTTCTTGTCTTTGTACTTTATAAACTATGTAAGAAGAAAAAGCAAAAGACAAAAAAATGGAAAACATAATTGTCAGTTTGGGGCAATGACATTCTTAGCTGTGACACTACGTATAGCTGCAGAGGACAGAAACCAATAAAAGTTATTTATAGGGATTTTAAGTTGAGTAGATAAAGGTCAAGATGTTTACCTGGCCCATTACTAGAGTCAATGGGCTGGAGGATGTTTTAAAGGAACCAAAGGGGGATGAAATATTTACGTATCCACAATAAAGTTACACATTATGAAAATTTAATGCATTTAATTTTCAACTTATTTTTGCCTTTTTTCACATTCAAGTGTGCAAGATCAAGCTAGCAAAAGTTAAGATGCTGTTTTAGTAAAGAAAGATCCACCAGACACAGATGGGAAAATGAGAAAAACCAGGAAAAAATTAAATTTTAATCAAGCTGAATAAAATTTTTAAAGATTTTCAGTGAAAAGTTAAGACAAAAAAATCCTTTTAGGTCAACCCATAATGTTTTGGCAAAACAATAATGAAATGCTTTGATTTTTAACTGCATCAATTTTTCCTTGAGAAATATTACCTAAAAAATGGAAGTCTATTTTTAGAATATTAGAAATTGTCATAATTTCCACAATTATATCTGTCATGCTGAAAAAAAAATACTTTTTCACTGCCTTGTTTCCCTCGACACTTCCTTGCCTTCTGACACTGTAGTGATTATTTTGTCACCCTGCCTGACAAAAATTCACAAAACCCTTTGATTCTCCCCCACATTGATAAGCTTACCATTTATGAAAAAAAATGGACCAGTTCTGCAATGCCAAAAATTCAACCATGTCATAGAGACATCATCCTTCTTTTTTTCTGTATGTCTGATTACATTGACCTGAGGCTTCATTCAGAATCGTAACACTGGAGACAAGAATCTCCATTTCTCGTCACTCCCTAAGCAGACCATTACTAGAGCTATTCAGGAAGAAAGGATGCTTTTATAGCTAAGGCGTAAGACAAGGGGTCAAGAGTTTTGGACACACTTCCAGCTCTAGCTCAGATTTTTGTGAGACTGCAGACAAGGCACTTGAGTTTCTTGGCAAAAAAAAGGAAAACGGAATATCTCAATAATTCTTTCACTGTTTAGATTTTATGCTTTGAGGTAGTCTTTTTCCTCAGGACAGTAGTCAAGTCAAAATTAGATACAGAGTCCTTAATCGAGGATTAGGCCTTCTGCTGGGCCCCTTGGTAGGTTTTAATGTTTTGAGGTGAATTTTAATGTACCCATGACTGCAGGACTACACACAGCTGCAGAAGGAGCCCAAGTGCAGGCATGGAGCAAAGCTTTTCCACTGCAGGGAAAGCCAGAAGGATGTGATTAAGTAACAGCAAAGAGTTGGCCTCCAAGAAGGCACTTCCCAGTGCTGTTTCCCTGCAGCTGTGCAGAGAGATGTTTCAAGCATGGTTCAACTGCCACGGCTTGGGGAGAGGAGAGTGGTGGAAGAGACAAGTTCTGGGGGTTTAGCAGCAGGAAGTGGTCAACACATGCGTGTTTACCAAGATAAATGAATTAATAAAGCAAAATCAAAATTAAATATCTCAGTTACTAAAACAGAGGCTTTCAGCTGACTCAAACTAAATGTCTACTTTGGTGTTTCAGTTCCGAGAAAAATCCGCTATTTTGAATTTCCGGATCACTTCTTGCAAGCCTTTCCCAGATTGAAAATCTGCTGCCTGTAGCTTAAAGCAAAATGGACCAACTGTTCTCTCTCCTCCTGGGCCATGGCTCTGGCTCTGCATCTCACCCCATCTGTACCCCAACAAAGCTGAGTACCTCTGGGTAGTCACAGCAAGTCTGATCATTCTTTGTGGTTCAAAAAGGCCTGGCAGACAGCGTCCCTATTTGTCCACAGTGTGATATTCTGTGTAGACCAAGGCTGAGTGTGTTGTTGCATTGGCACACTGGGTAAAAACTGATGTGCTTGGCACAGCCTGGGCTGCTGCTCTCTGCTCTGCCTCAGCAGAGATGGGGGCAAAGGCTGCCAGAAAGGCTTTGTGCCACCTTGGTATCTTCTGAAGATGGGGGCTGTCTGGGGAGTGTGACTGTCCCATGCATAAGTCAGAGACTGCTCTAATTTATGCAGACCTGAAATACCTTTTACAGCTATTTTACAGCTTGTGTTATTTTCATTCTATTGAAAGTGAATAAGCACAAAACTGAAAGTCTGTTCTCCTTGTGCTTTTGCTGAGGTTTCAGTCCAGCTGGACTGACCCTGACTATGCTTAGGACTTCCCCAAAAAAGCACCATTTGGGATGGTGGTTTGGTAATGCAGACAACTGTCTGCTTATAATTGACTGAGACCAATACATTTCACGTAAGCCACTTATGGTAATGACTTTTGGTCACTAGTGATGTGAGCAAGGTCAAGTTAAAACCCATGGGTGAGAGACTGCATAGTCCTTTCTGAGTCCCTGAGGACATCCGTTCTCCAGTGATGATAACTGAAGTAGCAGGGTGGCTTGCCGGGAAAACTTAATTTGCAAGCAAGAAAATATCTTGGAGCTTGTGCAGGGCTGTCAGCAAAGTGACTCTGCTGGGCTGGAAATATTCTGAGCGAATATGATAAGGTGAAACTGGCCAGTACCAAGGCCTCAGCACCATGTCACTCCCAGAGCTCTATTTTAAGGATTTAAGAGATATTTAAGTTGTTAATTTCTCGCCACAGACAGAAACTGTCTACCCCAAAAGCAAAACAAGCACCAAGTAATTTTAATTTTTTTCCCTTTTACCTGCATCCCCTCCTTTTAACTACTTACATACCTTGCTTACTCTTCCAAAATGAAACAAGGTCTGAACTAAATGTCCCATAATGCCAGTACAGTAGGAAACAAAAACTGACCACCCATGATCTGAATGATAACTAAATTACTCCAATCATAAATCAAAAAGTTCAGCTCATCAATGTTTAAGAGATTCTTCCCTCCCTTTCATTTCTTGCAAAGCAGAACCATGCATCATCTTCAGAGGCCACAAGCTCCTCAAGAAGCAGCCCAGAACCTGCTCCTGCAAAGAAGGTGCCAAGGGCAGGAGATGTAAGAGCTCAGGAACTAAATATGGGGCCCAAAAGCGCTCATTCTCTTATATGGGTTGCTTGAGAGGGGTTGGCCAGTGAACACTTCTGAAGTTTTGGCCAGTAAGTGCAGATTCCCTGCAAACTGCACCCCATGACTAACTGCAGGCTATGGAAAAAAACCCATAAATTAAGTTCCTGCTTTTTAATTGAAATACAGCAAATCTCTGTTTTTTAATAGTCTGGTTTCCCATGTGGTGTAACATCTATGTAGCACTTTTCAAGTGACATGATGCAGCATGTCTGTGTTTAAAACAACAATAATAACAATCTTATCTCAAGCCCTTAGGATGCTGAGGGGTTCAGCATTGGTGAAATGTCACCCTTGCAGAGGATAGGCTGAGGAATTTGTGTGCAGCGGTAGTTTGCAATCTGAGCACAAGGGTTTAGAAAAGGGCTGCATTTCATGACCTACAAAAGAGAAAAAAATGAGATTTACATTCCAAATGTGCTGAGCAGCCCTTTCCCTTTAGTTATTAGAAGCACTCGGCATAATTCATAATCGCCTGATGCCAGGGGGAGGAGGGAGGTGCCCGCTGCCATTCAACATCAAAATCCCTCCAGGAACAGCAGTAAGGGGTTCTGCTCTTATTTATATCGTGACAATAAATGGCTGGCAGGAAGATAGCAGCAAATATCAGAATAAATAATCCAGTAAGTGTAACAGAAGGTCATGAAGACTAATAAACATGTTTCTGTTTGTTCTGCTCTTCTCTCTTCCCATCCTTTATGTACATGCTCTTTCTCTTCCCTCCCAAATTTCCCTGGTTTTGTGCAATACTCCTCTCCCTTCTTTTCCTTATGTACAAAAAACATGGCTTAAAATGCAGCTTTCCCATTTCTCTGCTTTCTAGCCTCTGTTATGCTGCTGATGGTTTTCCTGCATCTGTCCTTCCTTTCTAACCTTCCCTTTTATTCTTTCCCTCTTTTACTGTCTGCTCCTGTCCTCACCCTCCACATCCCTTCTTGTGGGACAACTGGCAGTGATGACCTGCCAGGGTAAACTCAGTTCTGAGTTGTGTTACAGTAAAATGCTGATGACATTGATAAAATCCTCTTGGCTTGATCTTGGAGCAGCCACAGAACGTGGCCCTGCATTAAGAGCACTCCTAGGCTGCATTGCTATGGCACCAGATCCACCCAGTTACCCAAAGCTTTGAAGTGGGTGTGTTTATGGCTTTGTGTACTTACACACATAAAATACTCCAAGTCTTGCTCTACAATCAGGAAAGCCAGAGAACCCTTTGACTGACAGGTAAAACCTGAACTCTTGGTGTCAGGCGCTCATATTCCAGAGCCACAACCTCCGTGTAATGTTCAGTCATAAATTATGAGCGCAGAAGGCAGCTCTGTGATCACTCACTCAGATGCCTGGTACAGTAGAGGCCACGGGACTGCTGGAATTAATTTCTGTTCAAAAGATACAATCGAAGTTTTCCAAGTGTTTTCAATAGAGAATTTGCCACCTCCAAGGGCAAGCTGTTCCTGGGCTTAATACTTTCACCACTAACTGGGCATTGCTGGCCTTATATCTCATTTGAATTCAGCTGGTTTAACCTCATCCTTCCACCTGTGACAAACCCAGTATCTGCCTGCTAAATACAGAGTCCTCTCTGAGCAGGTTCTCTTTTCATATGCAGTTTTATAGCCTATGATGAAGCCATCCCTCAATCCTCTCTTTGTTAAGCTTGGCTTACGAGCTCCATAAGCCTTGCATTACCAAGTGTGTTCTCTTCAACCACTTCCACAGAGTTACCTGGTTTGCATTATTATTTATCACTCCCCAAACTATTATTAGTATAGTTTGTGGGTCACTTCGTCATGTTTTTCCCTAGTTCTTTAATAAAAATGATAGCTAGCCTAATGCAAAAAGCCATTACCTGCAACATCCTGTGAAATCTGTTTTATGTCTATAGAAAATTTCATTTTAAACTCCATAATTTACCCATCTTTTTAATCCATTTAATGTGCATCATGTTGATTGCTGTACATTATTAATAAAAATGTCATGTGGTACCCTGTCAAGTGCCTAAAAATGGAGAAGGAATACTCAATCAACACTAGCGCCTTTATCAACAAAAATTACTTTAATGAGATCTATTGTTATAAATCCATTTCGATTAGCATTAGTTAGCATATCTATATTTAATTCTTTATTAATTTATTCATTAATTACATTAGCTGCTACATTACTTTTCCTAGTACTGTTATATTTACACTTTCCAAGAGTTTGAATAATATCAGCTTTCTTCTAGGTCTTTGATATTTCATCAGTATCCTGGCAAATTCTAAAAATCACCATTTATATGAATTAAGTCCGGACCTTTCCTTAGCCAGCTCTTTTAAAATGCTTAGAATCAAATTATTCAGATCAATTAAATTAAAATGACTGAATTTATTAACTGTTCTGCCAGCCTAAATTACTGCTGGAGAAAAAAGTATTTTGTTGTCATCACATGGCAAGAATATCTCATCTAGGATGTTCCCAAAAGAGAAATAAAAATTATTATTAATTAAACATTATTAAAGATATCCTTAACTTCCACAGGTTTTCTTAATCATTTCCATTTGGCAAAAGACAAATACTATTGCTAGCATTTCTATCATTAGTATGCTTTGCTATTACATAGCATATAATAATAATTTACTTGAAGTGTCTGGGTTTTAATAGCTTTTGGAGCTTTGCTTCCTGTATCGGCACAGCTACCTATAGTTTTCTTTCTTGTACTTCTTCTTCTACCTAGCTGTTATTGTTCCAAGGTTTTAATTTCCAGATATTTCAGTAGGTTGCCCTTTCTTCTTCCTGTATGTGAGAAAAGGCCCATTCACAATTTTTATTTCCTGCCCATAATGAAGCTATTGTAGTTTTTAACAATATTGTCTTCTTTCTCATATATAGCACTATGTTTTTTTGCAGAGATGTAGTAGAATGTTGTCGATAAGTTCCCAATTACCTGTCAAGATTGCTTAGATTTTATCTTCAAATTAATTTGGTCCTCCATTATTTTCAGTGTTGTGAGATGTTACACAGTTCTTTCTCCTTTTGCTTTCAACCTTCAGGGCTCTATTTTGTTTAGTATACTTGTGCAGTTCAGTGGGATCCATTTCTCAACAGGCAAATATCTACAACCCTTCGATATTTACCTGTCTCTGCATACATGGCTGCAGACATGCAGAGCAGGGAAACGCCCCTGCAGAGGGGATAGGAAATGTGCTGGATCCACTCTTCCAATGCCAGACCAGCATGGAAAGACTTCCCAGGCCCGAAGATGCTGTCATGTCACCCCTGTGCTGCTAGCACCATGCTGACCCCAGCAGTCAGCAGCCTGGCTTTAGCTTAAATCCCCTGTACACAACTACAGAGTCATCAAAGTGTACTGAAAGCTATGAATCTCTGCTGAAAGGGACAATTTAAGTGAGTTAGGCAGAATGATTTAAGTCACCCCTAGCTATGCAGTGCTCTGCCACCCATGGGTAAAGCAGGCAAGTTTTGTAAGCAAATCCTTTCCCAGCACAAGGGCTTAGTCATCAGTGAAAGCGGCTGGCTCGCTCCCATCCCAACTGTGGTTCAGCTGCTGCTCCGAGGTCAGCTCTGCAGGCACTTGATAAAGCTTCAATTAAGTGCTCTTCTTGCAGCACTCGCTGATTTACACATCTTGTGCCCGCATCGGCCATTTTGCTGAATAAGCCCGCGTGACGGCAGGGACCGCACACGCACAAGTGCCCAACTTCCCCTGCCTACAGCACAGTTAAGCTTCTCAAGCCCGGGCATCAACAGGCAGCTTAAAATAAATAACAATATTCAAATNCTATTCCAGACAGTTTCTGAGCTGTTATTTCCTCGCAGAGTTGTGCATGTCGGTGTTTAGATGCTACCGTGATGAGATGGTATAAAAATTTCAGTGACATGGACATCATGGGATGCTTCCCTAGCCTGCGTAATAGCCTGAAAGATCAGCATCCCCCCTAAAAGGTTACGATGGAAAGGCCTGACCTTACCTGCTCATAAATGGGGGTCACACTTATCTGCAGTGAGCAGCTTTTATCGAAGCCTCACACTCGTGTTCAATTGCTTGGGCTACAAGTCAAAACGGAAAGTGACTCGTAATGATTGCAAATCCCTCTGGGAAAAATGAAAAAGTAACAAGCATAAGACGATGGAAATTGTTTGGTCGACACAATGTGCATCAAGGAAGATCTGCGTTATTTATTTGTGAGTGAGACTGGTTGAAAGGGAACGTTTACATTTGCAGCTTTCACAGAAGAAATGAGTTCTACAAGAGACCGCAATGTCAGAGGTGTACTGGATTATTCAAGACCTAACATTATTATTTGTGAAGGTGGTTATATGAATTGATATAAAGTCTCAGATTATTTTTCCTTGAGCTTTTTTTGGGCAGTGGTTTGGAGTAATAACCTCAGAAAATTCACTCAAACATTTATCAGCGCTGGCACAAAATCTTCTTCTTTGCCAGGAGCATAGTAAAGAAACAAATGAACATAATTTTACTCTCTCCTCAAGAAAAAAAAATAGATATCCCAGCCAAACAGGCAAACAGAATTTGGCAAGACTGAATTGCTGACATGCTTTTATTACACCAACAAATAAAACGTTAACTGCAAGTGTTACATGGCACTTGCCTTGTATTTAGGTCATTTTCTCTAGGCAAATCTCCTGCTCCAATCAAGGTAATATTTCAGGGAACTCACATGGCAGTGGACCTATGGAAGAAGGAGTGATTAGTAAGCCCCTGGGAGGTTTAGTTTAGAAGGCCTTTCTCCATTTTTTCTTTAAGACTTTTCACATGCAAAAATTAATGCTGGGCAATATCTGTGTCCCACTGAAGTCAAAGGCATGTTTGCTTCCAACTTCAGCAAGGCTGACTTAGCTCCCCTGGACTTAAAAGCAGTTTTGCTTGAGCAAGAACAGAGTAAAAGATATGTGTGATCTTCAGCACGTTGCCCTGGGCTAACTCCAGGGAACATGATCTTCTCAAAGCCCAGCTGCAGACATGAGAACTTATTTAAGACTACTTTAAAATGCAAATTACACTGGCATGCTCATCATATGCCTATGGATCCACTAACATGAAAATATGCACAGTCCAGAAATACCCGTGATCTAACTTAACTCTCAGCACCAGGATGCTGCAAGTTAAGAGCGAAAATCCCATATAATGGTCCATCCTGAACTTACACAACAAAGTACAGTCTATCAGCATGGATTTGCTCTGATACTTCATGCTTTTCTGGGTTTAAGTCTGAACCCCTAACCTCATTTTAGTACGGATTTTCTGCAGACTCACTGACAGAACAAATGACAGGCACCCATGAATTGCAAGCATATAAAAACATCCGAGGGCTATGGTGGCCAGAGCTGATACAGTGAATTATTACTATCACTGATTGCTTCTTGGCACTGCATTTTGTAGAAGCAATCTGATCACTGATTATTCGAGGTAGCAAGGAAAGAAAATAAAATGGCACCACAATTACTCTCACTTAATGATTTCGGCAAGCTAAGCCTGTTCTGCCATGTTGGTGCTACCCACAGTGACAAACCCATGGCAATGTCCCAAGGCTTACAGGCAGGACAGAGTTATCCAGGTCCATGGAAATGGCCATCAGCAAAGCAGGAGCAGCTGCCCATGGGCAGCAGGAGCCCACACAGGTGTGGCATTGCAGTGGGTCACAGTCTGCACGAGGAGGGGGTGTGTGCCACCTGCCACAGGGCACAGGAGGTACCAGGCTGTGCAAAGGGAAGCTTTGAGACTTCCTCCACAAATCACCTCACAGTGATGGCTGTGGAAGACCTGCATTGCCAAACATGAGGTCAGCAAGGTGACTTTGCCAGGGTTGGTGCTGCCTGGAGGCTATGAACTGTCTGTGATCTGTATCCCTGTCTTCCTCTTCCCCTTCCCATGCTTCTTGGTGCAAGGTAAAGCTGTGGGGACCACAGACTCCTGGAGGTTTTGTCCCCAACCTGAGCTTCTTTGAAGGATTAATTCCAAAAGGCTCCTGCATCCTCTCACGTACTCCTCTGTACACATGCTTCATGTTAGTCACAGCCTTCTAGCAAAGCTGTGTGCTTTGATACAGGCTAGACTCTGCCCGTGACTGAAAAAGGGACATGTTCAGTTATCTGTCCTAGCCCTGATGGAAACAAGCTGATGCCTGCTGTATTTTCACAAGAGCTATGCCCCATCTAATTTTAAATGTCACTTGTAATAGCTGTTTTTTCGTCCCCAAATAACTTCTGCAGCCCTGCAGCTGAAGTCATCTGAAACCACAGGACTGGAGTTTGAATGGTCCCTGATATTATCAGTGAGCCAAGCCATTGCTCTGCACCTCAGCCACCATTTTCCCTTTCCATCCTTTACTGAGATGTACGTGCAAGTCCAAAGGAACCATTCAGTCAAATGTGGTGGAGCTATCAAACACACTGCTTCTCTTCCACAGCAGAAGAAGCCTGCCTAAAGCCAAGGGAATATCTAGGTAACTGCAGCCAGTGGAGGGATTTAGGGCTTTGACAAGGCATGACAAAGCTGTCATTAAAGCAATAGAGCAGTCCTGGGATCTTGAAAAAATGCAAAGACAATAGTGTAAACAATGAGGAGGACTTGTTTGATAATAAGTTATTCCCAGCATATCACAGTATGCTCTTGAGCCTCCTGAATTCACTGCCATCTGCAATGCTCGTATTCCCTTGGAGGAACTGCTGCACTATCCAGAAGCTCAATTACGCAAACTTATTCAGAGTCCCTTATGATGTTTGGGTTATAAGGCTCATGCTGTATATTGATTTGTCTTCTCCTCCTCCCTGCTCACCTCGGGGCCTCATTTCCCATTTTGTGTACATTGGTTTCCTGGATTGCAGAGGGAATTGTCTCAAGGTCATACCAAGATGCCTCAGTATGGCTCAGCTATGAAAAATGTATGCAGCCAAAAATATTGTTTAAAAGCAATAGACAGAATATATAATGCCCGTGGCCCAAAGGAGCCCTGATGTATTTAAGATACAGGAATACAGAGGCAGACTTTTAAAAACTGCCCGTACTTCACCAGTTAAAAGGATGAGAACAAATGAGGCTGTGATCCGTCAAGTGATCCTTCATCACTCCCAGCACAGGCCCATAATCCTTTGGTTGTGATTATGCAAAGGAATATTACATTGATCCTGTAAAATATCTCTGATTGGATCAATGTTATTTTCTCTCGCATTGACAAGGTCTTACCAGAGAATGACTATAATTCCACTGCTAACACTGTCTTAGTGAAATCCCCCAATAAATCCTCCAAGCAGCACTGTTAGTAATACCTTTATTAGACTAACTAAACAAGATATTTATATGCAGGGCTTTCCAAAGGACTCTGGCTCCTGCTTCAGTTTCTGGAGAAAAACTTGATCAAAAGTGCTCTGCTGGTAGAATTGCCCCCAAGGAGGCTCCACAAGGACAGAAATGGCAGGGGAAATTACCCTTTGAAGATGAAAATGTTGGTCCCAGGTTTGCCCTTGTCCTGCCCCTACTACAGCAAGGAACCAAATGCATCTTCATCAGAAAAATCTCACTGTGAATCTAGTTCACAGGCAAGATTGGAGTTCAAGCTCATTCCACAAACATGACATCAGTACAACAGTTTGCAAACAGCCAAAGGGGAAACATGGTCTTTATGTACCTTTTGTCACTTCAATATTTGTTCAAGGACAGATCCTGGCCTTCACACTCAACAAAAGGCCTGCTTCCCCAGCAGCCGCTGCTGTCTCTCCTTACCGGTGCTTCCATTCTCTTACACTCTTCCCCTTCTCCCTCTGCATAAGTTTCCTCTAATTTTGCTACCTCTCTTTTTTTCTCCACAACTCCAGGCTTTCAGCCCCAGTGGTTTTATTCCCACACTGACCTCCCCTTCATCATTGAATTTGAATTTTCACCTTCTGGCTTGAAACATGGTGCTCCAGTGAAATGAGTGTGATCACCTTGCTCAGTCATTTTTCCAGGCTGCCCGAGGGCTCAGACACCCACTGCATCTCTGCTTTCCTTTGGTTCTCTTCAATAAAGTTACTTTAATCTATGAGAGCTACAAATTTATTTCAGACTTATCTTCCTAAACGTTTAAATAGAACCATAAGAATAATGAAAAAGCAAAGTATTGCTTCTAACATAAAGATGGAGAACAGCTGAAAGACCAGTATATACAGCCGTACATCAATTAGCAGATGAAAAAGGTACAAAGACAATATATCAACAGAAAAATATCAAACAAAAAAACAGCATGGCAGACAATAGGCCTTCTTAAATCCTTTAAAACCAGATTGTCATCTGTGATGGGTAAATTTTGGCTCTTACATGTTTCACGTGAAAACTTTCTCCATATTCTTTATAGCAATATACTAAAATGTCAGAGGAGTCACTTCTCAGCTCCCAGGCCCTTAGAAACAAAGGAAAAATAATTGATATATTATCTTTGAAAAGGAACAGCCTGATGGTAAAAGAAACTGTTAAAGACCATAGAGAGAACTCCTGACCTATTTTTTCCATTCACAACCAGTTTTTTACATGTTGACTCTACCTTTTGGTGTAGCATACGCGTGCATATATGTGCATCAGATGCCTAAACCATGATGTCATTGCCATAGCTTTGATGGAGAGTGAAACTTTCTCAAATTAAAACTTAAACTCAGGAGCACTGACATGCATTTTAGCACAGATCCTGGAAAGAAAGCACTGAAATGAATGGAGAAGTGTCCATATTTGATCCCCAAGTATTAAAAACAAGTCCTACCTGGTGTAAATTGCCACCAGGATAGATAAAAGTGGGGCAATTTGTGCCTTCTGAGATCTAAGCAGTTGGATCTCATTTCAAAACACGGAACCTAAAGACATGAGATGAAACATCACAAGCAGCCTGAAGAGCCTTAGTCCTCAGAGGAGGTATTTCAGTGCCTAACTCACGTGCCCAAGATGAACATTCAAACAACTTAATTTTGTAGGTGACAGGTACAATGTACCATCCAAGCATAGCAATCAAATAGAGGTCACCTCATATTTCAGGTTCAGGAACTCCCAAAATGCCATGAATTACATTCAAAGGAAGGAGAATCTTCAATGAAGCTGTGCCCTTCCAGTCATCCTAATGCCACCAGCCAAAAACTACACCCTGGTAACACAACCAAATGGACACCAAGCCCCCCCAGATGGAAGCAAGGCTGGCAGCATGTGAAGCAGAGCTCAGGTCTGAAGATTTGCCCAAGCCTCAGCACTGTGGGCAACTTTCCACTAAAGGAAGTCCTGCTTCTTTCCCCTTTCTCTCTCTTTGTGCTTGTATTCTTAGAGTCACGTATGGGCAAAGAGGAATTTTGGTGCTGAGGAGTTCATCTGCTCCTGTTCCTGCTGCTTCTTCATTTGAAGGCATTGACAATGCAATTAGCTGCCGTGTCACAGGCTGGATGCTAACAATGACTGATGAACAAGAGGGGAAAGACGTGCCACAAGTTCTGGTGTGGCACAGAGTGCAAGGGACATCGGTAAGAACAGCGCGGGGGACAAGAAGGAGAGACTGGGGGAGAAGCAGAGGCTGTCCCTGTAGTGCCATCACTGCCAGTGTGAGGGAGACCTTACACTGACATACACCTTTCCTCCTTCCAACCAATCAAGTAGCCTTTCTCTCCTTCCCTGGAAGACATTCAAACAAACTGCCACACTCATCCCAATGAAACCTTCTGTTTAAAAAATGTTTGAAACAAGTCCCTGTGCTTCCTCCAAATGGAATTTTCCCGGTCTGGAGGCCAAGACACTGCACAGGCCCATTCTGCAGCCACTTCATCACTGAGAAGCATGGACCTTATGGAGTGGTCAATGAGATTTGGTCTTGCTCCCGTCTCCACAACATTGAGGCCACCACTGGGAGTCTGTGACTACCTTTCCCAGCAGGATCAATGAGTTAGAAAGAATAGCATTTGAAAACTGGAGGCTCCTCAGGATACCGGGTAGAAAGGATTCCTCTTTCCTCTTGGACACGAAATATTACTTCATGGAAAAAGGATGGCTTAAGTCTACACAAATGAGCCAAGAAAACCACTTACCTCTGCCTGTGTTCCAAACCCTCAGTGGCGTATAGTGGCTTAGCATAGCATCCCTCTGCCATAGATAGATATCTCCTAAAAAGCAGCCGTTTCACATTCACACAGCTCAGCACACAGGGAAAGAACCTCACATCCAGCTGCTCCCACATATGCGCCATGCCTGCAGAGGCAATGCCATCAACCTCCAGCCTCCCCTCCCTTGGTCTCTGACACCACCCTTTCCAGTTCACTCAAAGCAGAATGGGGGCTCTTCATGAGACTGTGGTCATTCCTCAACAGAAGCAGGAAACAGAAATTCCTTCTCTGATCCATCTTAGATACAGCCCTGCTTCTGGAGGTGCTCAGGCAGAGGGCTGGGTAACAGTTTCTTCCAGTAATGCAGAAGGCAGCTTTGCTACTGGGAGTGTAGACAACGTTCTCTGAACTTCCAGACTTCTTGCTCCATACTGATGTAATCACGCTTCCACCTTTCCTGGGAGCTGAACTACAGCCCCAAAATGCTATCCTAGATGATGTTTGCCTACCTTTAGTGCTGTGGAGCCGTTATGTTCTCTGTAAGACCTTTCCCAAAAACTTTATTGAGGATTGTGGTCTGCTGCTTCACACACAAGTGAACAAGGCCCATTGTGGGTCCTTTAGCCTTCATAAGGTGGTGGATACTGTGCCAAAATCCATCCCACTATAAGGAAACTCACCCAGCATCACCAGCCAAAGGGTTGAACATTTTGTGAACTGAAATGCACATCTCATGATAATTTAAATATGTGCAAAGAAGAGTTTAATTTCGCTGCTGCCAGCCATTCTGAACGTTTAAATATAGTACGGAAATTCTCTTTTATTTTATATAAACTGTTTTAATGAAGAAGCTGAAGGCTCTGCATTCTCCTGACTTATGAATATAAATAGCTGAGAATCTAACAGGCCTTTGTTGTTGTTGAGCTAAGGCAATCTGAAATGAAAGCAGATGAGGGAGCCAGGAAATAAAAACCCCACTAACCACATTATTTCAAGGAAAGATGAAGTATGCATGAAGTGCACAGAGTCCGCATCCCTAGTCCTTCCTGGATGTGTAGGGTATCACAGGAATGAAACAAAGCGTGGCTCAGATCTAAGTGAGAGACAAAGCAGCTGGGATAGTGCAGCTGGATTTGCCTTAGGTCCCTTCCCTCTCACCAGACACCTGTGGCTGGTATCAAGCAGCCCAGTGACAAACACTCCTTCCATCAGGTCCTGCTTGATACAGAGCTGAATATGCTCTTTCTTAGGGAAAAAATAAATAAAAAGAGGAATTAACAGTAATAGTAAATTAATCCTTCACAGCCCTATGGATGTTTCACAAGCACACAGTCCTGGAAAGGACTCTGCTAATTTTTCATGTATAGTAGGCAATATATCATAGAATCATAGAAACCTTTAGGTTAGAAAAGACCTTCAAGATCATCAAATCATTCTAGTTGGGCTTTGGCCCTTCTAATTTCCTTCCTGCATAACCTCATGACATCCTTGTAGTCGTCCTGAGTTGCTTGCCCCTTTTTCCAAAGGTCATAGTCTCTCCATCCAACACACCACTAACTCTTGTGTCTTTACTGCCATATGGATCTCCATCCTCTACCTCCACTGCGATAGCAAACTGAAGGGCTTTGCTAGCACACCGTCCCTAAAACACTGGCATGCTGCCCTCAGGGTTATCTCTAACAAGCCTGGCTTTATCTCTTTCCCCCTTCAAATCTAGCTTAAAGTTCTTTCAATGAACCCTGCTAACTTCCATGCAAAGATCCTACTGGTCCCCTACTTCAGGAATTCTATTGTTGACTTCACCTTGATACTTCCCCTCTCAGCACTTTTTGCCTTCCCTCGGTCAGTTCCTTAAACACTCTGTAAATTGTGTACTAATTACCTTAACATTGCAACAAACCATATCCTTAGGGGCAGAATATAAAATGCTTTACCAAAATCCTCATAATTTAGGTGTAAGGCGTTTCCTTATCTTAAACCCCAGTTATCTTCCTAGCAAAATATATCAGGATAGTTTGGCACGCTTCAAATAGGAAAACATACGTTGCATGTTTATTTCATTTTCCCCTGTGCATTTAATTAATCTCTCCTTTAGAACTTACTTTAAACACTGCTTAGTGTTATTATGATCAAACTAAAAGGTCCGCTGTGGCCCAGACAACTTTTGCTCCTTTCTTTAAATATAGATTTGCTACTTTTCATTCCTAATGTACCTCCCTAATTAGACAGATTTATTGAAAATCCTTTTTACTGGACTTGCAATGTCACATCTTTCAGAAGACTGAGATGGAAATTGTCCAACTTCCCAATTTGAGCCCATTAAGTTATTTGAGTTTTTCCATTTCCCCTGTTCCTGTTGGCTGGCTCCTTTGTCTCTCTGATCACAGTAACTTTCCTTCCTTTCTCTTTAACCATTACAGAATATCATATGAACAAAACTGGACAGTCTTGGGAACTGGAAAATAGAAAGGAGGTGAAATTTAACATAAAATATGCAATTAGGGATCAACAATGACAAATTTCTTTCCAATGTGAATTGTTGTCCTGCAGAACTTTTGCATTGTTGAGCAACTGTCTTCTGTGTAAAACAGGGATAATTCCACTCTTCAAATTCCTTTATGTTTAAAAATCAAGAACAGTGTTCAGATACTCTCTTAATCAGGGCCACACAAGTACCTAAGACAAAGCAATGTAATTGGATCATCAGCTACCATAAATCATCACCTCTTCAAAATCAGTCTAGAGACCCTAATCTATACCTGTAACATCTGAAAAAGTTTTTGTTTCTTTTGTTTGTTTGTTTCTGTTATAATATTTATGTCATTAAATGACCATTAGGCTAAAAGAAAAAATATCTACATTATAAAGGCTCTTCTGCATATTCAAAGATAGGCATTGATTAATACAGACAAAGAGACAAGAATCATACATTCATATTGAGGCAGAAAGGTCTTTTCAAATAGCTTTTGTTACCCAATAAAATTAGCATAACAGTTTCATCCTATTAGAAAGTCTAGAAATATGTTTAGGAACCTTTTTTCAAATGTCTGCTGTTAAAACTCAAAACCAACAAAAGCTCTCAGAATTAAGTAAGGGCTGAGATGTGATTCCCAGTGTCTTTCACTTGATCTGGAGGGATATCTACAGGATCCACGTTGCTGTATGCACGGGACATCCTAAAACTCCTTTTCCTTAAAAGCCCCCAGCTATGCAAATACCATTCTCCACACACAGACACACACCACACACACAGACACACACCACACACACACACACACACACACCACTTTGTGGAAAATACCCTGAATTAATACTTGATATTTATTTAACTTCTTTGAGGTTCAAGCTGAGACTGGAGCATGGCTGTTCCAAGCACTGAACAAACTTGTTGAACTCTGCTGGGGGGAGCCATGCTCACACCTCTGTAAGGTTACACAGGATAAACTCGCAGCAGGAAGGCAGAGCAAGTTATAGAAGAGTCAGTGGTAGTGACTTCTCTGCCCTTTAAGCCCTCTGTTTTAGTGTCTCCTCTGTTCAGTGTACAACTCTGTTTGATCCTGTCAGTCACCAAAATGGCATGGCTTCATACCGAACCCTGTGTTTTCCCCCCATCCTTCTCCTCCATCACTTGGACAATCCCCTGGACTCTTTCAACAACCACCAGCCACCTCTTCACACTAAGCTTTCTTGGCCTTTCTGCCGCCTTAGATCATCAGCATTAAGGACTTCTTCCCTGCCTTATTCATTTATCACCCTCTTTATCTTTGCTTTCCTTCCTCCACCTGTAGATGTTATCCATGCTGCATTCTTTCATTCACAGACCTTTTACCTGGCATTCCCCTCACTATTCCTGCCCTGTACCCCAAATCCCAGCTGATCCATACCAGCTGGTCTCTGCTATGTCTCACACAGCAGGGCATCTCTGCTGGGAACCCTCCTGCCTGGCTAACTTTCTCCACTATAAAAGCATTGTTCCCCCATTCAGTTCTGCTCATTTCCTAGACTTACTACTCCAACTCAACACAGTTAAATCTCAGACTCACAGCCACAATCACCTCTTTGCCACATTTGGCTCATTCCTCAGACCCTCCTGCCTCCTCCAGCCCCCACTTCAGCTGTCATGCAGGATTTCACCCCGTTCTTCCATGAGAAAATGACAAACCATGATCTTCCTGTTCCAGCAGCTTTGCCTTCTGTTTCCTCTTCCTCTCCTACAACTCCTTCCCCATTCTTCTCTCCTACAGATTAAAAACCTCCTATGTGGCTCTCCTCCTTTCTTTTATTTGCCACTGAGCCAGTCTTACCCTACCTCCTGCCTTTCCTTATGGCTGCTCTTGTCCTCTTGTTCTCTCTTTGACTTGACCTCTCACACCCCTCGGGCCTCTTTACTCTCGTAACACAAATACCATTCAATCTCTTTCCTCTTAAAATATTGTCATCTTAAAACACTCTTTCATCTTAAAACATTTATTTTCCTCTATAAATACCATGTCTTTTCCTCTCCTCCCTTCCTCACCAACCTCTCTGAATATACCAGCTACAAACGCTGCCTGGAGTCCTCCCCACTAGTTCACTGCAGCTTCCTCTCCTTTGCAACCACTGCCAAAATCTTGACTTAACTACTGGGTAAACTTCAGCATAGTCTGAATACTCTGTTCTCACCTGCTGCAGCACACTGGCTACCTGCAGTAGTCTCTTGTGCAGTTTTAACCTGAAGTGATGTCTCTCTTCAGCAACCATGATGTTACTTACATCTACTGCACCACCTTTGAATCTGTTCCTTTTGCATGCCCTCCAGAAGAAACTTTTTTTCTCCCAGCTCTGCTAGAGTTCAAGGGGCTTTTCTCTTTCTTTACTTCACTCCTAGATAATTTCAAGCACAAACATAGATTCCACTCTGATCTCCATGTAGCAACTTCCAGGCTCACTCCTCTAATGCAAAATTGTCTCTCTAGGTCCATACCCACAGCATCTCTAATACTTCTTCATGGACACACATATATCAAACTCAGCTTATTGTAACTAAAACAGAGTTCCTAATGGTCTTCTTCCTTCTTTACTGTATGCTCTCTTCAGTAATTCCCCTCTAGATCATCACAGACAATGCCATTACTTTTCTTGTTGTTCTGGTCGAGAACTGGAGCAACATTTTCATCTCGTATCTCTCACCACGTATATAGATCCAGGGGATGTCTAAGGTTTGCATATTCTTTCACCATCCAGACTCTCATCACCTTGTGCCTTTATTACTACAATATTTCTTTTTCTGACCTTTACAAATGTGAACTTGCCCTCCGTGTATCCATTTAGGATGCTGCTAGAAATATAATTTTCCTAACACATCACTCTGACCACGTCATTTCTCTTAGCAGCTGTAGACTTCTGGCCCCATATCTATCTCGTTAGTGTAATCTACTTGTCTTCATTAAGGAAATGTCAACTGCTTCCTACAGTCAACCAAAGAGGTCGACCCCCATCACCTACTTATTAATTTTTCAAGCAGACATGACCCATGATTTTTCTGGTGCCGTCCCTCAGTCTTTGGAAGATCATCCTGTAAACATCCGCACTTCTTATTCATTATCCTTCTTTACAACTCCTGTAGGAATCCCACATTTTGTGGTGCTCACAGGAATGTGGTTTGCCTCCCGGTGTTCTAAAGCCACTACCGCTCACACTGAACATAATTACTTTGTAGTCTCGTTGTACTCTCTCATAAGGCTGCATCCGTGGCCAATATTTAAAGTGCAGCCACATGTCAAAAGGACAGGGACATTTTTCTGATCCATGATTTCTGATCCATGATTAAGGCTCGTAAATCTGAGGGTAGAACACTAGCTGGCATTAATAACAGTGAACGAAATCCCTATTATACTGCTACTGAGCTGAGGTATGAGAGATTTAGACACTTGCCTCAGGTCACGAAGAAAGACTATGGCAGAGCTTGGACTGAATTCTGGCTTTATAAGCCCCTGCCCTAACTGCAGTTCTACCTTTCTTTCATCTATTTTGGTAGTTATCTACAAAGGATTATGATTTCAGCAGGCTCAGCTGGGCAGTTCTGAATATTTATTTATAAAAGAATTTGGCTTAATGAGAAAGAAAATGGATAAATTTCCATTTTTTTTTACTCTGATTTCTCTCCTACAGGGAAAATATGTTAGTTTATACTCTCTTATTTTAAGTGGATTCTATTCCAAATGATCTGTTAAGGGAACTTGGATTCCAGAATCCACATTATTTATTTATTTACTTATTTATTCCTTAAAAACTAAGAAACACCATCTCATTTCTTTCTTTTGGTCCTAAAGAGGTAAATGTGTAGTTAAGAGTTCCAGCAGCACTTTGTGAGCAAGGAGCCATTAAGTAACTCACATTATAAATGATTGTCATAGTTTCTGCTAGACCTACAAAAAATAAAAGCTTCTCATCTGCTGGTTCTGCAATAGTTAATGAACTCATTCCCCTCTTGAAGCTTTTCTAAATGCACAGAAATACTTTTTCAATGAGAAAAAGCAATATTAAAATGAATTTTTATTGCAGGAGCTGACAAAATAGTTCAGACCACTTCATCTCTATTAAAGTAAAATAATCTTTCAAATTTTTATTTTTACGGTGAATAGAACACAACTGCACTCAAATCTTTCCTCCATAGTTTTTAAAAATTTTTAGCAGTAGGCAGAAAGGATAAAAATGCTGAGATTTCTCAAATGGATTTGGATGTTCAATTAAATGAACAGGAATTAAGCATGCAGTCCTGCAGGCAGCTCTGCAAATATCAGTTTCTCTTGAGAAGGGCATGATCCCATCATTTTTACTCAGGCAAAATTTCCATTTGTCTCCACTGGCAAATTTGTTTGAAAGCCAACAGCTTGATTGAAATTTGCCCTTTAAAAAATCATGATTAAAACTAGTTGCTGTTCTGTTAAATTACATATATGTTCTTAGTATTTTTAGCAGATATATATTATCAAACTAATTATCTCAGATGTGTCAGAGGAATGTGTCAGGTTCTTATTACTTGTGGTAAAGAAACTTTTTAATGAATTGCTATTTAAATTTGATGCAATTAAAATATTAAATTTCTTATTCAAAATATGATGGGCCAAATCCTCCTGGAGCCCACATGCATGAACCGGTGATTTAACCCACTAAAGGATTTTAGAAAATCCGTGAACAAGAGGATGGCTTTGCTGTATCTCAGTTATTTGACTTCCAGTCCCACATCAACAGACTAAGAATAATTTCAGCATCAAAAACTGCAAAGGCTGAATACCTGGATAGCCTAACTCCAGTGCTGTCTACTGCTTGAATTTCAGTGGATGCCTCCAGCATGCACTGAACTCCAGCTGTGACAGGAGGGAGCACAGACCTTGTGCTGGCCTTTCTATCCAGGGACAATTTTAACCTCAAAGGAAACACTAAAGGCCTGAACTTGCTGCATCACCATGTTCAATAAAACATTTACTATTGACTTCTCTAGGATCAGAATCAAGACTTCAATAAAGTCCCTTTTTTAATGAGTCCATTTGGAAAACAGTTGGGATTTCAAGCACAGATTTTAAACGAAGCATTTGAGGCTTAAATGTATAAAGGACACGTGAAAAAAATGGCTGTCCTAATTTACCTGTCAAAACCATTGCATTTTAAAAGTCAAATCTAGAGCGTTGCAAGGTATTGCAAGAATTTGTACAAAAATAAATCTTTTTGCTCCCAGATATAGCTGCAAGTAGCCTCTCTTCAGGCTTTTCCATTTGTGTATAAATAATCCCTAGTGACGGCTGGAGTAGTCTTGTTAAGCCTTTCTTCCTCAGTTATGCCGTGCATCTGACAAACCAAACCAGAGAATGCTTTCATCCCAGAAATCTTGCATATTATTTGAGGTGGAGGTAGGCTGCACAGGAATTACTTAGGGTTGGGTTTTTTTTTTCCAGTGGTGGCATGAGCTAAGTATACTCACAATAAAATGTTTTAAAAATAGGATTTACTATGACTTCCACGGATCTTGGGAGAAGAAGGAAGGTAAAAGGAGGGTTGAAATAATAAGGTCACTGTAAATTCTTCTTTTTTAAAAATAAAAATTGGATTCCAATGGCAGGCAGCAGAGCCCCATCCAGTCAGGTTTAACTGGCAGCCTTCCAAAGGTGAGATGAAAGGTCCTCTGAGTAGTAATTGTCTAAATGGAACAGACTCTGGTTATTTTGCAACTTCTTCATCTACTTTATTGTACCTTTATAATTAAATTATGTAATTCCTTTTTTTTCCTTTCTCGTTTTCCTCTCAACTACTGCAGGAAGGCATCTGAGCAACATTGCCATAGGATGCAGACAGACTCTGTGGCTCCCCATATTTTTTCTGGATCACTACAAG
The DNA here is from genome assembly GCA_013397055.1 of Pachycephala philippinensis. Lineage (NCBI taxonomy): Eukaryota > Metazoa > Chordata > Aves > Passeriformes > Pachycephala > Pachycephala philippinensis. The sequence goes on from VWZT01000404.1 coordinate 625,080, forward strand.
TTGTATACAAGGAGATGTGAGCTGCTGGTTGCCAAAGCAGGACATAAACTCTGCCTTCTCCCAGACACTCACCTGCATTCCAGCTCTCTGCTTGCTTAGTGCTGGAGATGGTTGGCTCACTCAGAGTTGTTGCTTGGGTGGGGGATTGCTGCTTTTGCTAGAAACTCTGTTGAAACCAGGGAAACACAGGATCTAACAGCACAGGGTGAACACTGTGCTCGAAGGGGTCTCCAGCAGCAAGGCTATTCAGTTTGTGGAGGAGACTGAACAAACACCTGAGAATCAGAAGAATTTTAGAATATTGTGCTAAACAACCCCAGAGCCAGCATTTCCTGACTCTGCAAGGCTTTAGGGATCAGGAGTGAAACTCTGGTCCTGAGATGCTAAAAGGCTTGCTCAGGTGGGAAAGCAGAATCAGAGGAACAGCTCTGTTTGCTCTTTCTTTCTCACTGGTCCTACTGTACCAGGGTGCCTTCCCTCACTCCAAGTAGTCCATTCCCAGAAATATAGATTATTCAGCTGAGGAAAAGTTAGCAAGACTGAGACCTCAGTTTGCAGGTTCAACTCCAATAATTTCTTTACTGATTGTAATTTCTGTTTTTCTGATTTGACTTCTTTTTCACGATAACAAAGAGAAGGAATTGATTGCCTAATTTTGGTGCAGCTTTAGAATACCCCTCAGGTTTTTGGTTTCATACTTGTCTGCCTCTCCCTGAGTATTCTTACTTGTGACAATCTCTTTTAATTCACTGCCTATTTACCTAATTGTATTATTTTGAAATATGCACCTGGGTTCTATGAAAGTAAAATTTAAAAAAAGGATAGGAGAAATATAAATAGGACCAACTATTTTATATATGTATTACTGTCTATTATACCTAAGAAACCTGAAGCAATAGATCTCCAGTTTTTCTAGCAAAATCCAGCATAAAGGTCTTGATATATTTCCCAGAAAGTAAAAATTAATAAATACAGAATAGAATTACAGAAGTGATCCAGCTTATTCAGGAAGAGAACTAGTTTTTAAAATCACTGGTATCAGAATATCGCCAAGTACCACAGTTCCTGATCCTGCCACAAGCCATTGCCTATAGCTTGTATTAATTTCAGCAGAGTTCATAAGCAGAATAACTGCAGGGTATTTGCAAAGCTAGTTAGGCTCTTAACGACCATTTTTTGTTATACTTTGATAGACAAATCTCAATAGACCATTCTCAATACTGGAAGTTTTGCCTAGGGAAAAATGTAGGATCTGTTTTAAACTAAATGGATCACAGATCCTGTCCAGCTTTAAAAACAAACAAACCAAAACCAAAACACTTAATCAAATTTACAGTCAATTACACATAGCATTACACACAATATTTGGGGCCAGAACCTGCATTAGTTTATCCAGTTCCGGAAGAGGTGTATTACATTAAATTAACAGAGGAAAGAGAGTTAAAGCTCTATATACCAATAACATCCTCTTTTATAAGGTATTTGCCCTGGAGCTCATAGAGAGTGATTTCATCTGTGCAAGAATATGTGCCCCAGTCAGGTTATTTGAACACTACACGGAGAGAATATCTGCAGCCCCTCACACTTGCACACGGCACACTCTGCCCACACACCCATCCCTGAAACCTCTAACTCCCAAACAAGTATCTGTCACAGAAATAAAAGTGACTTTTAGTTTTTACTTTCATGACAGATCCTGTTGGTATGAACCTGGAATGCCTGCCTTGTTTTCAGCTCACAGCTCTTCTCGACATTGGACAGCAACAACACTTACTTCACTTTTATCATGTAAGTGAGGATCAAAAAGGAAACATCTCCATTTTTATTTCTGAGAAAGTCAAACACTTCATTTTATTAAATTGCCATTACACTTGCTTTTTCTGTGTTTGTCTGAAGGTGCCAAAGGAACACACACCTCTATAGCATTTGTGCATGGCTCTTCATCATGGTGAAAGCTATATTATAGGCAGATCCTCACGCCAGAAAGGCCATCAAATGAACTAAAATGCTGCTGTTCAGAGTTACAAATCTTCCTCCTTTAACACTTCCTCTCATCCTACAATGAAGTTTGTTAGAAGTGTATCAGAAAACCTTCAAGGCAGGCAAGGCGTGGCACACCCCGATATTTGCACACAGCTCCCTTATGTGCACAAGTTGCACTCCTGACCCGGGGACAGTGACTTTGCCAAGTGGCTCTCTGGCCATCTGCAGACACACATATCCAGGAGCGTGTGTGCAGGAACACTCACTGCACCTGAGCCCAGGGAATCCCTGGCTACCAGCTGGATGCTGTAGGTTCAGAGTTAGTTCACACATTCATACACACACATGAACACAAGCAGACTACAGCAAGATCTTCCAAAGACCACCTTCTCCTGCATTTAACCACCTCATCTTGATTTGTCACATTTTCCCTGTGGTTAACACTTAGCAGAGCTGCCATTACAGATAACCCAGCGCCACGCAATTTCAGCTGTTTCTGGCAGGAGAAATGGACATCCCTGATCCCAGGACAAAGCAGGTGGAGAAACAGGAAAGAGTCTCCCTTATTTCAGGACGAAAAGCCTCTCTCATAACCGCAACTCCATTCGCAAAGGTGAGCTCTGTTGACATGTTTGCCCGCTGTCAAGGTTGAATTTGTTTATGCCCCGAGCACAGCGAGCACACGTGGCAGAGCAAGCCAGCTCTCCACAGCCAGCCCAGCACATACCATCCTCACCTAGATGGAGATTAGGAATCACTCCCTTGGCAGTGAAACCAGCAGCAGGGTGTCTGGGTGCTGACAGGCTTTGGACATATCCACTTGCCCTTTACCAATGGGGCTGAAGACACCAATCTATTCCCTAAGAGTTGTCAAATAGCAGATGGATATGAAGGGTCCCTAGCAACTCAGGCAGGATCCCAAGCAGTGATCCAGGCACATCACCTGTTTGGAATGGTTTGGTACAAGTCTCTACCATGCTACTCACATCCACTGCTCACTCCTAAAACACACGGAACAAAACGTGTACATGGGCAAACGTGTGAGGGAACACCCCTCCTGGAAAAGTAGCTTTACGCAATAATTCCACTTGTAACATCTGAGGAGGGAATTAATGAAGGCTATCAAGAGAGTTTGGGACAGAGAACACTCTTGGAAGACAAGTATTTTGAAAGATGGCACTGTGTGAGAAGTAATGATTTCACTACAATGGAAATAAACCAATGGGGAATCTTCTGATTGCAACAGAAGAACCATGGGAGGGAAATGTTATTTTGTAGTACAGAGGAACCATGCCGTGGGTAGCAAAGATGCCATAATCCTTTACTGAAACCCTCATCATCCTGCAAAAACATGCATCTTCTGTTTAGGTAGGGGTTTATGCATGTGGCCCCTTCCTATACTTTGAATCAAAGAAATATTTGGGGCAAAATGACCATCACCTTGAACCACTACCTTGGGGGAAAAATGAAGACAAAGGACCAAAAGACTAGACAAAAAATAGCACAAAATGCTACAGGCCAACAGATGCATCTCCACCCCAAGAGAAAATGATTCCTTTCTAATAAATTCATGTAATGTTTTGTAGATATTGAAAATATTCCAAAGCATAGCTCAGTGTAAACAGCAAGCTGGGTTTCCTCCTGCTCTTTAGCGTTTCTCTTTGTTTACTCTCCATTTGAGGATAGAAAAAGCCTACATGTGAGCACTGCAAATGGTGTATTTCAGGACGGATGGGGCATTTGGAAAGGCAGTGATGAAGCACAGATATATGTAGCCTCCAATAAAATACTGTGCATTTTGCCTGGACCACCAGGGTCAAACAAAATAAAAAGAAATAAAAAAATCCAGTGTCTGCTTTATGAATACTTCTTATTTGTGTGTGGAAATAATCTGATACCATGGTGATGGGAAGACTATATCAAGCTTAGAGAGAGAGACATGAAAAAGATATTCTGGGGTGTGTGTGTGTCCTCGCCCCCATTGCCTTCTTGCTCCCACACCCCATGCCTCAGGAGTAGAGATCCCGTGGGAAACTGCCCTGCCAGTGCTTCTGGAAGCAATGCACAGCCAGGCCAGTTCACCCATTGTAAGGAAAGGTACTTGGCTAGAGACACCAGCTCCCATCTGTGAGCCCAAATGGCTCTGCTCAGCCGCTGCTCATCTCAGGAGAGCCTGGCATGTTCATCTGGTAAAAAAAAACAGCCCTTACCTTTGGCAATCAGCTCCTCCAGCTCCTGGTCGAATCCTTGTCGGTGGCATTTCCTCCAGAGCCCCATATTGGTGGAGTTGTACTGTCTGTTGCACTCGTCGACTGCGCTCATAGCAAAGATCTGCCTCCTGTTTCTTGCCAAGAGGAGTTTCCCTTCCCAGCGGTCCAACCTAGACCTGCTGGCCCTGAGAGGCAGGTTGTTGTTGGAGTTATAAATGAAGCCAGGATCATTTCTCTTAGTGGTGATGCTCTTGCACCTCTCTCTGTGCTTCCTGGCATCAGTTTCGTACCAATGGTCAGAGCAGATTGCCACAGCCAGCATGCCAAGGGCACACAGAGCTAAAGAGAGGCCAGCATAGAGCAGTAACCTTCCAGCAGCCATGCCTCAGCTTCACAGAAACACCATGGACATCTTCACAACAGGCAAGGCCGGTGGGGGTGAGACCACGCACAAACCTCCGGAGCAGCTGCTAGGTGTCACTTGGCAGAGACTGCCTCAAACATCCCCAACTCCCGTGGCTCACATCCACGCTGCAGAGGGGTGCTGAGAGCACTACAAAGTTCTGCCCTGGAGGCAGTCTTGGAGTCTCATCTGCCTCTTCTCCTCTGCAGAGGAGACCTGGCGAGGAGAAACACAGCCTTCCACCAGTGACCCACCTACACAAAGGTGTCCTGCTCCCCTCACCGCGAGCACCAGAGGGACAGCGTCTGAAGGGACGTATCCCCCTGAAGAGACCTGATGGCTGATCAGTCCATTAATCTCTTTCAATCTGGCCCGCTCAGAAATCCAGAAGAGATGGCTTTCAGATCAGCAAGCTCACTACAGCATCATCACAGGACAGAAAAGTTCAACAGCCTGACATCTCCCACTTGCAAGCAGCCAGTTGTCCCGGTTTCAGGAATGGGTGACTTGCCTTTTCTTTGTCAGTGGCTCAGCAAGAGCATCATCGTCTGGACGGTCGGTCACTTGCTTGGGTTTAAAGCGGGGTCGAAAGGGAGGGAGCAAGAGGGGGGGAGCAATCTGTTGTTGTTGTTGCTGCTGCCGCTGCTACTGCTGCTGCCGCTGCTACTGCTGCTGCTGCTGCTGCTGCTGCTGCTGCTGCTGTTTGAAATCGTGGTTAAAGCATCCCCTCGCCGGCTGGCTCTGGGAACGCGGGCACGCACGGGTCTCTCCTTCAGCAGACTTCGCTGACACTCACTGGCATCTTGGCTTCGGAGACACCTCGGCTTCTGTCTGCCAGCCTTGCCATTCACTCGCCTGCTTTTGTCGCCGGCGCTGTCATCCAGGCAGCCGATCGCCGCGCTGCCTTCGTTCCCCGGCGCGCCCGGGCAGCGCTCCGGCAGCCTCCCGGCTCCGGGCCGGGCACGGGCGGCGGGAGCAGCCGCAGCCCGGCAG
>VWZT01000404.1:635149-662815 GCA_013397055.1 Pachycephala philippinensis
TAATAGAAAAAGAGTTTTTCAAAGGGAAGCATCAGCCAGCTGCATAAACATGGGCTAGCCACACACACGTACACACACGGAGACACAGAGAATGGGCAGACAGCTGTCTACACACTCATGTGTAGCTGTGCACACACTGATATCTAGCTGCACACAACAGCACCCAGCTGCATGTCCTCTGCCCTCCCCACTGGTAACTCCCAAAAGAGATTAGTTTTGCTCTCTCTAAAAAAAAAAAAAAATAAAAAAAAAAAAAAATAAAAAAAAAAAAAAATAAAAAAAAAAAAAAATAAAAAAAAAAAAAAATAAAAAAAAAAAAAAATAAAAAAAAAAAAAAACCCAAAAAAAAAAAACAAAAAAACCCCCACCATTTGGATTGCAAACTTAAGCAAGTTAGTGAATGCCAGATTTAAGATCACCCGTGGAACATTAATTTGCCCAGAATGCAAACACGCTATGATACAATCTTTAATAATATGATTTCTGTTTCCATGGGTCTCCCATTTTTTACAGTGCAAAGGATGAGTGTTGCTCACTTAATGAACACTATTCAAATTTTCTCCTATCTTTATTATCCAATGTGTGGTGCATGTACCATTTATTGCAGAGCATCCAGATCTTGCATTGCATATAGAATGATTAATTTCCTCATGAGCTTTTCTATAGTGGTGCTCTAATTGTAGTGTTAGAGGGCTGGGGGTTTTTTACAAACATCAAGGAACTTATCTTCACAGCTCCCTGCTGAGGGATGGAGATAAAAGGCAGTATTTTCAAACATGTCAGTGTATTTTCAGTACTCTATTAAAGGAGTTTAGAACCTAAATTTCCAGAGTACTTAGCACCTTCCTTCCTCAGAGAGCAGCTCACAGACCCCCTGGCTCTAGACACAGTGGACAGTATTTCCACAAATTAGTGCGTGGGTGACTGCAGCTGGATACACAGAAAATGGGGACTACACGGACAGAAGTTGGGAAGAATGTCTTTTTTTGAGTCACCAACCTTCATAACAGTAAAACTCATGAAGGGTGAAATAAAATCCAATTTTCAATTTCAATCCAAATGTCTGTGACCATGATTTTTCCAACCTGTATTCATCTGCTAGGCTCACTACACAGCCTCCAAACTGTCCACCAAACAGCCACCATCTCAAGACTGCAGAGCCCTGGTTCATCTGCCATCTACCATGAATGGAAACAGAATCTGGGCAGAAAGCAGGATGTGATCATGTATTTTTACCTCACCACCATAAGTCACAAGTGAATGGCAATCCACTGGCAATCTTTATTCTGGTGTTTTCTTAGAGTCTTGATTTACTGACCCAGAGTTGTGATGAACAGGGGAAGCACACATGAGCTGAGTCAGAATTGATATGGGGTCAGGAGCTGAATGGAGTGTACCATCAAAAGAACAGATTTGGTTTTGGAGGAAACAAAATGAATTGCTGGGCAGAAGGCAGGAGGACAGGTAGGTGAGAAGTCCTATATCATATTTTTCAATAAAGCAGAGGGAATGGCCAACACTAAATGGCCTCACACAGAGACAGGTAAAAGACAGTACACAGATAAAAAGAACCACAGTATAATGTTGTTTTTCCAAAGACAAAACAAAACAAAACAAAAGACTGGTGGCTTTTCACTAAAATTGCTTCCTCCAGTGAAAACTTACTCTTCATTATTTAGCTGTCAACTGTCACAATCACATCACTGTTAACACCCTAAGGCTGCACTGTGGACACGGCTATGTATGATAATCACTGCTCCGCATGAGAACATCTCCAAGAATGCTTTTAAGCTCTGACAAAACAAGGACGAACGATTTTAAACAAAACTTTTCCCCAAGCTTCCCAGCGTGGACATCATGCCTGGAAAATGTCAGCCCAAGCACTTAAAGTGTAGCAGAGCTATGAGGTACTGAAAACAAGGCCAGGTAGGCAAACTCAGCCTAGTGAAGACATTATCCCTGAACCCCTGCCCTCCCCACAGCCTGAGTGTCCTTGGGCACTGTGGTGAACTGCAGAAGGACCTGGGAGATATCGCTCCACCTTTGAAGGCATTGCCAACAGCTTTAGGTTTTTTCAGCCAGGTGGCAGGATCTAAATGTAGATCATGCCACATTTAATATGCTGAGTTCTGAAGTAAAATGCTCGGGAAGGCCATTCCTGTCTCTTGAGTCCTGAGCAAACACTCAAGTGCTTCCAATAACAGAGGAGCAAGAACAGATTTAAGAAAAAGAAAAAGCCTAAGCTGTACAGGTGTAAGCCTCTATTGAAAGAGAAAGTTCTGGTAGGAGACAACTCAGCTAAAGCGCAAGGGCTGTATTTAGCCCTCAAGGCTCTTTCAAATTCATCTCCCTACAACAGAAAACAGATCTTAGATCCTGCATTCACAAGCAGAGATTCAGCTCCAATCTGCTGGAGATCACAGCAGCCACTCTGTGTCCTGCTTATTGTCTTGCCAGCTTGGTAGCCAACATTTTCATACTGTACAGCTTCATCTCCTCTGAGCTTTCACACAAGCAGACCTGTTTCCCCAAAAGCCTTGCTAAGAGGATTGCTGTTTCATACAAGCCCATCTCTGCTTCCCCCTGTTTACCTTTTGGGTACATCAAGCCCAGCCTCCCACCCAAAATCCTGCTACAGGAAAACCCATTGCCTGCTGCAGTGAGGAAGGTGACATTGCTCTCAATGCAGGAGTTGTACAACAAGGTCACTTGCTGCCTAAAGCCAGCTACGAAAGCAAGATGGCTCTCAACATCACCATTGGGCTCAGCTGAAAAGAGGAGATATCACTTCATTAAAATTCATAGATCTTGTGACTCTTATAGAAATAGCAAGAAGAATCCAGGATGGCAGAGACGAGAGATTAGGGCCAAAGAGTACTGGCTGAGAGCAAAACCTCAGACTTCTGTCTGCCAAAAAATAAGCATATTTGGTAAGAAGTGGTTTTTATTCTTAAAGTTACATCTAACACATTGATCTTCAATATATTAAAGCCTGATTAATTCTGGTTTTTCTGAACTGCATCAATATGTAGTTCATATAGGCTGCCTCATATGAAGGTGCATCTGCAGTACTGTTAGTTTGCTTGACATGGCAAGTGACACTGTACAACCTTCCCTAAACTTCTGACAGATTTCAGAATGCATTGTTCATTCCCAGAGAGATTTTTGGACATAGTTTCTATCAGCAGTCTTTTGTGAACTAATCCAGTGAAAGACCGCGTCATAGCCCCTGTAGATGGATAACATGGTGTTTCATTGCGAGTGTATCACATCTGTGATTGGCTCCCAGATACCAATTCAATTTGTTGCTTCTTTTAGTCACAAAAGAAAAACAAGGATTAGTTAAAAATCAGAATTCATCGATCATAATAAACCATCACAGAAGCAACTGGAGAGAAAACCAGTAAGTAAAACAAAAAACTGCACCTGCTTGGAAAAACTATATTCTCTAAAAGCACTCCTTCATTTTGGAACATGACTCAGAAGCAAGACCTCAATCTTCTTCTATTCTATTTGGCTGTGAACTCCCAGCAGAGTAGATTCATTTAAATAATTTTTTTTTAAAAGGTGTATACAAATATATTGTGTACTGCTGTAAAAGCAGCTGACATCTAGGATGATAAACTCTCTATTTAGACACAAGCATGCTGCCATCTTCAACAGTTTTGCATTTACTTCATTCATTATCACCAAGTATATTTGCCTCAAAATAAAGCAGTTGGTTCTTCAGAGTTCATCCATTCGTGCAGTTTATTCCCTCACCTCAAGCTTTAGAACTGTGATATCACAATTACACCTCGTACTCTGAAGTTGTTCCAGGGAGAACTGCTGGGCCATGAAAGACAGACTTTTAGTCCCCCTTGCTGCGAAGGCCTTCAGTAAGTACCCACCAAAGAAGAAACCATGGGGAGTACCAAGCTTCAGTAACCATACCCTGATCGCCCCTGATAAAGAAACTGGCCTGCAAGAAGTTACTTCTCTTGTTTCCAGAGAAATAATGTTTCCAGGACTAAGGAACAAAATTTCCCAAGGACAAAAAAAAAAAAAGAAAAAAAAAAAGAAAATTTGGGACTCACAGAGATAAAGTCTGAAGAAGGAATTTTTCTCAGGAAAAAGGGAACAAATGTCCAGAAAGCATGTGTAGGAGCACGACTTATTCAGCCTGGGTACTAGCAAGGTCAGAGAGAAAGAACTGAACCATAAAAAGGCTCTGCAGAATGCTTCCACGGGCTGAAGCAACTGAGGCTGAGAAGTGCATGCAGGATTGATTATGATTCTCTAGACAGGCAAATTCTAAAACAGAGAGCAGCTCTGGTTACATAACTAACAGCAGCCTCATGTCACCCACCAGGACTGCACTGAAGAACTCCAAACTAAAACAAAAAAAATTATCTGTTTCCATAACTCTGCCTTCAAAAGACTCTGTGAGGGGGAAAGGTTGATCAACGATGTTTAGGTCTACAAAGAGCACTACTGAAATGACTGGGTACCTGGGAGTCCAGCCAGATCTTGGAAAATCTGTTGACTTACAACTCAAGGCAGTCAGAGTGGCTAACCAGAGTGCTCCCAAACACCTAACGATGTATCCTGTGCTCAGCACTGGTCAAGATAACCTAAGACAAGAAGGGACCTAAACCAGGAAAACATGGACAGAAATCTCCATTGAAATGCACCATAAAGATCAAGAGGGATATATAGTATCAGAGTCTGCTGAGATCCAGGGGAACAAACAGCTCACAAACCCAAGAGGTCTAGATCCAAGACAGTATCTCGAAAAGAGCTCAGCTTGAAGAAACAGAAATGTGAACTCAAACAGACCCAACTAATCTCCTTGGATTTTCTGTTTAAGAGATTGATGTATTCCTGAAAATTCTATTGCTGGAACATTTTTATTCACTCTGTTTTCACACTTGGTCAAACAGAATTAGAGATGAACAGCTTTTTGACCCCATTTGAAAGCCTTGGTTGATGTCCTTTCAGATGAGGGTTGCAAGGAATGAGGGATGAGAAACTACAAGAGCTTTTATCAGCAGTGAGCCAGATGTCTCCATTATTTCTTCTCTTTTTGCTGATTCTGTCAATTTAATATTTTACTTTTTTCCTCCCCTCTGCAATACTCAGTTCCAGCCAAGAAAGATGTGTCTTTGTTACCGTTGCCTTTAAAAGTTTTATGTGCATGTTGTTAGTAAAGTAACAACACCACTTCTGTAGCATGTTTTTCTCTAGGGGAAGCTGAAGCATTTTCTAAGAATCAATTATTCTTCACAACCCATTTCTGAAGCAAACATTATTATCCTCAGTTTACAGAGGGATGAAATGGCAGATAGGTTAATTAACTTGCTTAAGGTCATCCAGTGAGTTAGCAATGAAGCTGCAAAAAAACCCCAACATTCAACAATTCCCATTCCCAATCCTTTCACCTAACCACTAAGAAATATCCCTTCTCTTCAGTCTTAGGTACTTCGTTGAAATCTATCACTGACCATTTATTCTGACGTATTGTTGAACTACAGATTAGTCAGTCTAAATGACAAACATGTACTGTGTGGAGATCCACAGCATCCTCCATCCCTCGCCTGTTCAGCCTCATGCAGCGCCCGCTATGCCGGACAGCTCATCTCTCCTTAAAAATGGATGTGTTACAGTGCTCCTGCAGAACTGCCAATATCATTTCAGGCATCACTCTCAGGGCACTGCACGAGAGATAAACAGCACTGGCTCTCTTTCCCCAGGAGGAGGGAAGGCTGCCTCGACAGCCCGGCTGTTGGGGAAAACAATAAACTCAAGATGCCAACCGGCTTTGAAAAGTAATTTCTGGTTTTCTCTTATGCTGCATCTCCCTCCCAAGTGTTCCCAGTGTTAGCTAGCTGGAGCGGCAGTATTTAACAGTGACATCTTTGTGGATTTCACTCTCGCATTAGTTTGATGAGTTACTTTAAAGTCAAAATATCCTTCAAATGCCCACCCAAAGTCTGTCAGTCTCTTAACACTACACATTGTCTCCAGAGGGATTTGCAATGCAGATGTCTCCGTGGCTCAGCACGAATTGCTGTGCAACAAAATACAGTTGAAGTTTGCCAATTAATCATGAACACATAATGAATAACAAATTATTTCTAAACACGTATGTAGCCAATGCAGTTTTAACAAATGCTCATGGGGTCCTTCTGCTTACTCAAATGAAGATGATTTTGTTCCCTGATGTCAGTATTTACAAGAAGAAAATGTTAGAGATCATCTTACAGCACGATAGTTCTAAACATAAGACTTGGGAGTGAAGTTGATCACTTTGTCATACAGTTACTACTCAAATGCCTCATTTCCAAGATCAAATGATACAAGTTCAGACTCTTCTTTCCTCTAAATGTCAATAAACAAGCACCAATGAGCAAACTGTCACCCTGATGTTTTTTGTTTCTGGGTATACCTTTGCCTTCTCAGGACAAACAACGGATCAAGTGTTGCATTTTGTCAACATTTTGCCTTAAAGCTGTCATTCAGTTATAACTAAAATGCATACAGAAGATGAATTAACCAGATAAACAATTCCAGATCACTATTGATCAAATAATAAAATCCCAGACAAAATTACTGCCAACTATTTGTAAAAAGCTCTTTATTGTACTTTATCATGAGGTCTCTTCCTCTTTTTTTCTCTTTTTTGCTGCTTTGCATGTGTTCCATGCATGTCTCTCCACTCCCTTGATTTCTTTCCTCCACAACAGTCCCTGTACAGAGAATGCCCATGTTGTCCTCTACCCCATGTCAACTCACTCTCCTTTAACTCCTTTCTAGGGTTTTCAGCTTTTTCACTGACCCATCTCCCACTGATTTTCTTGCAAGTAATTGCTAACAAGTCCAAACACTTTGCTCTGCTTGCAACAAAACACTCAGGAGGATCCAAAAACATGTTCATAGAACTCAACTCTTCACAAACCCATTCCTGTAGTCAGACTCTGCTGCATCCTTCCATTCCCTGTTATTATCAACCCTTAGCACGCCAAGTCTAATTTGGACTGTGAAGACCTCAGTGGGGATGTTGAGTTTACAGTCCCTGGCAGAATCTAGGGAGACACAGCATCCCGGATAAGGTGAGCAAGACGTTTTTGGCTCCATGGATTGCAAACCAGATCATTCTCTGTCTCTGTAAATTTGCAGATGTGTTGAGTTGTTTTGTAGACTGATGTGACCCTGATTTTCCATCCTGAATGTCTGTACGCTGCCTTACTGGCACGCTAACCCTGGCAGGGTGCTCTGCAAGCAATTCTCCTCATAACCACAGGAACAACAGTGCTACAGTGACATAAGTAGGCTTTTGCAAGTGCACATTTTTACTTTGATTTAATAATAATAATAATGGCTGACAGGAGAAACAACTGAGCAGGAAAGGCAGAAAAATTTAACTAGTGCAGACCTGTTCGTATCTGTGCTTCCATCACACCAAAAAAGCCATGCTGGAGCCTGCAAGTATAGGCAGCAACAATACTTTGAGGGAAAGAGGAAGATGTTTTCCAGTGGTCTATATGCCAATTTTCAGAGTGTGGATAACATGCACTTAGAATATTTTCATTGATGAGGAGGAATGAGATCAAACTGATGTAATTACCGAAACAGGCAGGATAATTTATCAAAATGGAATATTAAAATACTTTGCCCCAATCCTTTTAACATAAATAAAGAAATTCGAAGACTGAGAAGGTAAGAGTGCATACGAAACCACCATCATTATTTTAGAGATGCAGAGACAGGAACATGTTCCAACTAATCCTATTGAGGACAGGTGGAATGGAGTGGGGATGGCTGCAGAGAATCAGGCTGCTTATCCCTCCAGTGTACCAGAAGTGTGCTCAATTTGAAGCTGTGTCAGGAAAAAGCCCCAACAGCCAGAAGCCATGTGTCATTACACTTTATAAAAACTCATTTTCTACGACAGAAGTTATTCCAGTCTGCTTGGAAGATGTATTTTTGAACTCATAATGTTTAAACAACTTAATCATGGAACAAAAAGGGGGTGGTTGTTTAGGAGCCAGCAATCATAATTTGATTATAGCAAGGACAGTTATAACAAGGAAAAAGGGACAGTCCCAGTCAGGGAAGTTCTCTCTCTCTCTCTCTCTCATACACACAGAGTTCAGAAAGACCTTCTCCATCAAGATGGGAGAAATGACGAGAAAATTGCGATTCAAAAATAGAGATAGAAATGTAAATGAGAAGACTTATGATCTTACTCCATAAAGTCATGATTGCTTAATTAACAAAATGGCCAATTTTGGCTGAAGGACAACTTTGTCTCGGCAGCAGGGTGAAGGAAACACTCAGAAGTTAAAAGTATGGTATAGAACAACAGAGAAAGGCAAAAATATAGGAAAAAAATGTTCTGTTAATACAAAAAATGAAAACTACAGAAAATGCATAAGTGGTGTGACTACAGACAGTAAAATGAGGGGTGCAACAATGCTGATGCACATCTAGAGATGGTAAAACAGCACAGAAATGCTGAAAACCTCTATTTCCTCCTTAGAAAGATTAAGGAAGAGGCACTTTTCTTATCTAGTAAGAAAAAAAAAAAAGAAGCAGTTTTCAGTCCATTAGTCAGTAATGAAAATGGTAAGCAAGATCTAGTAGAGCAAACGTTTTAAAATTAGGATATCTAGAGAACTTTTATATGACAGTGTTTGAATAACTGGCTAAAGAAATTCCATGAATGTTAATTCTTAATAATCACAGAATCATAGAAAGGCTTGGGTCAGAAGGGACCTTAAAGATCATCTAGTTCCAATCCGCTCCCTGCCATAGGCAGGGACATCTTCCACTAGATCAGGAATATAAAGGAATTATATTAGAGGATTATGCCAATACAAAAAAAGGACAAGAAAGGGGACTGGGTTGCCCAGGCCGTGAGGCTGCTCTGCCTGCGACAAGCATGGAAAAAGTGACAGAAAATTAATCAAGGAAGGATGACAGAATAACAATTTGTTCAATGCTTGGCAGAAACTGCTCTTCTAGAAAACAGGGCAAGCAGACAAACCCAATTTCTTCCTTCGATGGCATTACACGTTTGGCATATAAATGCAATCACATAATTGTCATTTACTCAGATGTTTGCACGGAGTCTGATTTAGCACCTCCTGGCACTGATTAAAAATTAGCATAAATCAAGCACTGGGAAAGCTCATGTCTAGGGGGATTGGCAGTGGCCAAAGGGGTGCCGGGGGAAGTGTAGCAGGGTCAGGGACCCATCCCTGTGCCTCAGGGGCTTCCCTGGGCACACACTCCTCTCCAGGTTTGGGGCACGAAGGTGAGTGACCAACTCACCAAGTTCACCAGTATCAAGAGACCAAGAGGACACTTGTGCTGAAAGACTGAGATTGTGCAGGTAAATTTGCCAAGGCAGATGTATTTATGCAGCTGAATAACCGCCCTTGAAAAGCAGCAACAGGAGGGAAGCAAAAGTTATGAGGGTAAGGACTGGCAAGGAGCACAGGAGACACGCGCCCTCAATTTGGAGCAGAGAAACAATCTCTCTGAGTGGTTTGGAGACACAGTGAGTGACAAACATTTGTTGTTCCCAAACTCTTCCTTTCATCTCCTTTCAGTAAAATCAGATTTTGACCTTTGTCCCAGTTTGTAGCCTGGTCAAGGCCGTGAGTGAAGACACCTGGCTTTCAGCTCTTTATGTAAACTCATGCCTTCTCCCAAGAGTGAAACTAACTTGGTTTTATTAACTTGAACACATGCTCCTATGGAGCGAGGCTGCTGACTGGACATGTCAGTGTGGACACCTCCCACCACCCTTCCCTGGCCAAACCACAGAATAAGGCTCTACGTAGACTTCTCGTCAGCTTTTAATGATAACCGCTTTTCTCATTTAATTATTAGATTTAAACGTTTAACCACAAAGCTGCTTACATTAGAGGGGGGGAAAAACCCTGAAAGAGAGGAAGTCAGAATGAAAACGTTCTTGACGCAAGAGGGTGTGCCCCTCTCATGGTGTGCGGCATTTTGGGTTGTACTGTGCAGAGAGCTGGCCGCGATGATCCTTGTGGGTCACTTCCAACTCAGGATATCCTGTGATTCCGCGATTCCATGACCGCGGGGACAGCACCCGACGAGCCGCCACGGAGAGCAGGCAAAGCAGGAGAAAGAACAGAAGGAGAAAGGATGAGGAAGAAGATCCCTCCCTTCGCCACCCATCCCGCCCCTCACGTCACCCGTGCGCGCCGCCGCCCCTCCGGCAGCGCCGCCGCTGCTCCAGCCGCGGGTCAGCGGGCGGTGAGCGGGGCCGAGCGGGGCCGAACGGGGCTGAACGGGGGTGCCGGGCTCCGGGGTGCCGGGCGGGACCGTGTCCCGGGGAGCCGCAGCCCTGGGGCGGGTGCCGGCGCTCCCCTCCCGCAGAGAAGCGGGGCCGGCGCGGGCTGAGGCGGTGCCGCGCCCGCCGCGGGTTGACCTCCGTAGCGGCCTGGTCTTTCCCTTGTGCTCGTGGGAAAACCAGGAGTAACGCGGGGAAAAGAGCGTTCTCCTGGCGTGTTCCAAGTGAGAAGGGAGCGGTCTGAAACAAGCTGGTGGATCGGGAATAAAAAATAACTAGCCCAGGACGGGAAAGCTTGGCTTTGGGTGGGAGTAGGGAGCCGGGAGCAGGTGGAGCGGCAGCACTGAACACTGGTTTTGGTGTAGGTGTGCTAATCCCCAGAGGGCGATTCTGAAGATACCATTGCTGGAGATGACAATAACGAAAGTGCTCTGGTAACATCTCACAGAATCACCCTGGAACAGGGTTTGGATAGCTCTGACTCTTGGGAGTCTGCAGCCTTTGCTTTGCTTCTCACTCAAACGTTCGTAGTCGGGCAAGGATTAATGGAGGTCTCCAGGCTTGGCTTGGGATGTTAAGATTCCTTTAGCCATTCGGAAGTGAAAATCAGGTTCCTCAGACCACAGGTTTGCGTTGTTCAGGAGCTAAAGGTATTTTCATTTTAAGGCTGCAGTAAGTAGAGATTAAGCAAGTTCTGTGTTTGAGTCTGGTGATGAAGAGACACTTTCGGAGTCATGTGATGAGGAGTTCGGGGGACAATTTGTTGCTTTGTCTCTGAATGTAGGAATTAGTTCTGAAACATGATTTAACAAAACTTGGTGATTATTTCCTCCTATAATAGATACTCAAGTTGAAGTGCTGCCCTGCAATCACTTAAGAGCTTCTGCGTTCTCACACTGGGCCTTGGCTTAAGGTCTCTGATGCCTTGCCCTCCCTTTTGTTACTTTTTCCATTATTCTCTCTTCTCAAATTATTTGTATTATTTTCATGCTTGATTTTTTTTTCCTGCTTCCTTTAGAGTGCTTTGCTAACAGGAGTAAATCAAAGCAGGTCCTCCAATGGGCAGATATATGTAAGTGAGGTTATGAATACTTCAAATTTGTGTTATTAAACAACAGGCTCTGTGTAATCTTACTGAAGTGGACTTAGCACTGTCTGGCTGATTATTCATGTCCATGCTCTTTAATTTGTTATTCTCATCTTCTGGAATCAGCTGTACAACATTTTTTAAAACAAGAATTTTAGACTTTAACCTCAGTGTAATGCTCTTGAATGAACCTGCCTAATTTGTCTGAAGACTTATGTTATCACTCATTCAAAAAGGCGAAGTACAGACAAGTTACAGCTTCAAATACAAGATTATGGGATTCCTATTCTTGTCTCCTACAACCCATTCGGCAAAGAAAGAGTAAAGAAGACTTAAAATGGGGAGGGTTCAAAAAGCTGAGAGAACACCCTTCTCACACTACTTTAAGAGAGTGGATGTTGTCTGGTGGCCTAATAATAATGGTTTTGTCTTCAGGGCATTTTTGTTTTAGAGGTCTTTAGGTGAGAGATGACTAAAAGAGAATGGGAAGCTGCTGATGGATTTTCCTGGAAAAAAGAATCTGGCATGGGAAAACTACTTTTTTCCTTTCAAAAAGACTAGTTATTGTGAGAGACTGAAAAGAGAATGGAGAAAAAGCTGATGGAGATGATCAAGGGAAGGGAATTGAAATGGGAAAGATCTGTGTGATTCATATAGAGAAGCGTGATTTATTTACAGGCCATTGTTGTTAGATGGATTATAACAATGTTTTAAATAGGGTGAGAAATTTTCGTGAGGAAGAGCTTCCAGGTTGCTTTGTCTGTATTTTCAAGTGGTTCCGTACCTTGTGCCTGCATAGCAGTCAGTGGTATTGCACAGGTGCTGTTTTTAGCAGAGCTCACACTGTAATTGTTCCTGTGGCTGGAGTTGAAGGGTTGTCTTGAGCAAGCTGAGTGGGATCTGCTAATAAACCATGCTAGCCGTGGTAAATTGTGGTGCAGTGTAGTTACTTTTATAGCTGAATTCATGTCGATGTTCTTTATATGCAGAATTACGTACTAAGGATTAGACTGATTCTGTGCAAGGAATGTGTGATGTCAAATGAGCCATCAGTGTATGATGCATTGTTTTGTTTGTCTTAGTTCTGGGATAGCTTGTTCTACTCAGCCATCTTAAGAGTTGTTGCTCTTCTGTTTCCTTTTGCAGGACGGTCCGTCTGTCTATGTGTGCCCACCCTTCCTTGGGAGATGTCCAACATTTCCAGCTATGCCCTTCGGATGGCCCGGCTGAGTGCCCAGATATTCGGTGAAGTTGTCAGGCCAACTGACTCCAAATCCATGAAAGTGGTGAAGCTGTTCAGCGAGCAGCCCCTGGCCAAGCGGGAGGAGGTGTACAACTGGTACCCCCCTCACAACACCTACTACGCTCTCATGAAGAAACTCCGCTACTTTGGGCTCTACAGGTACTTCCTGGGCTTGTAGGGTGTGAGCAGGACTGGAGATGGGAAAGGGGTGGGTGGGAGTCTTGTTGCAGTTGTTTTCCTCAAGGGAAAGAGGAGAGATGTTTAGTTCTGAGTATGGTACATATGGAAATAGGCACTTGATTGTTGCACTCAGGGCAAGGAGAGCAAAGTGCTTGCTGTCTGACTTTTACCAGAATTGGAATCTTTTGTGAGAAAGACTTGAGGTGTAGTTGCGGGCAAGCAGTTACCTAAGAAATAGTTCCTGCTTTGGCTTTGTGGGGAAGAAAAAAAAAGCTTTCTCATAGACAAGAGATGGGTCTGTAGTTCTGAATGTGGCAAATGAATGTGCTGCAAAGAGGTGATGTTAACACCAGTCTTACTATATATTTCTCAATCACTCCACAGCTAATAAGTGAAATTTAGAAGAGAAGGAAAGTCTCTGTTAGGCCAGAGGGCCTTTTTATTCTTTAAAATAAAGTTAAATTAAATTCAAATGTGATTTAAATAGTCTTGTTAATTCCAACTTCATCCAAACCAGTTGTCTAATTTGTAAATGAATTTCCGCAGTCTGTATCAGGGAGAGTTGCACTGCTGAAGAACATCAGCAGGTGTCAAATGCAGTGCTTTTACTTCAACCAGGTAGCACTGAAAAAATCCTTAAAAGTGAAGCTGCAAACTCTATATAGTAGAAACAGATTACCTGTTGCTAGTGTGACAATACTAACCATCAAGGATTGCATCCAGGATGCTCTTGATGTAGGTGGATGTGCCAACACTTTCTAGAATGGCTGTTTGTTTACACAGAAAGCCTCAATGTGATGCCAATGTTCTTTACTCTTCCCCTATTAAGTTTCTTCTCTAGCTGCTCTGTATACAGAGAGTTGGTAGAGGATCAGGCTCGCAGCTCAGAAATGTGTAATGAAGAATCATAGACTAATGGGGCCGGTAATAAATCGCAAGCTTTTTTGTTTCTATTTAGAGAAGTTGTGTTTAAAAATAGCAGTGCAGCAATCTTAGGCCACATTAGGATGCAGTTACGATTTTTGAAAATCACTTTGCACTAAAAAATACGTGGACAGATTAATAGAACTTATTAGAACATGATTGAGGATTAATTATCTCTGCCAGCTCCTTCATCCTCCTTCCTGTTTTATTCTCATATGGAGATTCTACCAGTACTGATGTCCTCTTCATAACTCATTCCTGAAGTCACCTGAGAGCAGTGCCATGTGCTGTAATTACTGCTCAGCATGGCCCTGTTTCCTTAGGAGCTAATGACCTGAGCACAGGAACACGATGTGCTGTGGCTACACTGCTGAGCTCGATAACAAGGGGGAAATTCTTATTCTTGTCTCTTGCTGATTTTTGCACTTTACTGCTCATTTAAACAAAGGGGATCAATAAATGCGATTGAAATAATACATCTGTGCACACACCATCCATTGCTGAGAAGGACAACCCTGTTAGTTCTGAAAGTATCAGAGGAAATCTCTCATGTTATTAGTCAGTGATACTGCCAGCAATAACATGGAATACATTGCAGCAAGCTTCAGTATGGACTTCATGGTTAGAAAAAGTTTTGATTTTTGGGGTTTTTTTTATTAGCATATAGTTCAAAGAACCTTTCATATCTCTGCATCCCAAGAAAAAGAGTAAACTTTTTTCTTTCTTCCCCATCTAGGGATGAGCATCAGGACTTTAAGGAGGAGATGAGACGGTTGAAAAAGCTCCGTGGGAAGGAAAAACCAAAGAAGGGGGAAGGAAAGAGAGCTCTCAAGAAGAAATAGTGCTGTTTGAACAGTGTAACTGACTATTCTGGAAATGCTGGGGAACAACTGGAGAAGGCTTGGCATGTGAGCTGCGTGTGGGGCACAAGAAACACGCTGTGAAATAGTGGACTCCACCTCGGGACTGCCCTTGGGTCTTGGAAGTTTTACTGGGTTTGAGTATCTGTACTTTAAATATACTGTATATTGTAACACAGTAATAAAAAAGTGCTCAGTGTTTTTCTTGAAACTGTTTCAGCTGTTTCAGTTTTTCTTGATCTGGAAATCTGTTTGCTTTTCATTGTCTGTTTTGCTTTCTTGTATTAATATCAACACTGTTTTGCGTGTGGCCACAAAAAACCCAAGGATTCCTGCTTCCGCTGCTGCCTGTCAATCTTACCTGTTATAATGAGTTTCCTTTCAGGTAGCTCTAGTGCTATTTTTTTTTTCCAAGTTTTTTTAAGCTTTTAAGTTTTTTAAGTTGTTGTTACACTCTCTTGTTCTCTGCTTTTCACTGGACAATACTTCCCAGACCACTGCCTGCCCACAGCACTCTCATTGTACCCTAAGTTTTTAGATACTACAACAGAAGAGGCTGAAATGTTAATTAACTAAATCCATATAATAATGGAACTATTATATGCAATAATGAAATCTAAAATAGTTTTATTACAGTAAACTAATTTTGATTGCCTGGAAGACATGTATGAAACACTACCTAAGATGATGAACATTTTTGTTAGCATTCAGTAGGGGTTTTATCACTAGGCTTCTTTGGTTACTAATATTAATGATCGGTGGATCTACATAAATTTGTAACAGCTCTACCTCGCCAAGGTTATTAATTGAAGAGGTGCTGATTGTGTTAAAAGGTGTTTCTGGTGAGCTGCATAGTTCTTGTTCAGTGTCCTTACTTCATGTTACCTGCTTTTCTAAGCTCTTAGAGAAGCTGATTTTAGGAAATCTGCAGTGTTGTGGGAGAAGCACCTGAGTTCTTACCACAGTCAAAAAAATGCTGTAGAAGTTCATATGTATCTGCTCTGGACTGCAGTGTTAAGTTTCTCTCTTATTCTGTTTTAAAATCCTTTTAGTAACTTAGAGCTTTTGCTCCTTTCTAATGTGCTTGAGACAGTTTTGTGTTCCACCTGTTGTCTGTGGGTTGTGACCTGTGTGGTACTGAAGTACCCAGAGCCTGTGATGGGCCCTCCGAGAAGTTCTTGGTTCCTGGGACGTGGGCATGCAGCTGAGGGGAAGGGGTCTGGTTCCCTTCAATTCATATTTGGGAAGGAGGGCAGCATGGAGCTGCGTAATAGGAATCGGAATATCCAGGTAGAAAGGTTGCTGCTGCCTGACACTTTCTGGCTATGAGTGTGAGGGGTGAAGGTGTTCAGTTGTCTCTTTTGGTGAAGAGAAAGACCCATTCTGAACCTCTTCAGCAGAGCTACTGCAGCGGTGGCTCTGCACAGCTCTTGATGCCTTCTAAAATTAAATCCAAGATAAATAAAAATGTTTTCCCTGCTATTTAAGATGAAAAATCAACAGCATCTCTTCTGGTGCTGTGAAACACTTAAAGCTTTCACAGTATAAACATGCAGAGACAAAAGTGTGCATGCATCAAAAACGGCATTGTGGTTCTGTAAAGGAAATATACATGGCCTTAAGCTTTGTCTGTGTGGGGAGACTTGGTTATGAGTACACATATAGCAATATATAAAATACAACATGGTGAAACTGATGGAAGTGCCTGTGAAGTAAGAGATATGAGACAAATGGACTGAATTGTTGATTTTCATCTTTTTTTCTGCAGCATTTACAAAAGCAAATGGATGGAGGGAAAAAAAAAAACAACCTGCTTTCTGAAAAAGTGTAAGTACAAGAGAGGTTGCCCTGCCTAATTTTTCATGATTTTTCTTCTGTAGTACTCCTTTTCTAGAACTTGGTCTTTTCCAAAATGGCCGTCCCCTGTCCCTAAGACTTCACCCTAAAATAATGATGACTCAGCCAGTATTGGAGCATATCCTAGTATTAGTATAATCCATTGCTTGCTGGGAGCCTTAGCATAACTGTTCTGTTCCAGAAAATACAGCCTTCTCCTCTCCATAGCTGGGATAGAAATAGGCACTTTCCTGCCTCCCTTCTAACCTGTGCTCTGTCATTCAGGAATAGGCATGCCCTGAAGAAGACTATTTTGTGAGCCACATTTTGTGAGCCACAGGGACTAGACAGATTGGGAGCCAATCCTGAAGCATCACACGAGGTATTAATGCAGTAGGTGTATTTAGGAGAGGAAGGAGAGTTCCAGCTTCCTTCTGAAGTGTAAGGATACGAACACTTACGCTTTACACAGCTGTTGGTATAATGGTGTTTTATGTACATCCATTTTATGTACAAATAACCAAGTTCAATTAGATCTTTATTTTTGGCTTTCCCCTTAAAATGATTTTTTTCACCATTAAAACTGCTGTGTCCTGTTACAAAATTCACTCTTTTCCTGAAGGTATGAACTGACTGCCCTCAGAAGATGTTTAGATGGATGTTTTAATTCTTGGTTGGAATAAACCTGGTTAGCTGACGTCCAAGGGACTAACTGAGAGTAAAAACTAACCTCTTCCCAATCCTGAGCAGCTTTATTAAGTGCCACTGTTTCCTTATTTTGCAGTGCTTTAGCTATGCCTGTCTTTAATTAGACTCTGGTATGATGTATTCATAGCTGCTGAGCACTGCTGTGATAATCACAAGCTATTTTGTAAACAGGCTGACCCAGTTGCTGTATATATCCTATAGGGAGCGCAGCTATTGCCAGAACCTCTTACTACTGCAAGTCCTGCAGACAGGCAGAAGCTCACTTGCATGTGACTGTACTTTGTAATGGTGGAAGGGAAAAAACGCTGTCTTGCTTTCTGGCAGAGGTACCAGTGTGTTAAAATACCTGTGCTCTGCTCAGAAAAGTAATAACTTGAAAAAAAGTTTCTGCTAATGTGGAAAGAGTTTGTTCTACGTATTAAAACAGCATGCTGAGTTTACACAGCTCAGTGAAATGCACCTGAGTTACTCTGAGGTTTTAGATAAATGCTTTGTCTTGCTTGCCTTTGCTTCCCCAAGAGCAAAATTAGAATGATGATCACTTGGTGAACAGCGTCATGAGGTTAAGCTGCTTCTAGGATGGGAGTTTACCCCAGGAGAACCCTGTAAAGGGCAGCTTAGTCTGGCTGTGGTAGGACTTGTAGCTCTGTGTGTTTCAGAGAGATGGTTCTATGCAATAGCTGAGGACGTTTTTAACACATAAGATAAGCTGTGGTATGTTACTTTGCTTGCTGTTCTGCTTTAGATGTTTAAAATGTCAAATGCTGAGAAAATCTTTATTTGGCCAGAAAGTAAAAATTTTAAAAATCACAGTTATTTCTTAAACTATAAATATTTTTGAAAATTTGAACTATCTGTATATATCTTCGTCTACCATTTTAAGTTTGAAGGCTATTTTAGGGTAATTTAAAAAAACAGCAATCAACGAAGACTGTGTTTTGGAAAAGAATCACAAATCTGAAAGGCTGCTTTGAGGAGGGAATGAATGCTGATGTCTGTTTTTTCTTTATGTTAAAGCAGAAAGGATAACATGCAAGGAACAAAATTCTATGGGAATCTCAGATCGAATCCCTTAAATTCAGTTCTCCTCTGTAACTGATTGTGGCACTTCTTGTTCAATCCCTTGGCCGTAGATTCTGGAAGCAAAATCCTTCAAGGGGACATTCTCTGTTCATCATCTTGATATTGAGATGTGTGAGAGCACATCTGGTTAACCTCTTCTAGGGGCAGCATAATTTCTCTAAACTGTCCAAACAACGATGGAAAACTCAAAGGTTCTAATAAAAATGTAAGAGAAGAAAAGGATGTATGAGGCAAGTAAGAGAAAGCGGAAATGAAAACAAACCCTTATCATAAATCCTAGAGGTATAACTTGAATTATGTGTGTGGGTCAGCTATTTAGAATGGATCTTTCTGTGCCTGCACAGCTGGGGTTGCATGAAAAAAGGTAGGTTTATCTTTTCACTTCTTTCTTCTTTCTTTTCCTTGTCCTTTTCCTCAAGTGGAATAAGAATAAGAATAAGAATAAGAATAAGAATAAGAATAAGAATAAGAATAAGAATAAGAATAAGAATAAGAATAAGAATAAGAATAAGAATAAGAATAAGAATAAGAATTTCTTGAGTACAAAGAGGAAGGAACAGACAGGAAAACATCTGAAAGAATTTCTTGAGAAGGCTCAGTCACAGCAGAGCACAGCAATAATGTGTTCAGATGGGGAGGAGCGTAACTGTAGACAGATGATAGAGGGACATCACCACCACTCTGGCTGGGAAGTTATTTAGGGTTGTCTAAGACTTCATATTAAATA
Source organism: Pachycephala philippinensis (assembly GCA_013397055.1). NCBI lineage: Eukaryota > Metazoa > Chordata > Aves > Passeriformes > Pachycephala > Pachycephala philippinensis. Next base: position 654,107 of record VWZT01000404.1, read on the forward strand.
TGAAGTCAACAGCATAATGATCATGACATCAAAGTGTCTTTGAACATACTGTGTTGAATTGTTCTGGGTGGAATACTGGGGAAAATTCCACAAAATGAAATATTTAGAAAACTGAGAAGATTCCAAGAAGTGGGTTTGGTTTATGTTGTCTGAGTTAGGCAGAGCTAGGCTGAGCCAAGTGTTATAAAATATAGCACTGGGACCACTTCTCTCCTGGAACACGAGGAGGCAGACTGGATGACCGAATACATTTTCTCATATCATAGCTAGGTCTGTGGAAAAAAATCTCACAAAGAGCTAAAAGAAGATTTTTATATCCATTAGGTTTTTTGTCTCTGCTTGAAAGTACTTCGCTTCATCCCAGGGCTCCTAAAGCTGTTTGTAAATATTTCGTAGAGTTCAGAGGGTCTCTTCACTTGTTTTTTCTGTGTGTCTGATGTTTGCCTCATGGGCTGCTTCAGTAAATAGGCTTTTAATGGTACTGGGAGCAAAAACCACCTGAGGTCCAGAAAGTCTAAAAGCCATCCTACTGCCACACATGGTGGTGTGTTGCCGCAAATATGTAATCGTAAGTGCATCACGTTCCTCTGTTTCCACTACAGTCTTCACTGGATAAAAGTGAGTGGGGTCACTTGACTCCCGCCTGTCAAAAGCAGATCTCTAAAATGTGATTCCAGGTTAAAACATCTCCTGAAGTGGCCTCACTTTAGAAGCTACGTAAATATTGAGTATCTCCAACTGGTATCAATGGGATACCTCTGTATAGAAGGTAGGTGAATCCAATGCCAGCCTTTGGCTGATGGTGGTCTCTTCAAGACAGGGCTGATGAAACCTCATGTCTCCAGAGACTCTGTCACATCTGTGCATGCCAAAGGTGCTTCCCCAGTGATATTCTCCAGTTGGACTCGATGATCCCTGTGTGTCCCTTCCAGCTCAGCACATTTTGTGATTCAGTGCTGAACAGAGTAATGTAAGGCTGTCTGGGTGCCATGCATTGGTTTCTGCAGAGAAGAGAGCTTTAGTGGCTCTAGGAGAGCCTCATCTCTGAGAGACTGTGCTGGCACCTGGGTGATGCTGACTTATTTACAATCAGCAACCACTCTGGACAAGGTGAGATATTTCTAATTTCTATACTTGCTTGCAAAGGAGCCTGTGTGCAACAGGCAGCATCAAGCTGCTGCTCGGAGTATTTCTGCAGGAGCAACAAGAAATGAAGGTATTGCACTCAGTATTGAACTGGCTGGTTAACAGGGAAGTTTATTGTACTTTTTAAAATTATTTCTAAGATGTCAGAGTTTTATATTTAAGTGAATGAGATATGACTGATGTTTCAGCTGATGTTACTTAGTATTGTGTTCAGTTTGTAGGCATAGGAGCATTTAAGTGAAGGCTCCAACCTAAAGTGGTCTCAGCGTGCTTGTCTAAACTGGCACATTTATATTGGGGAGGAGCCTGGGAATGAGGCAGTGCAGATGCCACCAGACAGAGACATTTCTGGCGTGAGTGGATGCCAAGCAGGTGATGCCCAAGCTGCATGGGAGGCAGCATGTGGTATTGCTTGGGTATTGTCTGTCCTGGGCCTGTTGCTGCAACTGATGAGCAGGTAAGTGTTGTTCCTGAGCTCTAAACCTCACAAATGCTTTCTGAATCAACAGCATAAACTGAAATGTGAAAATTAGGCTACACAATGTCAGAGTTGTTATTGGCAACTAGAAAGTGACACAGTAGCCTCTTTATTTTTCTTCTTGTGCACTTAGTTCTGCTTATATGCTGTGATGTTTGCCAAAATACTGCTCTGTTGCCTGACACCAATAAAACCAACAGCGTGATATGTCTCTCTATTTTCAAACTCAAGTTGTTTGATAGCATCTTGAAGTTAATTAATAAATATTATTGCCCTCTGAGGACAGATAGTAGGGTATTGACTAGGCATGCAAACCACTTAAAAATAAGATTAAATGAAGATCTAAGCTGGAGTCATTGTGGTTTCACCCCAGCTGGCAGCCAAGCCCCACACAGCCACTCACTCACACCCCCACCAGCAGGATCAGGGAGAGAATTTGAAGGATAAAAGATGGAAAACTCGTGGGCTGAGATAAAGACAGTTTAATAGGGAAAGCAAAAAGCTGCACACACAAGAAAAGAAAAATAAGGAATTAATTTACTGCTTCCCATGGGCGGGCAGGCAGGCAGTTCAGCCATCTCCAGGAGAGCAGAGCCCCACCACATGTAACTGTGACTTGGGACGACAAATGCCGTCACTCCAAATGTGATGCTTTCTCCTTCCTCCTTGCCCCCTCTTCCTTCTTTCCCCCACCTTTATATACTGACCATGATGTCATATGGTCTGGAACATCCCTTTGGTCAGTTGGGGTCACCTGTCCTGGCTGTGTCTCCTTCCAACCTCCCAGGCATTCCCAACTTCCTCACCAGCCTCACAAAAAGCAGAAAAGGCCTTGACTCTGTGTGAGCCCTGCTCAGCAATAACAAAAACATCCTATATTATCAACCCTGTGTTCAGCACAAATCCAAAACACAGCCCCATACCAACCACTGCGGAGAAAATTAACTCTCCCCCAGCCAAAACCAGCAGAGTCATGTAGAACACCCCAGAGGGGGGTAACAGAATTTGTGTTCATTTACCAAAACAAATGTGTCTTCCAGAGAAGGAGGTCTCATTCTATCATTTATATATCTCATTTATATTACATAAAAAGGAATCACCACATCCGAGGGCCTTCAGCATAACCGCAAGCTTCAAGCAATCCACAGCATCAAAAAACATTGAGAGGCCATTGGCCACTGCACCAGAAATTTTACGTTTGGCCAAGGGCATACTCACAGGACTAATGAGTATAGAGCAACATGGTTAGGAGACTGTCCTAATTCCCACTTGATTGGTGAGCAGCTTTCTTTTATAGGAGAGACTAAATATCTGTGAGGCTTGTGTTGTCTCGGTGGTAGTGAGGAATAAAAGACAAGGATGGATTATGAACTGGGATACTGTGTCAGAAGAAGACACCGATGTTTTAAAACATTGTATATTACAATATAAGCATTCATTTAGAGAGGTTATCCATCCTCTCTGATCTATCCCTGAAGAACAAGAACTCTTAAAATTCCAGCAATGTGGGATATTGCCTTGAGAAACATAATACGTCACCATGTTCTCTCTCTCCCACATCAAAGCTGCAGTTTCTGTATTTGATTCCTGTTATTGATTTAGATTTTTTAAACTCTTAAAATATCCTTTCTCCAGGCCAATACCAACCCTAATGGACTTTTTCTGCTCAGAGACGAGGCTAGAAACTGAAAGGTGCAAGTTAGTATCTAAACTTTTATTAGATCAGAGCTGTAGATAGTCACCCAAATGTCTGTAAAGTGCTGGAGAATCAAATTACAGCAGGTATTCAGGCCAGGGAAAGCTCAGCTGCCCTGGATATTATGAAGGAAAATCCTAAGACTGGAACATAATTGAACAGTCATTTTCTGAACAGTAAAATGATTTGATTGAGATGGTATCCTTTCCTGCCCTTTCTTGGAACACGCTCAATTACATTAGTGGGGGGTTTTGTGCCTAAATGGGATGGGTTTGGGTTGTAAAATGTGATTATTCACACTGTTCATAATAATGTGAGGAATATAAAACTGTATAGTCCTTAAAGCTGATCAGCTTATCACTGTCCAACACAAAGGACTCAGAAATCAGATATCCAAACAAGCCAAATGTGTTAAAGCGGTGACCAGGGATGCTCTGGGAACAGGAGCGTCTGGACTAATCTTTGCAAACATGAGATATGGTCCCGGTTCTAGTAAAGTACATCAGGCAGGAAAACCAGTGTTCCTTGCTCCTTTGTCTCCCTGTTTTCATCTGCTTCTCGTTTCCTAGGAGAGCTGCATCTTCTTCTCCAGTGTCTACTTCAACTACGTCCTCCCTCCAGCTAATATTTACCCCATCCCTCCCCTTCCTTTTCCACTGGCTGCCACTTCTGTTCCCTTAATAGCGGTTTCAGGGCTCATGCTGTCACTTGAGGGTCCCTCAGATGCCACACAGGTCAGTATTCACACTGCTTTTGAATAAAATGTTGGTTTTTTCAGCTTCCCCCACACGGATGCGAGTGAAGGCAGGAAGCAGCAGGGAGAGCAGCAGAGCACTGCAAGGCAGCACTCACATTGTGGACCCCAAAATCACTACTCTTATTAGGAAGGAAATAGGGTTCTGGTGACACCAAACAATGTGCAGGGTATGCAAGGGGCCTAGATGGAAAGTCACTCCCATGTCCCAGTCCCATCACCTTTCATGCCTCCCACAAGTCTCCAAAGGAAAATGTTTTGCCTTTTACTTTCTGAAGGTTTGGGCTGGGGTTTAGGGAGACAAGAGCAACAGTTTTATAAATAAGGGCTGAAATAAATTACACTTGAATTAAATGAAAGCTATGTAAATATTCCAAATACTATGACAAGAAAATCTAGAATAGGTTATTATTTGTATATAAAATAAAGCCTGTTAGGTCAACATTGCTTTTGATGGTAGAATGAAAACAAAGTTAAGAACCTGGTGGATTCACACTTTTTTCTTGTTTTCCCTACTCCTGTTTTACTGTTTTCCCTACTCCTGTTTAACTACCAGTAAAACTACTCCACCCAGCCTCATCGTTTCTGCTGATGTATTTAACTCAGAGGCAAAGAGCTAAGAAGTCTCCATCAGCTGAAAATAACACAGATAAGAGTGTTCAGCTGCAAATTTCAAATCACCATCTGAATATTATCTAATTTCCCACTGAAGATAAGAATGTTTCAGGTTTACAGTTTCACAGAATGGTAAATGTCCTGAACTAGTTCTCAGGAAGTTCCAAAGGAAACAATACATATGCTCTGTACTGAAATAGTTTAAAGCAAAAAGCCAAAAAAAAAAAAAAAAAAAGGAAAAATCAGCCTTGTTTTCTCTATTGCTTCACAGTGGATCAATCAGACAGCAATTCCTAGGAATATCAAAATATGTACAGTATATCTTAGAGTGGCAGAGAAAATAAACTGCTATAGGCACTAAGGAGATGCAAAACAAAAAAATTATCTGGGTTATATCCTTAAAAAATATCTCCAACATTCTTTTCCTAGAGAGCAAAGTAATTTTCTTAAGTGTGTATTATTCTGACTAGTAATCAGAAAATGACTGAACTCTGGACGACAGCCTAATTTTTGTTCTGCTTCATATTTTCTGTCCAGGGTAACAGGGAACACGACTGGTGTCACTAGAATCTGTGTTTTTATAAAACATCCAGACCTGTATTTCTGCTGTTATGACTGAGAATTTAAACCAGCACTTTCAAATGTGCATGGGCCAAGCACAAATGCTACAATTTACAGGACAAATACTGTCTTTTCAGTGCATGAAAAGGCTAAGCAGTTTTTTTTAATTTGAAATAAACTTTAAGGGCACTTCAAACATCTTGAGTTGAATGTGTATCAAATTTTCACATCACTTTAAAAAATCATACCAATTATCACACCAATATGCAAATCTTGTAATTGTTTTGATTAAGAAACTGGATGGTTTGGGGTTTTTTGAGATACTGCCTTCTATTGAAAGAATATAATAAAGGAGACCAAGATTAAGTTTCATCTGATATCTCTTTTGAATATTCACATTTTGGAACTCACAATGAGACAGCTGCTCTCAGGTAATCATACACATTTTCTTACTGACTCCTTAAAACATTGGTCTCTGAAAGTGCAAGTGTTGATTAGATCAGACAAACGTTCTGGTGGTGGGCACCCTAGCTGAGGAGTCTTGGTATTTTAACAGCTAGATTTATTTTCTCATCCAAATTCAAATTAATAAAAAAAAAAAAATCTGAGGAGGATCAAACCCCAGTGCATAACCAGGAGTTTTGGTGGGAGGTGGCAGGTTTTACATTTACAAGTTTGCTTTACCTGCTGCAATACCAGATAAACTGGCTGTGCTGCATTGCAGGAGCCAACCAGCCAGTGCCCAGCAGATGTGATAGCAGAAACCTGCCTTTCACATCTAGGTTGTAATTTGATTTCGACCTGTGTTGATCATGAAAGCTAGTCTCTGTAAAAGATGTTGATGACATCAATTATCAGTACATAGGATTTCATATCACCAAGAAATAGCTACAGTTATTAATGATTTATCTTTCATCTTGGTGGATTAAGTAGAGAAACCACGTGAAGGAGTAGGAAATTCCATTTATCACTAGGTGTGGATTCCCCCAGTCAAAAAGGAAGTATAGTATGAACAGTAGATTTCTGTCTCCTTCCTAGACAACAATCTTTTAAAATAGTTCTTAGGTGTTTTTTTTTTTAATCTCGTGCACTTCAGGTGGTAACTCTGCTGTGTTTCCAGCACTGGACATTACTTCTCAGGGTTTAGAACTGCAGCTCTTCACTGGTACATCAAATGTGATACGAAAGTCTAGCAGAATTCTAAGTGAATGAAAATCTTCTGGAAACAATCAGAACCTCAGAAGAAAGAGACCCAACACTACTAAAAGCAATAGGAAAGGTATTACAAGTTACAGATTGATAGTAGTCTACTAATTCCACTGCCAGCGTTATGCCCTGGACATAAATTGCTTGGGGAATAAAACAGGGCTCTGACTACGTTCTGTACATTGAGACTAAATTATCCCTTGGTATAAATTTCATGGAAATGAATGGACTTACTCTGTTAGTTAACCTGTATTACTCTGTTGGCTTTTCCACAACAGGCTGTGTGCTGGGAGAACCATCTCCTGTTACCTCTGCTGCCTTTTTCTTCCGAGATCAGAGAGATTTGTCTCAGTGTTCAGTCCTCAGCATGGCTGTCATTTTCCAGAGTTTGTGTGCAGTTTTTCACTACCATTACACATTCCCGCCACATAGCAGGAATTGCTGATAATTATCCTCTTCATTAATGTGGCTATTAGAGAGAAATTTCTAAACTTGGCCAACTGCTTAGTCTGTACATTTGATTCTTATGTACTCGTGTAGCCTTTCTGTTGACTGCACTGCAGGGCTCCAGCCACAGGAAACCCCAGGCTCCTCTCTTAGCAAGTGTAGCATGTAAAAAAAATCAATTAAAATCCATTGAAATATTAAACTGAAGTTGCATTTATTTACCAGTTGCAACACTGCCGGTATTGAACTGCATTTGAAATGCTTTTTTACAGCAATGGCCCGAGTGTGAAAGGTGAAACACAAACCTCAGTTCTCTCACCAGGATTATTACGTTAAGAGGTTGTGTGGTTACACGTTCACAGCTGAAGTGAAACAAAGATAAGGATCTTGCACTTGCAGGTTTCAACCTAGTGTTTTTTAGCTGGCTACCACAAAATATATCAGGCTGTGTTAGAACAGCCTTTCTCTGAAGTCCTGCTGCTGTTCTGGCACATCAGCTTTTCTCTGCAATGCACTAAAATACTGTTGCCATTTTAAAATTTATAATAAAGACCTTTTCAGCAAGAAAGCAGCTTAAACCACCTGATTTAGCAGGTGTTTTATGTGTGTAAGCAGCATTTCAATGGGTGTGGCATGCAGGGATGAGACACAGGTCAAGGTTTTACTTTAGATGGGAACACACGGCCACTTTGGGGAAAGATGGCCCTGGACACAAGGTGGGGAGCAGCTTCGGGGGACAGCAGTGGCTGCTGGCTCCAGCTCCTCGTCGCCTCCGAGCTGGAGGGAGCGGCATTTTCCAATGCACCACTTTGGTGCCTGTGTCATTCCCCCCAGAGGAGTGAAGGCGACGGCAGATGCTGCTGTGTGCGCCCACCTCCGATCCCGGGTCAGCCAGACGTCCTGCCATGCACACCCAGGGAAGACGAGATGGACACTCAGCAGCCAGGATCTGCTCCCAGAGCTCCCGATGGGACAAATCCAGCCAGAGGATGGGACAGCGGTGTTCCCCAGGATTAAGGGGTCCCCATGTCTGCTGAGCCAGACCCGACCCTTCCCTAGCTTGGAGCACCTTGCGTAAACAGAGCACCAACCTGGGCAGCCCAAGGCCTAAGTGCTGTCAGTGGGAAAAACACGGATGTTTTATCGATCCCACCGATTCATTATTTTAGTTACCACTAGAGTTACAGCCAGCAGGTTAACATGGGAATTTTGGAAGCGTCTGTCGCTGCCGCACGGTTCGTGTTTGTGAGGATTCACCCCAAAGCCGCAGCGCTGCTATTTGATGAGGGATGCCCGGCATCCCATTCGTTTCTCGTTTGAATTCCGCCGGCACCGCGGTCCCGTGTTCACCCCGGGTTTCCCCGCTGCCGGGAAGGACCCACAGACCCCCCGGCAGTGGTGTTCCACCCGATCCCACGGACGGGTGCGCGCGGGGCTCCTCCTGCCCCGGTGCTCGCGGTTCCCGGTTCCCGGTTCCCGCTCCCGGGACCGGCGCGGCGGGGGAGGCGCCACCACTGCGTTCCCGTGCCGCCAGGGGGCGCTGCTGCTGCGGCGGGCGGGGCCGCGGCGGAGGGGGCGGGGCCCGAGCCCACGTCCGAGTTCCCAGGGCGACGGGGCGGTCGCGCCGTGACGTCACGGTGCTTCCCGGTGACGTCAGGCGGGCCCATGCGCCGTGGCCGCGGCGGTTGTGTGTGACGTCACGGGGCCGGTGGTGACGCGCCGGCGGCGCTGGGAGCGGGCCGGGACCGCGCTTGCCGCCCGCCCCTCGCACTACGGGTCGCGGCTGGGGCCGCCCCGGTGGCGGGG
>VWZT01000404.1:662975-677851 GCA_013397055.1 Pachycephala philippinensis
AGAGAAGCCCGGCTCGGTGCCCCTGCGGCCGCGGGTGCCGTGTGCGGCGAAGGTTTTATGTGGGGGTTTGCCATCGTTTCCCCCGATGGTTTTGAAAGACTCGAAATGCATTTTAAAACAAGGTTGGGTTCGGTTCGCTTTGTGGACGTGCCTTTTGTGGACGTTTCGGCACAAAGCGTCTTAGGAAATGTTAACGGACAGGGCACCGTGGAGGCAGTGAGGATGTCAGGCCTCTGGTTGGTGTCTTTCTGACATACTTCCTGTGTTTTTGGGGCTTATTACTTAACTTCCCAATCCCACGGGGAGCGAGCGGTACTACCTCTTTTGCTGGGGTTGAAGCGTGAGTTGCGAACGCTTCTGAAATGTTTTCGGAAGGGGGAATAAACTGTGCGGTAACAACACAAGGTGCTTCGCAGATTCAGGCAGTGTAGGCATCCAAGGCAGACCAAACTGCCAGATGCCATGCCTCGAGTCTGTTCTGGAGGTAAATACAGATGCCAGAAGCTCTGCTGTTTTGTTCTCCACGTTACTCGCTGGAGAGTGTTTCAGCTCGGCTTTCCCTGGTGTGTCTGTGCAGTTGGTACGCGACCTCTCATCTCTGAGCAGCCCTGTGAGGAGCCCAGCCCACCTGGTAACCTCTCCTTTTGACTGCGGGGAGAGCCTCCAGCAGGGAAAATGAGCTGGCTTGGATCAGCCACTCTCAGAGGGGTCCAGTCTGATTCCCAACTCCCCAAAGACTGAGGTTTTATCTATTTTATTTATTAATAGCATACTGGATTATAGTGGAATTAGTGAGTTGAGAAGTTTGAGAAGTGCTAGAGCTCATGCTGGGTAGATGGCCAGAAAGGAAAAATAGGGAAAGGGTCCATCCCTATGGGTGTTTGCAAGATGTGAGGTTGATTCCCTCATCTTAAGGAGTTCCTGACTTACTTGCTGAAGGCAGGCAAAACTCGGCAGTACACATCTATTTTACACCTACCCAGCATGGTGATTAAATGCCTTGAGTAATGCCAGTCCAGTCTGAACTTTCCTGAGTAAGGAGGAACTCTCAGCTGGTTGAGAAACCTAAACACCTGAAGAGTGGGGTTTAACAAACGCACGCTTTTAGCAGCAAAGTGAGGTTAAAAAGCTTCTGAATTTCTCAGTTATTTCTGCCATTAAAAAAAAAATCTATGGAATTAATCCAATAATTGGTTTATATTGTGGCCCTCGAAACAGTAACATCAATACAGCTGAGCTGCTTAGTTAAACTGAAGTATAAGAGCGGGAAACACAGTTGCAGGGGGCAAGAATTTTGTAAAAAATAAGTTGTCATACTGAAGGGGGTGTTTGTGAAACTGCACTAAGTCACTTGAACTTCAAAAATGTTTTAGACTATGTCAGTCATAAGATTTGATTCCAATTGGTAAATTACTTAGTGTGGCTGCTTCTGCTCTCATCCTGAATATCTCCCCTGGATGAGGCAGAGATAAGCGGTCCACCGGCCAAGCAGAAAGGTTGATATGTTGTCGGTATGGGTGGAAGTATTTAGGAGATGTGTGGGGGATAGTCTTGTATTATTTAAAAGCAAACTTCTTATATGTTGGAAAAACTGAAACACACAGGTCTCAAGTCAGAGCTGGTTGTAGAGTTTTTATTTTCTGATGTGGTTTTGTTCTGTAGTTAGCTAGTTCTTCCTCAAGTTGTAGGTAATTAAGTTTTGTTTACTGTGTAAGTACACCTATTACTTCACCTAAATCTGTACCTTAATAAAGTTCAAGCCCAAAAAATTGCTGACACAGTTAAAATGGAAACTGTCCTTAATACTAAAACAAGCCAACCTGAAGTGTAATGCAAGTTCAAAGTGACATAAGTCGGAAAAATACCGAAGTGCTTGTAACTGACTCATGGCTGTAATGTAAGTACATGTTCCAGTGTTTTGTTTCATTGCTTCAAGACAAGGGAAACCTAGGCTTTAAAAGTAACCTTGCTATGGAAGCCTGTCAAGGAGCATGACCTTACTTATTTAAGGCAATACCTGAAAAGGTTTCAGTCCCTATAGTCTTCAGGGAAATGCAGTCCTGATTTCCTGAAGGCAAACCTTCAGTCCTGCACTCAGTTTCTGCTTTGGAAGGGGGAACAGTCCAGAAGAATTTCTGACAGATGTTGAAGTCATCTTACACACGCTTGTGTATTAGAGCCCTCTGGTAAAGGAGATGTTCTGTATTGAGATTGTAGTCGAGTGCTCTGTTAGTTACAGCTACATTACTGTCCCTTATGAATTCTCAAGGGTTGGGGCTTTGAAAAACAAATTTAAACCATATTGTTCAGTTCATGACCAGTTCTTAATCTAATAGTGAATTTATGTCTTTAAAAGTTGCTTTGGTAGCCTCAGTGCCCTTACTAAAAATCTTCTAATAGTGAGTATTATAACTTTTCTAATAAATAGTATAATAATTGCTAAACCTTTTTTCCCCCTATATTAAAATTCAGAGTTGGTAAGGGTAGTTGCCCGTGCAGTCATAGAGAAGATTTAGGAAATGGGTACTTACTGGAGACAGAAGGATTTGGAAAGGATTGGGCAAGTGCATTTAGCAGAAATTTTTTCCTCTTCCACTCACTGTTTGGTTGCTGGTGCTGGGAGGCCTTGGATGCAAGCTGGCGTCCGCAGGCACAGAGGTTGGCTTCTTCCCCAGCGTGAATTCTCGGGACAAGAGATTGTTTGGATGGAAGGTTTTCAGAGCATTACAGGGTTGTTGATATAGTAAGGAGTGTGTGACAGCTGGGAGGAAAGGTTCTGCTCTTGTTGCTACAGATTATTTACACCAATATTAAATAATTCAAATGGGATTTTCTGTACTCAGAGCTTTGTGCCCTAAACTGCTCTTTGTAAGACAAAAATTACTTTGAAGGCTGTGAAGTGAGGGCCTGAGCTGCTGGATGGTCGTTTTCTAGGCAGCAGTGCTGGAATTTATCCTGCATGAATATTAGTTATAAATTTAGAAACCTTAATCCTATGAAACAGACTTAAGAGTAAAATGGAGAATGGATGAAAAGATATATAAAATGAAGATAGAATGAAAAGGCACCTCTAACCTTACAATATGAAGTAAGTGATGGGTTCTCATATGGCAGTGTAGGTACATGAAGTAAAAGTGGGGTTGATTTTGTTGCAGTAATGTTTAGGGAACCTCTGTTCCTGGGTATTAGAACAACTTTCCTTTAGAGTGTCTATTTCTCTAAAGAGTTTACAATTAAACATGCTACTTATTTGGAAACTTGAAACCATATGAGTGGTTTTTTACTTCATTGCCTTTGTAGTTTTGGGAATACATTTTACGTTCAATCTCAATTATGTTTCCTTGCATTTGTATTTAGTCATTGAGCTAACTTCATAGTCTGTGAATGACATCCTATTTAATTGTGAGGACAAGTTGAAGTGGAGTGGGATGTGAAGCATCTTGTAGCTAATATTCTGCGGTAGTATATCTCAGAAGATAAGTGAAATAATTGTTTCTTTTACATAGCATGGGAAAGGCTGTTGCTGAATACTATGTCTGACTTTGGGTCACAGCATCAAGAAATGCAAGGTCTAGCTGAGGGGAGTCTAGAGCAGAATACTAGCAGTGATGTCAGGTCTGGAAGGTCAGAACTTTGAAGAAAGACTCAATAAAATCTGAAGTTGTTTTAAAAAGAAATGAGAATTGTCAAATCTGATGCAAAGAAGAATGCAAATAACTCGTTTGCCAGGCTTGTGGTGATTAGTGGCAGAAGTAGTGAGTTTAAGTGGTAGCAGAGGAGATGGTTCCATGTTACTATGAGATGTTTTTCTTTATGGCTAGGAATAGTGAAGCATGAAAATAGACTTTCTGAATTTATCTGTAAACTGTTCATTAATAGACTGCCACCTCAATGGGCAAATATATGTCAGGAGTGATGGGGAAAAGTTGATCCAGGTGTAAAAAAGACAAAGACTTTGGTAACCTCTCATCTTTTTTTCCATAGTTTTTTTATGATTTATTTCTAGCAAGGTGGATTGAACATTAGAACACAACCTTGAAATACTTAGGTTTAGTGAGGATAGTAGAGATTTCTGCTTATGATGTTTTTCCCAGAAGGGAATAGGATTAACATCTCAGTCCTGTGGTAGCTTGTTTGATTACACAAAACTTGCTTAATAGAGTGGTGGCTCCTTCTGGAAAGCTGTGATGTCTTGGGAGGCTTGTTTCTTATCTGTGTAGATATCTACAAACTGGTTGGGAACAAAATGTTTAGTACTGTTGGTTTGTTTTTTTTCTGATTTATAGTCTTGCTTCTTAATTCCCATTTGTATTTTTGTTGTAGTTGTTAAACTCAAAGATCTCTTATTTTTAAAGCTAATCCAATAATACCCTTCTTGACACTTGTTTAGCCAGGAATGGCAACTCTCTTATTATATGAAGTTAAAAACACTGTAGACGAAATGAGATTTGGTTTTTGGTTGTGTTTTTTGTTTGGTTGGGGTTTTTTTAATGCAGATATCTTTTGATGGCAGCTGTCTTTTAACACAAACTGATAACCCGCCAAGTAGTCCTTAAGGCTGCAATGCTCCATTTTGTAACAAATCTGTAGTTCAGTTTAGTTGTTATATCTGTAGAAAAATTTGACTGCATGAAATATTTTGGAGGGAATTTGATTTAGAAAGAAATCTAATTTTATTTGTACTTACAAGGGAAACAAAAGAAGGTTTTGATTGATTGATCATTAAATTGCTAATTCTCTTCCAGTCCAGCCTTCCAAGGAAGCTGTTTCAGGTTTAATGGAGGGGATTTTTTTGAAACATAGTTTTGGCCAAGTGTAAGTTTTATTTTCAGTTGGAACCACTCACTTCTGAAAGGTGGTGAAATGTACAATGTGTCAGAAATGCCCTGTCATAATTGTAGTCCCTATGGTCGCTGCTGCTCCCTGTCCCTGCAGTTAGAGCCAAGTCAATCAGACGGTGCTCTGACACCCAGAGCTGGAGGTTCTGCCCTTTCCTGTGCCCATGTCACACCTCTCAGCCAGATCTGCTCCCTTGTGCCCACTTGGTACCATGTAGGTCCTGTCCTGAATTGACTCCACTCGCTGGTACTGAAGAAAATCAGCATTGCTTTTGCTGGATTAGTTTTCTGCAAACTCACTGAATGGAATCTCCTCTACGTGAGGTGCACCCAGTGAGTTCCAAAATGTGTGTGAGGTCTGAGACTAAAGGAATGTGGTTGGGGGAATAGTGGTAGTATGGTGTGTGTGTCCCCCCTTTTCTGTTTCATTTTTGTAAATCATCTTTGTCCCATAAAGTTGCATTGGGGGCTTAATTTTTTGTCTTGAATGAGAGGTTGTGCTCAGATGAGACTTCCTTAGCTGGACTTGCCAGGTTTAGGTCCTGACACCTTAGACTTTATGGTCTTGAGCTTCTCCTGCCAGGTTGTAACAATCTTCCTTGGTCTCTCTGGAGCCCTTCTGAGCGTGCCTTTTACAGAAATAGGATTGCATGCCACAGCTTTGCCAGTGTGCCAGGGATGTGAAGGTGTCTGTGAGCTTCTTGTGTAGCAAGTGTACGTTTCCAACAGCCTTGACCACGTGAGAGTTCTGGGTACAGTATTTTGTTTTGTGAGGTGTGAGATGCTTTTCATCATTTTCAACCATTCACACATCTGTGTGTGAACACAGCTACGTTCTCATAGCTAGTGCAGGATACAGAAGTCAGCATGCAATGTATGTGTTCCTTTGCTTCAGCTTTTTTATTCCAGTTGCTCTTGAGCTTTTTGGGCGTACAATGGAATCCTTCTAATCTTCCCTCCTGTGCACAGCTTCTTTCCAAAACGATGAAACATGTATTCATTCAACTGATTCTCTCTTCTGTGGTCAATGCTAAAGAAGGCTGGTTGATGCAGAATTGCATGCCTTTTCTTCTTTTTCTTCTCCTGCTTAAGCCCCTTGCTGCAAGCGTTTGGCTTGTTACTCCACCTTTTTAGCATTTGCGACTTTTGGAGGAGCAGCAGCAGTGAGTTTCTTAATTCTGTTTGTGATGATGTTTTTTGAATGTGGACCCTAGCAAAACAGAGTAAAAGAGGCAAAAGTCTAATTTGTAACCTTTCTCTTTGACTGCAGGTGCTGTCAGTTCAGGCAGGAGTTTTGAGGGAGCAGTGCTGCCAGTTATCCCACCATGACACTCCCCAACCAACATGAGCATTTAAGATCAGAAAACAGAAACTCCCTTCAAAATGGAGCTTGTTGTGCAGTGCCTAATATAGTGCTCAGTATCAAATGAATTTTCCACACTATCTGTATTAAATTCAGGAGATCATATGAGTGTGTTTGAGCACTGAAAGGCACTTTTGTTTTTCTAAGGTTCTGATCGAGTGAAATGTTTTTGTGGGTTCTCCCAGTATACCTGCACGAAGCGTAGCATGAAGGGACAATTCAATGTCTACACGAAACATATCAACTTTGTTTAAAAGCTTTCTTCTGGGAGACAAGCAAAAAAGGCTGGTAATGAACGATTGAACTTAGTTTAAAAATGTGTTGCATAACTAAGTGGGTAGGAAATTTTTTTTTGGCCCTAGCAAGGAGGATACCAGCTCTAATATCTTGATCTGTTACATGGCGAGGCCTCTTAAACAGTATCATTATTAGTAAAGCTGTTGTTAAATGCACTGGTAAGTAGTAAATACTTTCCAAATGCAGTTACATTGTGTTCAGGCAACATTTTCTGACACTTAGAGCACAGGCACGGTAATTTTTTTCTCCCCTTTATCTCAGATAAAGGGTTTGTTTTGAAGGTAGACATTACTGGAGTCTGAATAGTGTGTCCAGGGTTTTTTTTCTCTCTAGTACAAGTTATTCACTAATGGTGTTTGAAAAGCACTATAAAATCAACCTGAAATAAAATACATCATTGTGACTAAGAAATTGGTGGTATCTAGATGTTTGGAACTGGATGGTTGTACATTTGTCACCATCCCTGGATGTGTTTAAAAAAAGATTAGATGTGGCACTCGGTGCCATGGTTTAGTTGAGGTGTTAGGGCATGGGTTGGACTCGATGATCTTGTAGGTCTCTTCCAACCTGGTGATTCTGTGATTCTGTGATATTGGTGCCTCAATCTTTGATCTGGTTTTGAAAATTTATTCGTTAAACTTAATAGGTCAATTATTCTCTATAATAGGTTTAAGTAATTTAAATACAAGTCTTTAGTATCATCCGAAGTAGCTTTCAGAAAAGATTTCTTTAAGCATTCTATAATTCTGCTAGAATACAGTTTGTACCGTCTCTTGTGACATTTTTAAGCCTATGTAAATCATTGAAAATTGATGTAACTTTTTTCCAGATTTTAGGTTAGTTAGTGAAATTTTTTTTTTACTCTCCTAATTCTACAATGGGTGGCAAGGAGCCAATTCTGCCTTTTAAATTATTTCATTTTCCAAGGTGGTACTGGGGTTGCTAAGGCAGGGTGTTCTGCTGAGTAGAACATAGAATGCCGTTTAGGAGAATGTGGTTTCTGTGGCGGTTCCTATTTGACTGTTTCTTTTGACTAGAAGCATATTACTTGTGTTTTAAAAATAAAAAGATAAAAACAAGTACATTTGTTCTATTTCAGCTTTTGAGATCTGTTTGTGATAAAAATAGGATACCTTAATTTCTTTATTGGATCACAGATATTTCTAAACAAGCAGAATATATTTGTACTCGACCAAAAATTCCAGCTGTCTTTTACATTTTCTAATCAGTTGGTTGGAAACTATGCACAGTAGTTACTATGTAGTAACAGTTTAGTGGTGGAATATTGCGAAGCGTATAACATGTGATTTTACGGATTGATAATATGAACTTTTAAATAGGTGCTGATTATCTTTTCTGGATAGTCTAATTAATTGTGTACTCTGGCAAGGAAAGAGAAGAAATAAGTTCTGTAGTTCAGCTGAAACTGAGTTTGTTTGTTTTGTCGTTTTAATTAATGTGACCCAAGCTGTGGGAGAGCTCTGCTGGACGAGCATTTGCTTCTTATAGGCAATTATTGTAAATAGCTGGCTGGCTGCTTGCTTTCCATCACGAATGTGACTTGTGTTCAGCTTAAGGTGTGCAGAGAAATAGTCTGGTGTATTCATGATAATCTTTTTTAAATGTCACCGATGCATGGATTTAGTGTTATTGAGATTCTGTGGTAGTTACCTGGCTAAAGCAAAATTGCCTTCTTAAATGGGTTAGAAAATCTGGATAGTTTATTTCCTCTTTTTTTTTTTTNCCTGTTACTGTCTTGGGAGAAGTTGTTGAATTCATGAATGTAAATACAGTGAATTGTTCCCGAACTCAGTCTGTGCGTGATCCTCGTGACTACTGAATTAGTATCAAAGTGAATAAGAGGGACTAGTAGTACTGCAACACAAAAGCCATGACAAATATGGAATTAAAGATTTAGCTGTGCAACTGGTGGTTAATGATTTAAATGAAGGATACAGGCAGCTCTTATTTTTCCACACATTGCTGTTCTACTGTGGTAGAGAACATTTGTTAACTTTCCTTTTTATAGTGCTTGGAGGCAAATTCTACTTAGCAGCAAGCAGCAAAGATGGCAGGTGATGGAAAAAGTAGGAGAATGAAAGGGAATTGAAACCTAAACAGGACGGCTGCTGCTTCATGGTAGCCTGAATCCATCTAACTGTGAGCTATAGAGAGGAAAGGTGACTTTTTTTTACCAGCTGAGGTGATCACTGGGTCCTTTGCCAAGCTGTTTTAAGCACAGTAGACTGGCAGAAAGCTAACCTTGACAAAGAGAACAATTTTTTACTTGTTTAGCATACTGAAATGGTTCAGCCAAAGGTTTATGTTATGGAGAAAGAGTAAGGAAGAGAGCAGGGGTAAATAGCCAAGGACAATATGATGATTGCACCCACCATCTCAGCTGGTGTGAGCTGCAAATCAGTCAGTGCCTAAGGCTCTTGGTGGCTTCATTCCCACAGAGAAACTGCTTGGTTATGTTACAAGGATAGACTTCACTGAGCTTTATCCTTTACAATTTTTGAATTTATTTTAAAATATGTTTTTAAACACTTGTAAGGAGCATTTGAAGTCTGAATTCCTATGTTAAAGAGGAGGCAACTTAACGGGCAAAGGCCTGACAGACTGAGAGGCTGTTTATGCTGCTTTAAGAGTAGAGCTGAATGATGAGCAATTGAGTTTGAGTTTGTGAAAGCAAAAGACATAGATTACTCTCAGTTGCAACTGATGGTTTGCAAAGAAATGAGTTTCTGCTGCGAACTCTTCAACGATGGTACTTTGATACTTGAGTCGGATACTTAGTCGGATGCTTCCTAGTTTTTTGGAGAAGGGTGGAAGTTGTTGGGCATTTGGTTTATGGTGGGATGGTTTTGTTCAACAGGAGCAGTGTCAGATGCAGCTGGAACCTGCACTGCTAGTTACAAGTTAGTCGTTCCTTCCTAAAAATTGTTACCTGTTAAACAGAAAATAGATTTTCATCTTAAAACCTTTTTAATATTTAATTAACTGCTGTGCTTACAGCAGATGCTCACTGATCACATTACTGTATTAATTGACCTAGTTATGATCCTGGTTGTCAGACAGGATGGCACTGAAAATGTACCTCTTCTTGAGGATTTTCCTTCCGAAATGTAGTCTTGTACATCTTCCCTAAGGCCATTCGTCATGAGTCTAGAAAGATACCTTCGTAGGCTTTTGTGGAAAAAGAGATAAGGGATCCTTTTTCTCTTGGCTACAGTTACTCCTGTAGATATTGTTGTTTGTAACTTATTTACTAGTCTGTGGTTGTAAATTTTACTGACTATTTTGAACTGCGTACATACAGACTTTGACAGTGTTCCATTGTTGGCTGTCTCAGACATTGTAAAGGACCTATAAATAAAAATGATTAAAACGATTGACTGAGATTAATAAAAAGTTGGGAAATACAAACTAGGGAAGGCAAGCTTGATGTTGACCTTCATGTCACTTGTGTAAACTCTCATGTGAAAGCCATTGCAAGCTGGTTTTCCAATTCAGCGAAGTTTTTCAGCTGTTGTTTTCAAGTGTTGTCACACTTGTTTAATAAAAACTTCAACTGCACTGTTGAAAATGTGGTAAGCATGAAGAGCCAGGAGAGTAGGAAAAGTGGAAAAATTAACACAGTGGATGTGCAACTTGCAAGAAGCTTCCACAGAGAGATGGAGAGGAGCTTTAGCCTGGAATATTGGAAGAAGGAAAGGACTCTCCATCCCACCGTCTGTGCTTGTTCCAGCACATGCCTGCAGAAAATGAGAAGCAAGCTTAGTAAGAGTTAAGAGGACAGGGACCAGGATGAGTGAGGGGGGAAAGTACCTGAAGGAGGTACCAAAGTGCAAGACAGAGGCAACAGTGGTTGTCAGCATAGAAACTCAAACCCACATAATCTGCATTTTGTCATGCAAATGGTTTGGGGGGGTGCTCTGTTGTTAACCCCATTCCTATGTCCTCTTGCCTGTCTTTCACCCAAGCATCTCACTTTCAAGTTAGTTGATATATTAGTCCAGCTAAGGACAATCTCATATATGACAGCTTTCTTACATGTTTTCTGACAAAGTGGCTCCTTGCTCAGTGGACCAAGCAATTGAATTGATTGTGTAAGAAAGAAGCCTGAAAGGACTGATTGGAATAGTATTGGATAGGTATTGATGATTTTGTCCTCCTTATGAAGCAGTTTCCAGATGAAATGCTTAATTTTTTAACTTGTTTATTCTTTAATTACATTTTTACTTCTATCAGAGTTTTTTCTGTCGTCACTAAGCGTGGTAATCCAAATGCAGGACATACTGTTCCTGGACAAATAATGGCTCTTTCTCTTACAGAATATATTTGAACTTTCAGTGTCTTCTACCAAATATGAATCATAGCTTAGAGTTGGGATGCGCTGCAAGATTTGAGTAGGGATGCCAGGTGCAGAAAGTATGAAAGATAAGTTTGCTTTGTGATGTCTCAGGCACTGCACATTTTGACAAGCAGCAAAGGATGCGAAAATAACTTTGTGGCTTAACCTTACATGTAACCGAGATTATTGTCCAAAGGCTTCTTGAGCTCTCTCAGGCTTGGTGCTGTGACCACTTCCCTGGGGGGTGCTGGACCAGGCTCCTGGTGTGACTCCTGGGGATGGTCCTATGCAGGGCTGGGAGTTGGACTCAATGATCCTTGTGGGTACCTTCCAACTCAATATATTGTGATGTGTGCAGCCACAGTCTTCCCTGAATAGAATGGATTTAGGCTGCTACTGTATCTGACTTGCCTCTGGCTTGAAATAGGTCATCATCTTTATTGCATTGTAAGGGAGTGCTTATTTGCAAAATTAATGCACAATTATCCACAATAGGCAGATTCAAGTTGATATATTCCAGTATATCTGGAGTATTTCCAGTTGTGTGGCTGCCTGTGTCTATGTTAGCCTGCGTCAGCTTCCTTGTGTCAGCAGCACTAAAAGGAGAACCAAATCTAATCTCTTGTGATAGAGAATAACCTTAACCTAATGCTACAAGATAGGCCAGAAACATTTATTTGATGCTTTTTTTGGAAAAATGATGTGGTTATCCAAGCTGTAAAGGATTCATTACTTTTTCATGGAACTACAGTTTAAACAGTGTCTCAAATCCCCATTCCATTTCCTATGGAAAGGGACCAGGCTCACATGCGGGCAGTACTGGATGCTCTGCAGGTTTACTTCGAAATCCATTAAGATTTCCAGCAACTGTCTCTGAAGCTGGCATCAATTTTGTATTTCTGTAAGATACTTGACAGTTGTGGTTTTACAGTTTCCTACAGGTGTGGGTTTCATAAATATAGTGGAGTGCTCATAAGAATAAGAAAAAAATAGGTCTGTTCTTTCTTAATAACTTTCAGGCAGTTTTCTTTTACTTCTAAAAAAGTGTGAATAAAGAGTAGATAAAGGGATTGCTGTAATCTTTAAAAACTTGGGTTTATTCTGTGGTGTAGGAACAAGCTCTTTGGTCCGGAACGGATTGATAAAAGGATTCCATATGCCATGTTTTTGGTGTCTCTGTTGTTAGGCAGTTCTTTGCTGCTGTCTTGGAATGTATGTGCTTATGGGCAATGAGACCCTTGCTAGGCCATTTTTGCACAATTGGATTTTATTTGGACAGTTTAAAGCAAGCTGTGTATCTGTGAGAGCTGCTGAACTCCAGAGGTGTAATTCTGAAGAACTTAGTGTTTCAGGGTGTTTTCCACAGCGAAGATGGGGCTCTATCTTGACTCAAGTTCTGCAAGGCTGGGCTGTGCTCGTGACACAAACTAAGCTGAGTTGTCTGAACAAGCAAGTCTGCAAGGAGGAAAGATGGGCTGAAGTTGCTGGCTCTGCTGGCTGTGAAAATGCCACAGGGATGTTGGAGTTTTCATGAAGAAAAAGCTGTGGGTGCTGTGGTGGGCAGCAGCAGACTTTTCTGAGTCACGTGAGGTCACTTGTTCTGGCTTCCAGTTTGGAAAAGACTCGAGTTCCTTCAATTGAATTGAAGTAGCAATAGATCCTGCATAGTAGGATGCAGTATACCTGCACAGGGGTTCATTCTCAAGCCACCTACTTAAGGATTGTTCTGGACCACAAAAAACTCTGCCTTAGTATATTCACACATGTGGGAAGCCAGAAGGTAAATTTGCTCTAAGTAAATATAAGTACAAGTTGCCACTTAAAAAGAATTGTGGAGCTTGGAAATTTGTTATGGCATATGTGTTCTTGTGCTAGAATATGTCTTCTTAGGCTAGAATATGCTAGTCAATACTAGATTTGTGAAAGCTCTCATCTTGTCAGAAGACTTTTGATGAATATGGCACACAAAATAGCTTTTCCATTTCTATGAGCAACAAGTAATTATTTGTTGCTATGGCTGACTTTGATAAATTTCCTAATTTTGATAAATTTCCTCATGCAGTTAGCAGTACGCCTTCAGCGTTCTGCTAACTGCATGAGGAGCCTTTCTGAGATTGTAGAAATCCATATTAAGGTTGCCTGTATGGTTCAGTTGTGGAAAGGCTCTTGGTTTACTGCACAGATATATACTAGGTAATTCAGGGCAATGTTTTTGGTTCCTCTGAGAAATTTTGTCTTATATTAGACTGTAATTTCAGCTTCTTCAGGTGAAGGTATTTTTACTGTAGGCTGGCAGCTAGCAGCAAGTTTAAATTTTTTTTCATCAATCATAGAATCACAGAATGGTTTGGGTTGGAAGGGACCTTAAAGATCATCTTGCTTTAACTGCCTTGTCATGGACAAGGAACCTTCCACTAGACCAGGTTGCTCAAAGCCCTGTCCAACTTGGCCTTGAACATCGTCAGGGATGGGGCACCCGCAATTTTTCTGGGTAATCTAAATTAGTCGGGTTCCACTTGTCATGATATTAACTTTGCAGGAAGATCTCTGCCCTTGTTAGAGCCTGTTTGATTCTCTTGCCAACATTCCAAAATAACATGTTTCCATTGTGCGTATTGCTGGTGGTGCTGTATTTGTTATTTGGTATCTTTACTGTAAGAGAAGAGAGAAGCAAGGTTCTGGTTATGAGCACAAAATAGAAAATAACATGAGCAGGGAAGTTACTCATTATCGATAAAGAAAAAAAAGTATTTGGAAACTCATCTGGCAGGGGCTCATTCTCCTTTGCACTGGTGGGGCCTCACCTGAAGTGCTGTGTCCAGTTCAGGGCTCCCCAGTACAAGAGAAACGTGGTTATACTGGAGGGAAGAGCCACAAAGATGATGGGCAAATGGAAAATGGAGCCAGGCTGTCTTCAGCAGTGTCCAGTGACAGGACCAGAGGCAGTGGACACAAAATTAAACACAAGGAGGTTCCTTCTGAACATCAGGAATCATTTTTACTGTGAGGGTGACTGAGCGGTGGCACAGCCTCAGGGAGGCTGTGGAGTCTCCATCCTCGGAGATACTCAAAAACCATCTGGAGATGGTCCTGGGCATCCTGCTTGAGGAGGAGCTTGGACCAGATGACCTCAAGAGTTCCCTTCCGACCTCAAATCCTTCTGCAATTCTGTGTTGCTTTGTCGGTGAAGAATCTTCCCTCTTTGCCTTCCTCATTGCCAAGCACTTAAATATAGTAAATTGTTCATTTTGATGAGGAAAACCTTTGCTGGGTAAAATTGCCAGAATAACCAAACAACAGACATTTCATTAAGTACTAATAAACCTATTTCTGAAGGTAATCCTGAGATAATTCCTAAGACTGCCAGGAATTTTCAGTATATACAGCCCAGGTTAACAGCATGTTATCAATTACATGGTAAGCAAACATCCTTATATTGAACAGGTTAATTGATAGGGTGTTGATTCATGGTTGTTCTTTTCACCAAGCATACAACTAGCCCTTGCCATCTTGGGAAAAACTAACCAAATACAGAAAACCTTCTCTTTGCTGCTGGCTGGCAGTCCTAGGTTCAGTGATAAATGATTGCAAGTTGAGAAGCAAGTTGACTCCCACCATTGCCTCGAGGGAATTTACATACAGAATACTTGAGTAGCACATTCTTTGGTATCCCCCCACTCTCACTCTTTGTAGTTTGGTTTGCTTGTTCCTGAGCAAACTATTTTTGCTCAACTGTAGCTTCTGGATGAAATCTTTGTTCTGGTATCTGTTCAAAAAATTGGGCTAGAAGTGAATCAATCATTAGTTTACTTCAGGAAATTGCTGGTAGATAACTGATACCTAGAAATAGAATGGGTAAATAAGGTTATGTGCAAAGTGCAAGTTCAGTATTTTAGAACTTGTTTATTTGTGAACTTCTCAGTTTACATATTGTCACGAATGGATGTGGGGGTTTAAATTAACCCTATCTCCTGCCCAGGCCTCTGGCAGCAGGCATGGGTTTTATTGAGGCGGCCAGCAC